>CM052196.1:1909713-2104970 GCA_028455805.1 Lasioglossum figueresi | reverse complement strand
CGGTTCTCTATGCAGTCTATGCGCATAATGCGTGAAACGAAACGCACTTAGTAGGGAAAAAGGATGAATTTTGAGTAAAAGTCAAAGAACTTATTTGGTCCCCTCAGGGTTTCAAATCCATTTACCAATCTCTCCCCTTCTTTCCACTCCTCTCCCTATCGCCTAATTTCAGCCTATTTCAGCCTAATCTTCAGCGGGACCTACTGTTTATTACGGTGGGATCCGAACCACCTTTTTACCAACAACACGTGAAAAGCACCCAGGGGGTGTCACTTCCCGGGTTTTTACCAGGCGGTCATCACCCATCCAAGCCCATTCCACGTTCCACGTTGTTTAACTTCGGTGATCGAATGAGAACCGGTGCTTTCAACGGGACCACGGTCGTTGGTGAGCTAGAGCTATGATATTTGTCTAAATTAAAGTTAAAATATTGCGGAATAAGGGAAAAATAGTGAAATTATGGTAAGACAGTTTTTCTACTTTGAAAATCTGTGTTGAACTTGCAGTATTACAAGAAAATGGAGACACGCAGATTTTGCCACGCTGATTTGTGTACTACCTCAAAATTAGAATTTCTCGGTGAGAAGCATTGTCCAATAAACGGCAAGATTTTAGCATAAAGTATATTAGGTTGGAGGGAAAGCTATGTCGTATTTCAAAACACATTTTAACTAGCAAGTCATTGGAAAACAGAAATTGACAGGTAATCTGAAAAATGGTAACATATTATTACAAATAATAGAAATTATATCGTTGAGTAATATTAAACATGTATTTTCAGAATTTGTAAAAGTAACTGGTTCATGTTTCCTTATAAAAACGACAAGATTGATTTTATTTAGACTTTGTGCGGCTCCTATTGTAATACGTGCACTACTAAAAATATCTATACAATCGTTTCTTATGAAATCACTTTTATTACTTTTCTAATTGTAAAATAAATAACCTGGGACCAGTCGTTTTAACCTGTGTGTTGGTGGGTTGGGTGTTAAAATACGATAGAATTTTCCCTCCAACCTAATTATAATTTTGAATTTTCCTCTCGCCAGTAATGTTTCAATGACTGCAAATAAATATAAAATAAAATCTTACCTGAAATGGCACTGACAAGTTTCACCAACACAATAGCGAGTCATTGGAAAACAGGAATTGACTGGTTATCTGAAAAATGGCAACATATTGTCACAAATAATGGAAATTATATCATTGAATAATATGAAACATGTATTTTTATAAATTGATTCAAATATTTTCATTTAAATACGATAGAATTTTCCCTCCAACCTAATAATATTTATGTATTTTCCTTTTGTCAGTAATGTTTCAATGACTGAAAATAAATATAAAATAAAAACTTAGCTGAAATGGCACTGAAAAGTTTTACCAACACAATCGTGAGAAGTTGTGAAATCACTCGCACAAGCTTTTTATTAATTGGAATACTGTACCAATGTACGAACACGTGCGCGAGGATGTGCTAAACTAACCTCACTTCGCGTAACCGCACGGTGATGCGACGCGACGCACAGTGGGGTATTTGGCCGAAAAACGGGAATAAAATATCGTAGCGTTATTTATGGGTTCAGGGTCATAAAAGAGTAGGTCGTTGGATTCGTCTTGACATCAGCTATAACATTATGAAATAAAAACTGTATTTTAACATTTTAAAAATCAAAAAAATAGAGAAATTATGGCAAGACAGTTTTTCTACTTTGAAAATCTGTGTTGAACTTGCAGTATTGCAAGATAATGGAGACACGCAGATTTTGTCACGCCGACTTGTCTACTAACTCAGGGTTTTGAAAAGACTTGACTAGATAATTTTTTCGTTGGAACGATTTATTTTGCAATATTTCAGCTTTAATTTAGAAAAGAAATCATCGCTCTATTTCATTTCCATCGAAAGTTCTTTAAATTTGACACAGTGGCATAACGACACGGGAGGAGGGACGAAATTTTATACGACAACAATAAGGTCTGAGAGTAGGGGAATTACCTAAGCGCGGTGAAGCCACGCGTAGGTGCGAGCTACCTGTTA
This sequence comes from Lasioglossum figueresi, assembly GCA_028455805.1. Lineage (NCBI taxonomy): Eukaryota > Metazoa > Arthropoda > Insecta > Hymenoptera > Halictidae > Lasioglossum > Lasioglossum figueresi. Next base: position 2,102,932 of record CM052196.1, on the reverse strand, counting down.
GATCTACCTGGTGCACGATTAGGGCATATAAACTCATAGGCAGGGGACAGGAAATGTGTACAGTACAATGGTCGAAATAATTACAGGTTCGCTAGCCGCGTCGGTTGGTTTACTGTTTCTAATTTTAATTTCATTTTCGGAAATGTGCTGCGGCATTTGCTTTTATTTCGCGAGAATGTGTTCTACACATTCTGTAAGCAGTCGTGCTTAGGGGACGGAGGAAAACAAACAAACATTACAAAAACATGGGAAACATAATGCCTCGTACAGACCTGAACATTTCGACGAACGGCGGGCCTCGGCCAACGGCGAACGGAACGGATTTGTGCTATTTCCATAATTTCTTGCGAACAACTATGGAAGCTGCAGCGGCGTATACTACACAAAGAAATACAGAAAATATTGGAAATTCGTTGAGTGAATTAAAGTTTCAAAGTGAAATGTTCAATTCTGTACGAAGTATTAAAGACATCAGATTCGAGATTAAATGACTTCAATTTTTGGAGATGTTACGATATTTCGACGAACATTGCGCCGAACGGTGCGCATTTATTTGAGCCATCTAATTTTAGATCGATTATGGGAATATTTCCCATGAGGTTGACCGTCGTCGTAGATTGCGGAGCAGTGGCCGCCATTTCGTGAGCCATTTCAAAAATGTACGTTATATTGTGCGTAGGGAAATAGTTGAAAAATGTCTATTTTCTTCTTGAAATACAAGGTAGACAGAATTTAGAGCTAGCTCCTCTGGCTTCTCTGATAGTATTGTAGTCAGTAAAAACAAGGAAAGTGCATGAAAACTTACAGTTTTGTTTCCCACGCCACGTGGTCGATTCACCAATTTCGCTCGTTGATTCTTTTGATTGTGCATAACTACGATATATGGCTTTATCAACTCACAGCACTTAAACTTTAATACCGCCTGGGCCTATAACCTGTTGTTGAGTTTACGTATATAATTATATTTAATAAATTCTACTTTACTGCCACTGTCTCGCACGTCTGAATCGGTCGGAGGTCGATCAGAGAAGAAGGAAACAAAGAAAAGACCGCACGCGTATTAGCGGTCTCACAGAAGTTGAGTACATAAACATTTAATAACAAGTGACAACAGATGGCGCGATTATGGTGTTTTCGAAGATTCCAACAGTTTCAAATGATTAAAGAGGCCCTTGCTGTAAAAACATTGCATTTGTTTAAAACAATTGTAATGATCTAGCAAGTAAAAACACGTTTATTCGTACAACAAAACATTGTTTAAATGTATTCATCTCGACGGTAGTGTTGCCGCAATGTGGTAACGGAAAAATTTTAACGTACCGTATTAACGAAGTTAACAAATGTTTTTGTTTATAATCGTTGTTTATAAGTTTCTTTCTATTTCTTGACATTTCCTCTTTATATAATGAATGTTTAGGATATGCTATCTGTCCTGCAAACAGATTTGCAAGTGATACCCGTTCGCTTTTATTGGTTTTTGGGAAGCAAGGTATGTATTTTTATTTAAAAAAAAGGTATTGAATTTTGAACTTGATTTATCTAGATGTTCTCCGTACTAAGGCTAGGCTGTGACTGAACAGAGTTCGGCAGCTCGTTGATACGTTTAAAGAAAAACGTCCGAGAGGGATCACGTCAGCGGACTAAAAGAAACGCGGCTCTGTCTTTGATTCGATATCTAAAGACACCGCGAGTTACAATGTAACGGACCCGTAGATATGGGATCTGAAACATTATACATATACACTGTGTGTGGTCCCTGGAACCGTATTCATTTCTGTACATATATCTATAGCTTTCGTGCGCGCTGTCGTTTCCTGAGCTGATGGATCGGCCGCGCGCCCGAATGCGCGCCGAAATGCACGCCGAAATGCGCGCGGCGACGTTCGTAGAAATGTCATAACATCTCCAAAAATTGTATCTTGTCATAGTATCTTTTCACGCACCATGTCCGCTACGCATCTCCAAAAATTGAAGTAATTTAATCTCGAATCTGATGTCTTTAATGCTTCGTATAGACCTGAGCATTTTACTTTGAAACTTTAATTCTCTCGATAAACTTCCAATATTTTCTGTATTTCTTTGTATAGTATACGTCGCTGCAGCTTCCATAGTTGTTCGCAAGAAATTATGGAAATAGCACAAACCCGGCGCGGTTCGTCGCGCTGTTCGTCGAAATGTTCAGGTCTGTTCGAGGCATTAGATAGTGGAATAAATAGTATACAACCAGAACAGTCTCGCATTCGTTGCATACAAGTTGCTCAGTATTATTTATTACATATTGTGGGAAGGCAACAACAACAAATATTCGCTGCCTTCGTATACAATAATAATATGTAGCATAGTTTCATCAATCATCTGAATCTGACGATTCCGTTTCCGAAACAAAACGATTTTCTTGAACGAAGTTTCCTAATATCCCAGCGCGGGTTGCAACCATACCCACTGCAGCACCAACAGCTGCACCGGATGCTGCGCCAGCTATACCGAAACATGGGCCAATCACAGCGCCGAGGTATGTAGTCATAAGAGTATCGGCAGAAGGGCCCTGCGAGAATGCTGTTGTCACAAGGACATTCTTTGTTTCTTTCAAATCGCTCAAAACTGTTTTCAAGTGTTCTAAAGCATCGCCTATAGATTTTCTCTTTTCCGAACGCTGTTGATCGTCGAGAGCCTTTTTCAAGATTTCAATTGTTTTCTTCAATTCTGTGATTATATCAGCTAGATTATCGCGTATACGTGGATCACTTGCGAATTCGGAAACTCTCGGCCAAACTCTGATAGCTGCAGCAGCTTCTTTAGTGAGTGCAACGCCTGCATATTCCAAAGTCTTGTGAAGTCGATTGATACCTTCGGTTTGTGGCTGTACTTCGCTAGTATTTATTGCTCGGCAAATGTTAGCCTTGGCAGAACTGTTGTGCACTAATCTATCTGTGTTCAAAGAGTATTGTTGTAAAGTCAATATTTCTTTCTTAAATAATAATACACGCATACTATATGTATTTTACTCTGACCGAACAGAGTATCCCCATTCGGTAAGCTGACAAAACATTTTCGGAGCCCATGTATAAAAATCGTTTTCAAAACAATCGTAAACATTATAAACATATTTCCGAATGGATATTGTGAAATACAAACGTATGTTGAAGATGCACACACGTAGGGATAAGTTTCATAAAATGATTCCCCGTATTATAATTTTTTGCAAGCAAAGCTTCAAACGCACGCAGTAATCTTGAAACAAGGTTTTTTGTAATGAAGGACGTAATATATTCGAAACTTATTACGACTTTATAAAAAAACAGTATGTACAACTTTTTACTCTTTCATTTTTTTTACTAATGTTTACTGTTTGCAAGAAAAACGTAGGCTAGCGTTAGCGTGGCTTTTGTTTACTCGTGAAGAAAATTTTTTCAGAAATTTTTTTACTTAAATCCTGTATGTACTCTACGCCGCACGTCGCACAGTGGTCCGGATTGGAAAGTCGTGACCCATTCAGTTATAATTTTTGAACCAGTAGAGACATTGCAATGAAATTTTCACTAAAAATATTTTTAAAATAGTCATTTTTAACTATAGCTTATTAAATATTTCTTGCATTTGTTACGCGCCGTACGCGTACATTAAATTCATATTTGACTTGTATTTATCTTTTTATGTAACAAAACTTCTAACGGTAAACAGTATCAGAAGTTTAGACGCACCCTATTATTTTTACAAAAACCTACCCTCTGACGAATCTTCGATTGATTTTTTTATTGTATCATACGTTTAGACCACTTTGAAAAATTATGATTATTACTAAAACTATTCGTATATAGAACTGCAGGGAAGAATTTTGCGAAAGTATGAAATATTTTCCGTATGAATAATTTTACAATTAGTAGTAATCATAATTTTTCAAAGTATTCTAAACGTACGATAAAAAGTCTCAATCGAAGATTCATCAGAGGGTACGCCCTCTCTCTCTCTCTCTTTTGATAAAATAATAGGGTGCGTCTAAACTTTTGATACGCACTTATATTTTGTTATCACCTTTGAATGGGGATATATTTTATATGTATGCAAGCATATGTATATAAACTTACCGAATAATGATTGCCTTGGTATGATCCCTGCCAGTCGATCTTTGAGGAACATTCTTGTATTCTGTTTTGTACCTTCAATTAATACAAAACAAAGGTAAGTATATGCGCAGTATAATCCGCGTAGTAAGAAAGAAGAGATGTGTTATTCAGTGTAGAAGGTAGCAAAGCAATAAAAAAATTTATTTTATATTCATCACCCTAATATTAATTATCTGCTAATTATATTAATGTAATTAATTGATAGAAATCAAGAAAATAATTATTTTTACTGTGGCTTCATTTTAAAAAATGTCGGGTTTAACTGAATAATCGAGACACGTTAGAATAGTATCGTTATCAACAATTATGATCAGTACCTGCAATACTTAGAATTATGATAAAGTTTATGGATACTGATTATCGATAAGAGGTTTTATAATGTTTTAACGGCAAATCTATACTGACTCACTGGAGTCGTGTTGGAAAGTTCTACAGTGACGGACAAAACGATAGAACATTGTTAAAAAATACAATTGTTTGAACAGAAATATTTTGTTGAATTCCAAATTAATATTTAGTAAAACCACCTTTTCGCTGTATAACATTTACTAAACGATTAATTGATCGATTAATTGATTTAAACAATTTTTTAATACGTTTTTGTGTCAAAGGATTCCGATTTGTAACAATACTTTGTTTTAATCCCATTACATCTTTGTGTATTGTTTTCTATTCTCATAAACGATTCTTGAAAGTTCTGCCCACATATTTTCAATAATATTAAAGGCCGGCCACTAGAGGCATGTCACATTTTTAGAATTAAAATAAGTTTTAACACATCTTGCGGTATGTATTGCAGCATTATCTTGTTGAAAAATAAACGTACTCCCTGCAATACTAGTCGCGTACTTATTTAACCGATCGTCTATTAATTCAAGATATTTTCTGCTGTTTACACGGCCTGATAAAAAATTTATGTCAGTTTTTCCCCGATATCCAATACCGGCCCACACCGTGACACTTCCGCCACCCATTTGTCGACGACTGAAATATCGTTCTTCTTTCCTTAGATCGTGGAAATAGTAGTTCCAGCCATCAGGACCGTCCAAATTAAATTACTTTTCATCGCAAAATATCACATTTCTCCACTTCTTTTTCCACAAAACATGATCGCGTGCAAACTTTAAACGAGCTTCTTTATGTTGCTCACTCAGACGAGGTTTTCTTTTTATTTCTTTCGTTCAATTTGTTTACTGTGCTTTGGAGAATACGTCGCACAGTTCTTAACAAATACATACAATTTTCTATCATTTTGTCCGGCTCTATATAATAGTGTTAAATGTTAAGCGTTTTAATAGTGTCTTAAAAACAAATTTTTTTCTGTACACTTTTTCCACAAAAGGGCTCTGTACGAGGATTCGAAATAATACAAAGATTATTTCATGAAACTAAAAAACTAAAAAATTAAACTACCAAAAGAAAACTATATCAAAAGTTCAAATTGCTAGTATATATATATATATATAAATATATATATATATATATATTTATGTATGTAGTACGTTTACTTGACCTTTTATTGTGATATTATATTTTTTATGAAATTCCTAGTGCTGACGATTCTACCTATTTTCATCGTAGTTACAATCCTCAACCTAACATAATCGTTATTGCTAAATTGAAAATATTTGAGCGTATACTTTAACATTTGTTTGGACTTTTAAAACAAATAAGTTTAACGGTATGCTAAGAGTAGAAGCAGAATCATGAAGAATTGTTAACCCTTTGCACTCGGAGCTATTTGAACTCGAAAATGAAACATTTCTTCCTCGGTAGAATAATTCCATTGCATATGATTTTTGAAATTTGATGGATATCAAATTGATATTATACCGCGTACGATATTCAAATGTTTAGTAATTGATTAGATAGCAACGTATGTATCGAATAATGTAAACAATATTGTGAATAATGGTACGGCAATTTTTAGTGGTGACTCAGAATCACCACTCGAGTGCTAAGGGTTAATAGATATAATATTTATTAATTAATATCTGGGAACTCGATTGTCCAGAGAAGTTTTGAGCGTGTGAATCTCAAGAAATTTTAAACGTTATTCTATTAGCAAAGTTGTGTATGAGTAAAGGAAATTTAATTAACTTACTAATTACCACCGCGTACGTTGATACTCGAGAGACTAGCCTTATAAAATTGTTAGCAACTGACAGATATTATTATCGACCAGAAGACACGTCGTTTGATACAAGGTTCTTTCAGTATAATTCATATAATCTACGTATACGACGTTGATATCTAGTTATCATTGGATAGTACATTTTTTTCTTACACCAGATAGTTCTGTTAGGAGCCGCTCCTAGAGAGATTCTGACTAAAAGACCTTCGTCATAATTATTACATTATTCGTAGCGAGAAATGTTTGGACGGAGATTAAGTGGTTTAAGAGAATAATGGTATCATTATTCTTTTTTGTAAGTGGACGCGTCCAAGACTTTATGAAGGTGACAACTTTGATTTTTTAAATAAAACCATATACATATATATTCTTAGTCACCAATCCTTGCAGCATTTTGTTTTCTATGAAAAGGTAATCCATATTGTATGTACATATGTATGTCGAAAAATGATTAGTTTAGGTCTTAGGTGATATTTTAATTGAAATCTTGCAAAAAAAACCTCCGTGTTGCGGATAGAATTAGGATTGTGCATTGTTTGTAGGCGAGGGCGGTGATAATTGGATTTCTACAGAATTATTGTATCAAAGTTCCCTATTGTAAGATTGTTGTGGTCCCTTGTAGAAATAGATTCAAGTGAAGCGATATGTAAAACAACGGTGTGGCCGAACAAGAACGGCGAGCGGAATGCTATTCCATTTATTCGAAGCTATGAGGCGTACCAACTCTCAACTCTCAACGGAGTAGCCGAGCGTGCACCGAGAGGTTGTTTGTGAAAGACTGCCAGCCCCTGTGCTATTCAGCGAGACGCGGAAGTGGGCGCGAGTGGGCGCGGGGATAACGTAGAACTTACAGTGATTTGAAATACCACATCGCTAAAAATTCCACCACCGACGAAAATAGTATCAAAATAGTGCCAAAACATCGTCTAAAATATGGCGTAGAATATAACATTGAATAATAATCGATATGGTTTCGTGATGATTCGCCTTCTCAATGCGTCGCGACCAGAATCTCCTCAGTGGTCTTCTGCACCGACGAAATGCCGTCGGTGGCCTTCTGTTTCTCACTCCAGCCAGAATATAGCCTAGAGGGCGTAAGAGTACACCGAAATATTCAGGTTTCACGTAGTCCCATAAGGCTGGCAGTCTTTAATAGTATCTCGCAGAGTTGGGCAGTATCTGAATAAAAAATTATTCAAATAAGTTTCAGATAAAATAAACTGTATCTTTTGTCTTTTATTCGAAGTCGGATGCAGCGCGAGAATTTATCTGTAACTGTATCTCTCGAGCGCTCGGTTTGGAGAGTTTATTCGTCTGTCTCGCCGAGAAATTTTCTGGTTATCTTCAACTTTTATTCGTAAGCCGCATACAGCACCACGATGTATCTTACGGTTGTATCTGTCGTTACTTGGTCGCAGAGTATCCGTCAGATTTTATTGGAAGAAATAGATTCGTATTTATATGGATTATTCGAATCCAGATGTCGCGCGAGATTTATCTGTCATCTTTATTCGTTATTTAAAGCTCGATTTATCCAGACCATTTATTTGCGGCTTTTATTCGTAACGAGTATTTCGAAGAGATAAAAATCAAATGTATCTTTATTCGTAATTTTTATTTAACTTCGAATAACCGAGATCTTGATCCGACGTTGTCACGTCGTAATACGTACGTAGTAGGTACAGTGACTTTCATTAATGTTGTACATAATACATATTCAATATTCGGACACTCTTAGACGGACGATAACAATTGTTTAAACAAATAGATTTGTATTATTTAAATGATTGTTTAAACAAATAAATTTTTATTATTTCAGCACGTGTTTAAGCAAATAGCTGAAATAATAAAAATTTATTTGTTTAAACATTTGTTATATAATGAAAATTTATTTGTTTAAACATTTGTTTAAATAATAAAAATTCATTTGCTTAAACACGTGCTGAAATAATACAAATTTATTTGTTTAAACATTTGTTTAAATAATAAAAATTCATTTGCTTAAACACGTGCTGAAATAATACAAATTTATTTGTTTAAACATTTGTTTAAATAATGAAAATTTATTTGTTTAAACAATCGTTTAAATAATACAAATCTATTTGTTTAAACAATTGTTATCGTCCTACGAGTGTCCGAATATTGAATATACAATTTAATGTACAACATTAATGAAAGTCAGTGTACCTGCTACGTACGTATTACGACGTGACAACGTCGGATCAAGATCTCACAATCAGTTATTCGAAGTCGAATAAAAATTACGAATAGAGATACATCTGATTTTCATTCTTTCGAAATATTCGTTACGAATAAAACAATCGAATAAATCATCTTGCTACATCGAGCTTCGAATAAATATGAAGGTTAAGATGAAATTTTTCCATTGAAATCTGACAGATAAATTTCCGTAGGCAAGGTCTGACGAATACACCGTAAGATACATGGTGGCGCTGCCTTCAACTTTCAAATAATCGTGAAAGATACTCTAAAAATTCTCGGCTGTATCTTACGAATAGTGCCTCTGGAATAACATCTTGCCGCTAGAGGCGTTGAATAAGCTTTACGCCGTTACTTCGAGCTTCGATAAATTACAGATGACGAATGAAATTTCTGGAGAGAATCTTACAGATAAACTGTATCGAATATGTATTTTAGAAAAATAAGTATAAATAAAAGATAACTTTCGTTTATCTTTTATTTAAAAATTTTAGATAAATAATTGCCCATCTCTGGTATCTCGTCGGTGTCTAAATTTTTCTATTGTAGAGTTTCTTGGTTTAACGGGTAGATGTCGCTACAGGTTTTCTTTTTCGCGGTTAAATTTAGTATTTTATTAAATATTTCTTTCTTCCTTTCTCTGTCTCTCTCTCGCGATTCTAATCGCCTTTCTTTGCATAGCGTAACCTCGCGTATATCAAACGAGTAAACAAACACGCTTGAAACAATTTCTCAATGCAAATTAACGATATTGTCTGCCGAAGTGAAATTTCCCATATTAGAATCAGTTCAGACCTGGTCAAGTAGTGACCGCTATGGCAGTTAACGATGAAACGAATTACGGACGTATATGCAAAGAAAATTAGTTCCATAAAAATAATAAGCGTGCATAGATACGCGAGTACAATAAATAATTCAATTTTCCGTAATAAATTCTTAAAAATCACGTATTGTTATAAGACAGGCCTCGAAATTAATGACTCGCGACGACCGAGTTTCGAAGGCTACGCCCCCACGCTCCCTGCGACCGCCCTAATTCACGAGCCTGCTCAGGCGCGTACCACAGGCGGGTATTGGACGTAGCTGTTCGTCGTATCGCCGAGACGCTTACATTATAACATAGAAAATGAGCATCCTCGTTCGCGCAACTTCAACTCGTTGTGTCAACTGCGCTACATTAAATAGGAACAGCGCAGATCTTTAAATGATTCTTCGCTAGCGTCTGCGATGCGAACAGCTACGTCGAAACTTCCCGTAGATCTTACCTATTTGCTAAGCACGTCTAGACGAGCGCGAACATCATGTTACTGCGGATGTTATTAAAATTTGGACAATACAATTAACAACTATTTTGAAAATTTATCTTTCTAATTTATTTTCCAAATTGATTTTCTAGCGGAATAGGCCTACAGGGGATACCACTGATAAAAAGAAAACGCTTTGACAATTGTACCTCGACGGCATGTGGAAACCTGTTGACACGGTACGAGCCTGAGCTGGCTCGAGAACTAGGGTCGCCATGGGGAGCGAGACGCGCGGCCGGAAAAAAGGGCGTAGGTTAGTTGATCATAGTTTAAATTTGAATTATTAAGGTATACTATATTTTATAAAGGATTAAAGGATATCTTATCTTCAAGTAATTTACTGTTATCAAATTCTGTATATATATAAAATTTTGTTATGCAAACTAAACGTTTTAAATTCTGTAAGAAAATATATGAACAAAAAATATAATTTTTCTATTCCCTCTTTTATACCACTTCGTGAATGAATGCATTAACAGATTTGGTTTCTATATGGAGAAACCTCACAGATACGGCACTGTTAGAGAAAGCAAGGATCTACGAGCAGTGACACAAGCAGCCACTTACGATACATTCTGTACACGAAGAAGATCAAAAGATTCTAAGCGAATGCGATTATGCGCTTTATGCATCACTGTCCATTCCTCACTCGTGTCTTAAAAATCCAGTTTTCTTTGGTTTGCCATTTTCGAAGTATAGTGTACTCACTGAAATGTCATTTGAATAATTTGATAACGAAACACGTGTTTTTTAAAAGAAAACTCGTATCGTGTTGCTTATTCTTCCTATTTACAATTCAAAATAAATTATCATTGACGTATGCGATGACTAAACCGTTGATTTTATGAATTTATAAAAAACACGAGTATATGAAGCATGAAATAGAAAATATGTATATGTACGTACGTATACGTATATGTACCTCGTTTAACTTACTAGAATCTTTAGAAAATCAAATTTTTAAGAGTGTCCGGATATTATGTAACCGACGTCACTGTACATTGATTTGCATCTAACATTTTTTTGCACAAAAGAATGTAATCCGCAGTAGTTGTTTATTTTCCTAATCAAATTACAGTATTCGCAAAGAGGTGAAGTTGATCAACATCTGTTAATAACTGCGATTCGTTCACTCCGGTTTCTAATTTTCTAACGGCACCAACAGCTCTCTTGCATAAATGAATTGAAATGCATCGGGTTCCTCCGCGCCAATTCAATCTTATGGATTCGAATCATAAACACGAATGTTTGTGTTTTTAATTAGCTCTTCGACCGAACCTCACTCTACTTTCTTTATGGATATTGGAAAGAATTCGTATGAAAATGTTGATTGTTTACGAACTCGATTACCCGGCGCAACAGCTGTCTGTACCACAGCGTATAAAACAAGCGAGTTATGAACGAAACTGTGCATAAATTGAAAAAACGGAGTTTCTTCGTGCATCTGTATTTTTATCTGTGACAATCTTCTATCAATTCTAGTAGTCCGAACGAAGACGAAGATGCCACTTACACTCTCGTTCGTAAATACATATCTGGATCTCTAGGAAATTTAAGGTAACTGTACCGATTACTGCGGTATCATGCTTCGATCGTACTTTATTTTAACCCTTAGCAGTCGACAAATTAAAAATTTCGAAAATCATGGGGAACGGAAATATTCTAGGTCGGGAAATATCTCCGAGTGCAAAGGGTTAATATTATTCCTCATTTATCAGGATATAATAATAAATGTAAACATTTGATGGAAGAATGATGTGTTCCGAATATAAACAAAATTGGTGGCCCTCAACGCCTAATACAACATAAGAAAATATTAAAAAATAAAATCAATAAAATTTTGTACGTCTTACTGCGGATGAAAACGGGTCATGTATTAATTACTACAGTAAAGTCGATATTACTGTCCAACAGCCGTATTTATGGTGGACAGTAAGGTTGGTACGTTTGATCGTATTTTTGTTACTTCAAAGGAGAGTCCGAACATAGAGAAGGACAATGAAATTCAAAGGAGAAGCCGAACATAGAGAAGGACAGAATGAAATTCGAAGGAGAAGCCGAACATAGAGAAGGACAGAATGAAATTCGAAGGAGAAGCCGAACATAGAGAAGGACAGAATGAAATTCAAAGGAGAAGCCGAACATAGAGAAGGACAGAATGAGTGTCTCTTTCTTTCCAATACGCTGTCCTTCCTTGCGACCGAAACTTGAATCGTCGATTTAACCGCTAAATACAATTGGAATTATATCGTGTTTGGTCTTATATTAATCAGAAAAATGCCAGAAATACGATAGTGAAATTTCATAAAAAAAATAATGAAAATTAAGAAAGGTGAACATTTCGATTGATTCGAGTCAATGTGTGCTGTTTACACCGATATACCCGAGCCGAGATCAATCATCGCCGCCAGTGGAGTGAGTAGTCAGTGGACATAGAACCTGGTATAAGAAGAGTTTTTTGAAATAGCGATTCGTCTTAACTATTGGTAGTTGTAGCGTTAAACGTACCCTATAATAGAATATGATCGTGTACATCTTAACCCTTAGCACTCGAGTGGCGCCTCTGAGGCGCTATTAAAAATTGCTGTACTATTATATAAAATATTGTTTACACTATTAGGTTTGTCGGTATTTAATCAATTACTAAAGATTTAAGTATTGTATGAGGTATCGTATCAATTCCACATCTACAAAATTTAAAAAATCATAGAGAATGGAAATATTCTAGGTGAGAAGAGACGGCTGATTTTCGAGTTAAAATAGCTCCGAGTGCAAAGGGTTAATCTGTGTGCTGTCTTTATGTGCCGGAGTGTGATATTCGTTTCTTAAGAAAAGAGAAATAAAGGAGGATATACGGTAAAGAAGGTGGCTCGGGTGATCTAGATTTGAAAAATTGCTTTGTGAAAACGACGAATACTTTCCAATGGATTTAAAAGTGCAAGATCGCGCACAAAAGGTGCACAAGTGACCAACAGCTGTTCCCATATATGTGCATACATAGAATATAAAGTGACAAGCATCATATTCCGGAGTCGGTTGTGTTCTGACGGAGGGAATTTCGCAAGTTATAAAACGGAAGAAGCTCGCGAAACAGAAGACGGGGACGTCGGGGAACGAGAGAGAAACATTACAAAACGTTGTATAGGAACGTTGATGGCTGGTTCCTCACACGTGGTTCCTCGGGTACACGGATTTCAGTCTCACCCACGCACACAGACGAGTGGCCAGTCGACGGCACGGTGTTTAGAAAGTCCGACATCGAGAGCACGATGAGGTACACCTTGGTACCAGAAGACGTACCCATCGGAAAGGTGTACCAGAAGGTTCACCAGCTTGATAAACGGTGGGGGTAACCTTAAGCTAGCGGTGTCAGACGGTACCGAGCGCTCACTGCTCGTCGATTCGTCGAGCGATCGACATCGAGTGTTCCCAGAGTATATTCACCGAGGATTTTTCGTTTTCTCCGAGGAGCCGTCGTTCAAAGGAGACTCGACCTGTTCAGTCCCGACAAGGTACCTCAGCAACATGGACAAGGAGCAACCGGATTCCCTGGCGACCGTCGCCGTCGTCTCTGAGAAGATGGCTCAGCCTCACAGCAATTACGCTCCCAGCGAGGTGTACTCTTCCGCAGAACCACCACCGGTAAGCATTCGACCGTCCGCGGACGAGAAATTCTCCGTTAGCATTCACTCCGACAAGTCCGTCCCATCGCCGAATTAATCGGCCGAAGCGATTCCATTTCTTCAGCGCTGAAAAATTTCACAATTTTCATGGATTTTTTTGAAAATCGTGTGTCATACTTCGTACGATATAATATTCTTACTGTAATTGATTTAGCTACTCTTTCCCCATGCAGAATATTTTTTCTTACAGTTTTAATAACTCGTTTCTTGGTTCTATCTCGTCCACAATATATACACTGTAGAAACATCGACTTCCCGATATCGATCTCCGCAACGCGATCATTTCGTTAAAAAACGATAGTACAGGAACAAACTTAGACACATATTTAACGTTCATCAGTTGCTGAGATTTTTTAGTATGTTATACCAGATGTGAATCCGATCGTACATGATTTTACTCGAAAATGTTACAAATTTAAAGAGCTATAAAAACGTTAGAGAATTTGTCGTGGTCGAGTTTACTGTAGATTCAAAGATTGCAGCTTCCCTTTCCTCGTGACACTTTCAAAATTGTTCTACAAAAGGTGTGTCATCAGCTTTAACGTAGTACGTATAATACCACCGAACATATTCTTCGTTTCCGTTCCGTAAAACGGCCGAAAGGGATCGTAGATCAAGTTCTGATGTGTAGTACAATCTTCAGATATACGGTAGATTCAGCCTCGAAACAAGTCTTCTAACGTTTTTACGGAACTTTGATTTAAATAAAATAGTCATATTGGATAAAAACATCTTGTAAGGAAACGAACTAAGGCATGTGAAAGGACAAGAAGATTCAAGCTTCAAAACGAGCTCAGGTTTATCGTTGTACTATTATTTTTTACAAAATTGATATAGTTTAGATATCGACAGTTTTTCAAGGATTTAGTGGTCAAGTGAGTTTTGGATCGATTGTACATATACATTTGTTTAAAAATCATAGCTTGCTCAGATGAGTAGAAATCTAAAGGTTGCTAAATATGAAATGTTCAACCTATAACATCTTGTTGAATGTCAATGCATATAAAACATTTTGTAAGAAAAATACTGTCGTCATTTTGTAATACAAAAAATGGAAGCGTTTTAAAAATAAAATTTCTGGGTTAGGCTTTTTAATAACAATTATTATTAATTGTATTTTAAGTTGTTGCGTATGAAATGTGGGCTCATATAAAGCCAAACTTGCGCAATGTTTTTCAGAGAAGAGACACTTTTGTGTGTGTAAATAGCTACAACATGGTCCACACTAAAGTTCAAAACCAGTTCTTTGAGGTCCGACACTTTGAGATCCAAATGTGGAAGATTTCTGGAGGTCTCTATCCGTTTAAAATTCTCTTGTCGGGTCTTTCGACAAAGCTTACTCCCGTTGTATATTAGATTTCTACTATTAATATTATTAATTTTCTAGAGTGTTTTTTGGCTAAATATACTTCTATGTTCGAAGATTCAACACGCAGTTGTCTAGAACTCGGAATGTGTTTGTTGTAGTAGATTTTAATTTTCTATTTTTTAATAAAAAAAAAGTCCAAAATTATTTTCGTTGCGGAGTCGGTTTAAACGAGCGTTTCACAACTTTCCTACTGCATGACACGTTTGTTTATAATGTTATTGTGACCCAAATTGTTTACCAGCTGGTATATTTTCAATACAAACTTATTTTGTTTTCCAATATGTATAATACGTTGAAAATAATATAACCGCATTTTTAAATTCTTCCAATGTTTTTACTGTTTCAAATTACACCTACTCATTTTTCTCATAAACGCATAAAATCTGCTGCCTAGCTATTACGTATTGATTGTGAATAATATTTTTCAGACAATAACCCCTACACATATAAAAAGTGACATTCAATTCAAATGCATTAATTGATACATATGCGACTCAGATCTCCGATCTATAACAAATAATTCCATTTTTTATTGTTGAAAATCTGAATAAACACATTTTTGTTATTTTGTGTCGCGCGTTAAATTCAAGTTTCGAGCCCTCGCAACCGTGCGACAGTTCTTTCCGAAGCGAAAACTCCGGAGAATGTACAATTTAAAAACAATTCGATATGGTTGGTGAACCCGGAACATAGTAGGCACTGTCTGCATCGTATAATAGTATTGTTCGAGCATCGACTGGGTTTATTCCGACAGTGTTTCTGTAACGTTGTGACAATAAGCGAATTTTAATAATCAACTACGTGATTTATTAAAATATTTAGTCCGCACGTTTCCATGTGACATGTTTATTCTAATCTGCACGTTGAATGGCGTTTGGGGAATTAATAAAGCATAAAAGTCAGCGGGTTCTGATAATTCGCTGTTGAACGATACCGTTTAGCACTTACGATCATTCAAGGAAGCAGTAAAAATAGTAGACTAAAGCAAAAATTTTCGCTTTTTCAAATTTTCGATGGCGCAGAACATTTAGAGAATCGCATAAACTACAGCCTTTTATCCATTTATGACATGCAAACAATTTTAGAATAGAGGTGTTGAATTGATGAAAATTTACTTCGTTATCGAGTATAAATACAATATGTAGAATGTTTTGGGGACACTGCCTTATGTATGTATAAACGATCTATGCATATAAATGATCTACGCAAACAATTTTAGAATAGAGGTGTTGAATTGATGAAAATCGACTTTGTTATCGAGTATAAATATATGTAGACTGTGTCTTGGGGACACTGCGTCATGTATGTATAAACGATCTATGTACCGCCTTCTGAATCCTTAAATCATATGCACTGTATAGTTATAGACCCGGTCGACTTCGGATAACATGCCTTGTGCTATAGTCTGTTGCCGCCAGCGGCGCTCAAAACCAGAACGAGCGTTCGCCACGCCGTATTTCGTCGAACGACCGCGCTAGTTGAAGAGCACCACTGACGGAAACTCATATCGGGCGGAGATATTTTGCTTTCTGAATCGAAAAAAACGTCGACGTTGGAAATTTAAAAGGGTGGTTTCTCAAGATGAAACTTCGATAGTTCGATTATCTGCTGGACCCTTATTTTTTTTATATAAATTGAAAAATATCCTCAAAAATGGGTGCAAAAGTGGTGTCTCTCCGTCTTTGATCGTTGTTTAAACATGTTTAAACAATCACAATGTATTAAGAATCTTTTGCCGTAAAGAACAATTCGATATCTTTTATAACAACATCACAATAATTGTTCAAAGTTGAAAAATGTGTCTTTTTTTTAAACTCAATTTTCTCAAAAACTCTATGCATGGGAGACAAATTAGGGTCAGATTCCGAATCAGCGCGAGAAACTCTATAAGAATCGTATAGTGGGAATCGAAATAATTTTTGGATGTTGGACAGTGTTATCTAAAATATGGCTAACTCATTTTGTGATTTATCGTTTGTAAAAAATTAAATTTTAATGTAGATTAATATAAAATTATACCTGTATTTAAGTATAAAATACTTGCTTGTGAAAAGATATTGTATATTTGTATCACGGTTCTGTCATTCCTTACAATTCTTTGTGCAACAAGTGTGCACCATTTCTCCAAATGTTTACGAAATAATTCGTTAATATACTTGTATACCTCGCTTTTATATCGCTATCCATAATAATGTCCTATACCTATGCCGGATGTACAAGTATACATACATATATGGTTTAAAGTCGCCACTGTTTTATCATCTGTTCGAGCTAACGGTTGTCCACCGCGCGTTTTGTAAAAAAACCTGCATTAACCTCGCAAGTATATTACTAAATGTTTATTAAAATTACACTCCTGTATTCAGATTTATCGATCCATATAAATTCAAGGAAACGTGTGCATTAACAACAATTAATGGTATTTTTATTTTATTCTCACTAAAAAAGAAACCATTATTTGGTATACAACATTTTTTCCTTGATCCAGTTTCTACTTTCTACAAAGAAACATTAATGCTGGAGTTTAATTGTTAGACTTAATAATATCGATATTCTATTTAAGCATTCGCAGTATTGTTTTTCTCGTGTGTCTGCGACAGAATTTATCACTCTGACATTATTTATGACTCGACCCAATTTTGAAAAAACCTTGTTACTTGTTGAACTGAATATTAATGTAATACAAATTTTACGACTGTTACTGCAACAATTGTTTCGAGAGCCACAAGTTAATTTCGACAAAATTCAAATGTGAAATGTTGATATTTATTTAATAACACACGGAACGGAGTTATTTCAATGTATTTCTGTAATAATATTAGAGCCAATTGATTTATTAGTTGTCTTCGTGTAAAACAAAAATTTTCTAAATGAATTTTTTTCTTATTAGTTTTGATAAATTAAAAATAATTTTGATACATAATCTTCTCGAAATAACCTCGGAGAACGTTGATAATGCTTAGATATACTAAACCATTAGGTGAGACACATAAATAGTAATAAAAAACAGGGATATACATATACTATGTACGAGTATAAAAGGTTTAATGAGATATCGGTAACTATATCAAGAAATTTGGATAAATTCTAAACACAGTTTTAGACTGGCATACAAGTTTGTTGAATATAAGTTTCGAGAAGTGTAACATGCAAAAATGTAACAGCAGGAGGAAAAGAATGTCGAATAACGCGAATATTGTAGTGATTCTAGTTGTCAAATGAATTTTGTAAAGTACACAATGGAACAACGATAATTCATTTCACGATAAAATTTTGCCGCGATCTGAAACGCTTCGAATCGGCAGCGTCGGTCGAGTGAGACTCTTTTTACAAAAGAGCGCGGAAATCCGTGCGACATACTTCCGTGAAAGTTTCTGAACAAGTTTAATTGTACATATGTAGGTAGGTACGTACTCTCGTGCGGTGCCTGTTTATCCACTTGATCGATTAAAACCGACCGACAGACATAGAAAGAGCACAATCTGTCAGGAAAAGTGGCATTGTCGTTTTAAACAGAAGCACGTCGTTTCTGCAAATTACTACAATTTTTTTACCGATTTCTTATCGAAATCTACGAAAAGAACTTTTTAAATTATCGTTACAGGCTCGGACAAAAAAGGTGACGACAGAAAACATCATTTTCAAAGTTTTGTATGATTGCTAAACAATTGCAATATAATCGAATTTTCGTTAACTTGTTCCCTAGCGAACTAGTCGGTCTGACATCTTTAAAAAATTCATATACGTATAGAAAAAAGCCTACTACATACTACCGTCCACACGACCATGTCGATGAAACAGAACATGTAATGTAATGTTATGTACGATGAAAGTATACCTTGTATCCATTTTTGTACATAAGAATATTAATCCCGGGGTATAAAATACTAATGTCAAGTATAGGTACTTCGTCGGATCAACAGGACACTGCCATTTACGCAAATACATCTTAACAAGTGTGAAGCACAAAACAACATATTTTCCAAAATCGTGGCAGCGAACGAGAAGAAGTTACTCCGACCACGATCAAAATAGTACTGCGGTTGTCACCTCAGTTTTTCGTGAATGGTTAAGGGTGGATTTCGGTGGGGAAATGTTGCGTTCGTTAATTGGACGGGGGTGCGTCGGAAGGACTTTGGGTAGAGAAGTGGGGAAACTGTCACAAAAATTCCTTTTGGTATTGTCTTCGCGATCATCAATAACGAGACTTACAAGGGTGGAGTCTGTTGGGGTTGAAGATTCGCATGCGTTTTTTGCTTGCTATAACCTCCTTTACAGGTATATCGCCTAATCAGCTGGACTCCAGCGGCTGGAGGAACGGTGAGTTACGGTAACATTTTATAATACGGGATTAATATTCTTGTAACAATGGATATAAGGAATTCTTTCACATTTTGCAACTTCAAATTTATGATCCGAATGGGCAGAGAGAAGATGACAAATGTCCCTTTAAATTTCGTTTGTCTCCCGAGGCACAGACACGATTATGTTCTGTCTCATCGACACGGTCGGGTGGACTGTAGTAGTAGACTTTTGTCTATACGTATAACTCCACGCAATCAAATTTTGCAAAAACTTTAACAGCTTATAACTCAACAACTATTTGTTTGCGACACGTGACTTCTTCCAAACTATTTCTCCTCTCGATGAGTAGAACGTATTGATGTAAATACAAACTTTAACAACAATTTTCTTTGTTATAAACAATTTGCAGATCCGCCCCTACGACGGTTCACCATTACTTTTTATACACCCTGTACAAATCAATGCGAATCGAAGCTAGCAACTTAATTAAGTAACTTAATTTATTGTAAACCGATCCATATGCAACACTGTTTATTGTACAAATCGATGCGAATTGAAGCTACGAGTTTAATTAAGGTACTGTTTCTATTATACGAACTCTCAGCGGTGCCTGTTTAATTCGGATTATCGAGGTTCTACGTATTGGAAAACGTAATTACATACGCTTCGAAATTTCTCGGAAAGATCAGTTTATAATGATTATCTGTAAACGTGAGTGACAGCTCTCGTAATTTATGTTCGTAGTAACAATCTATTCACCGTGTACGGATTCGTCCCGACTGACAATGAGTATAGCATAATTATGCGCAAATCATTCGACAAAAAGAGTCAGAGGAAACATGTAAGTAGTTAATTTCTGTTGTAAAAAACGGAAACTCCATGGGAATTTTTCGCACATCCAACTTGCGAAATAGTCGAATTAAAGTACTATCCTGAAACAATAGGGTAACCGAACTTCGTGATCTAAAATCTATAGTTCGAGTTGCAATCAATTTTCTCCTAGAAAAAGCAGCATCGATTCGCTCGAAGCGTGTTATTTTATTCTGTTTCTCTGGTTAATTGAACTTTCGTATTTTGCAAGCGTGACGCGAAAAAATTATGCAGACGAGGTTTCATTTTCAACGTCGGCCACGCTTTTTTCATTCGTTTGTTTCATGAAAACCGGAAACTTTCTACGTACCAGTTGGAAGTTCAACCTTCTGCGGACGTCGAACACTTTCTTGCCGAGTATATTTCGATAACTCCTCGTTTCTTCTTTCTGAAAAACTGTGCAAATTCAACAGGATAGATTTTTTCGGACATCACAAAACTGAGTAGATGAAATATCAAACAGTCGAAACGTTGGGAAAGCCTAAAAATAAATTTCTTTTCGTAATTGAGATAGCAATATTTTATTTATTTATTTATTTATATGAACTACATATCTTGCATACAATATAAGAATAACAGTGTCAACATTGATACAATGCAAACATCTATGTACCTGTACTTCGTGTGACACGCATCTATCTCTTTCTTCTTTTGAAAAAAGATAAGAACAAAATATGGAACAGATGCAGAACAGTTTCTTAACGCGTACCTAGTTTATGAACAATGTTTACACAACGTTTAAAAGCTACCGAGTTCGTTGAGAAAGAACATTTTTAACGGAAAGTACTATTAAATTTTCTTGATATACACACAACGGCTTTTTATATCTCAAAAATCTGAAAATTTCATAAATGTATACAAATTCTTGCAATCCGGTGGTAGAAAAATTGTGTTATGCATGTACTCAAAGCGGCGACTTTGTGCAATGTGTTTAACGAATTCATTTGTATGATAGAAAAGGTATGGCATGAGATTCACAATAAACAATTGGTTTTGAAATAGCGTAATATCGACCGGTTATATCGAACGTGTTTGGAGACTTTAATGCTTCGTTCGCACACAGCCGGCTGTTGTGTCCAAGTTCTGAACACACGGAGCGTACCTATACATACATATGTACATATGTATAGCAGTAATCATTTCATCATGCGACCATCCTACCATTATTTAAATAGCAAGTAATTGAAACTTGAATTTCCTGCGGCATTATGTAACGTGATAATTTCCTTTATACCTATGTTTATTATTCGAATAATGCTTTTATAAGGGTTTGGGAAATTGCCCAACGAAGTTCACATTCCGTGTTACAGTGAATAATATATGTGTTGTCGTATTATTCTCGTATTTAATGTTGCAAAGAGCGAATATGTTACAAACAAAGCTTTACAAACGCAAAAGTATTTTGTATCAAATTAAGTGGGTCGTGAAATATTATTCTGCATAAATTTATACTTTTACTTGAACAGCGTTATAAAGAATCGTTGTCGGTCATTAGGGATTCTTTCACATAATATCCATTCTTAACATTCTAAAGTGCAAATCACATCTTTTTATGAATATTTTTGTTGTTAATGCATCGTGCGCATAGTTTTCTAAACTATATTTACTACAAAGCACACCATGCGTGAAGGAAAATATCGTGTTCGGCATTTTTGCATAATTTTTTCATGCCTATCGCCTTATTTCGAGTTTCAATGTTGCAAATTAGCGTTCAAAATGGTTTATATACAACTAAGGGCTGAATGATAGGTTTTAGGAAGAAATAGCTAGGAAATTGTTGAATTGCTTAACAATCGAATTGGCCCCCTGTGGGGCGTGGGCCCCACATTGGGAAACACTGATCTATATCTACATGTATACTTAGTTTAATAATTCTTATATGTAGATTTTGTGGGTACGTAAATGAGCAGTAGAACCGTTCAATGATTAACGCTATATGTATTTTGGTTAAACAACACAACAATGTAAAGATATGATAATAATATCAGTATCCATCGATACAATTAATCGTTTCCCTCATCGTGCGGACACACTGTGCGGGCTACAGATTTAATAGAGACATTATCGATAAAATAAAACAAGCACTCTAAATAGATCAGATGCGTTACTTTGATGATACTATAAACATTCCTTACACAACGCACGAAATAATTACTATAACAATCACGGAATATCTCTGATTATTATTCTGAATTTTGTACACATAGAGTAAGAGCAAGGCATATGGTTCGCGGAAGACAACAGCCTTTCTAATACTCTTCCTCCATTTTAATTAGCTGCTATAGGCATCTACTCGAATAAAAAACGAAGTCCCGTACAGTTCCTTTTACCGACAGTGAGTCACCTGGCTCGTCTTTTCCTTGATCGGCAATTGAATCAACTAATAAACATCATACAGCGACCTACACGTTTGTTCATACACTTTTCAAATACAAATGAAGTATGAAATTGTTGTATAATATTTATTTAACTTGGCCTTTTCGTTTGTTCTGAAATTCTTTCCAGGCGTGTTATTCCGAGCTTTTCGCCGAGGATGACTAGTTAACTGGTGTCTTCGTTCGTGGTTGTTGTTGCCATTCAGAAACTCTTCATTTTCTTCTTAATTGAACGAAGAACTCTCTCACTTAATTGTGCCACGGTAACCACATTAGTACAGACTATGCGGTAATTATGGTAAATTTTTCGATTTTCGATTTCTCAATCGTACAGGGTGTAACAAAATGTTTTGTAATGGCTTCTTCAGCTGATTTTACACCTTTGGATCGGTGGGCCAAAAATTTCAAGGTCAAATTTTTTCTATTACATCTCGTTTAGCACTCGCCACGAGGAACAAAAGTCTGAAAAGAACCGTAGGTCGCAAATCAATCGTTCGTCGATCAGTTGATACAAAAAAACAGTTGTAAAGTGTATAAGTATCGTAGTTTTACCGCACATTAAATTTAGAACTGCGTACAAAGTAGGTGGGTATGAAGTTTTTCTTATTATGTGGTACGGTGACAGTATTATACCGTATAAAAAAGTAAATGTTTCAAACAAATACAATATTAATAAAGATCATCCTTTACGATTGGGTGAAGTCATAAATAGCTAGAAAAATGATTGAATAAGTATAAGCTGACAATAATAATGAGAATAGTTAAATATAATAACAATAATAGTTCAAAATAGGAATTCTGTTGGTCAATGCTTACATTATACGAAAGTTTACCGATATAAGATTCTTTAAAAAAAAAACAACGTCAACGATTAACAAACATATGTCGAAAAAAGCTTCGGTTCCTTCTACATACACTCACACGAATATTAATATGTAAACAGACTTTACCATGATCGGGAATAGCTTAACGAATGAACGATTCCAGAGTTCAAAGCAATCACGCATAATGTCGATGGATCTATGACTCAGAGTATGCTGATGAGGTTATTTTCGAATAGTTTGCCGTTGGGCATACTGTCGCGACATTTTTTCAATCGGTTTCAGATTCTATCACAATTTTATACAATTTTTAATCAACTTCTGCACTAAGAAAAATGACAGTCGAATGAAATATAGGTTTCCGATCTGACTGGAATAAGACTAAAATAGTTTTGTATACAAATTTTGTAATAAAAACAAATTTTATTTTATACTAATAAAAAATGATGTAGCAATTATGCTTAGTCTTTTGAATCTGAAAGATGTATGTAGGTTGTAAATGCACGAAGATCCACATTCTAATCACAGCACAGCATAAAATGTTACGAGGCGGTAGAAGAACTCTCTCTCTCTCTCTCTCTCTCTAAAAATTGTTTCGCTCCTCGCCTCATTATTTCACGAATAGTCAACAGCAAAAATCTCATATAGGTGGCGGTAAACTATGGCGTCGTGCTATAAAATATAAAGATAAATTACAGTACGCATGGTGTTTCGACGCACGCATAAAACTGGGGACCGCCGAGTAAAGACAAATCTCTCGCCATTTCAACGTTTTATCGATATATTTAACAGTTAATTCAAAAGGTTTCTGATGTTTTAATCGCCGATTTGATATCGCGCTCCATTTTACCGTTACTCGTTCGCGTTTCAAGCAATTTTTGTTTCAGGACGACGAATAATAAACGTCCGAAACATAATTTTCATCGCGAACGAGTTCCGAAATAAAGAAGAAGAGGAAGGAGGTGGCTGAAAATTGGCCAGGTAGAGATTGTTACGGGTGCCGCGTGAATTGGTTGATTAATTGAAAAGGGTAAATGCTTGTGACAGAGACTGTACTTGCACGTATTTGTAATGACCTCGATGTGGATGGACGACTGGTAAGGTGAGAGGCCCCTCGAGGAGATAGTAGGCCATCCGAGGCTGCCTTTATGCTGCTCGATCTGCCAGACAAAAGTAAACAGGCGCCCAGGCACTGTTGCCAGGCTCTCGAAACGAAAGGATTTTTTACACCTACGTGCACACACTACCGACAGAAACTTTCCAAAAATAGAATTTAATAAGGAACCGCAATGTCCGCGAATCCCATTGTTGTTTTCGGGCCATCGGACAGTCGAGCAGGGTGGATCATCTATAGTCTTGGCGAAACAAATTTTCCAATTTTTTCCGGACATCCCTCAGGACTATGACATTAGCTTAGAAAATAATCTATGTAAAATTTTAGATCGATCGAACAACGGAAAAGCGTGTCGCGTCGAGCTTGAAAATTTTTCATTTTCGAAACTTGGTTTTCTCTCCATTATAGTACATTATAAATATACATTTCGGTATATCGTTGGATTTGTTTTTCCATGCTCTATAATCAATTTTTATGTTTAAAGTTTATCAGCGTATTGTAATTGTATGTTCTCAATAAAAATTTTTATTTTGTTGGTCACCAAAATAGACTGTTTTAAAATTTAAAAAAAAACTAACCCGAAACTTAATACTCAGATTTCAATATTGCTAGCCGATGCGCAGGCAAAAAAAAGTTGCCAGGCTCGCGAGCCACATGCGGCTCATTGGCTGCTCGAGTGCGGCTCTTCCAGGAATGACGCGTTTCAAATGAATTTGAATACAATTTTCAATTTCAGTCAGTGTGTTGTATCTCAATTCAAATTGTCACATATAAAATATTGAATAGTTGTATCTAAATTCAAATTCAATTCTAGTTTTATTCGGTGTACCTAGTTTGAACCGACTTCTAAAAACGGTTATTGTAAAGAAATTTGGCTCTCGAAAGAGGAGTAGAAAGATTTAGATTTCTTTTGGCTCTTTCGACTATAGAGTTCGCCGACCACTGGTCCAGGATAGGGGATTGCAGTTGGGGGTACAGGGAGACCAGTAACACAAAACAGAGGTTTTCTTTAATCAAGCACTTATTACACAAGTAATTATGATTGTAACTATATCGTGTTTGGTGTCATTTTAAGTGGAAAAACGAGACGAATACGATGTAGTAAAATTTTCATAAAAAGAAATAAAAAATTATTATATACAGTATATATGTATACATATGCATAGTCTGACCGATACTCGACTCCACGCTGACTCGGTCGTCGAGCGCGTTTACCGCTTGACCGGTTGCGACTGTTGCGAGGGGAATCCCCCAGTGATGGGGTTACAATTTTCACAGTCACGATAGAGAGCTTTGCGACAGTTACGGAGATAAAATTGCTTCTCTTCGGTCGTATTCTCGGTTCATGGCTGACATTTTCCCGCTTGTTCTCCGATCGGTGGCTTAAGAATGATTTATCAGCAGAGTACGGAACGGTTCCCCGTTCAATATAATAATAACACTTTAATAATATTTCTTTTGTTTAGTTTCCAATACGTGTCTCTGCTGCTACGATCGGATAGTATAAATATAAACATCTGGTATACATTCAAATGCATTAAAGATTGTTTGTTTGATCGATGGTGAACGGAACCGTTTCGTGTCTGTGCGACCTTTGTATGTATAGCGAGTTACCTTGGTAACAATTACTTTAGTTATTGTATATTTACCTTACCTACATCTTATTTATGAAGCTGCCCGAAAAAAATTCCACATTTATCTCGACGATGCGATCGATGGCTCTGTAGAAACAGCGAAAAGAAAGGTTTCTACAAAGGAGGCTCTCTTGTAAAAAGAATTAATTTCGAAAATTCAACTACTTGGCCAGTTGAATTTGCAATAACTCGAAGTTAGCGATTAACGATTCAGTGAAATTTAGTAATGATGCTTCATCTGCGGGGACCTTGAAAAGTACAGGGTGATTAAATTTAGATTCTACGATCGGTTAACGTACTTATTTCCTTTTTATCGTTGTCACACACCGACGTATTGTGTTATGTCAGTGGCCGCGCTGTAATTGTGTGTGCGGCCCAAGTGTCAGTCTACAGTTATTAAAACTTGCTTTATGCGCTGCGACTACGTAACACCTGGCATCTCGTGTTGCGCGCCAATCTTTCAGCCTCTACGTTTTTAAATCTATGGAACACGATAAAGTATTGCTATCGTAGTATGTACTTTAATCTGATTTTTTAGAATGCTTCATTATAAACGATAAAATGTTTTTATATACATATACATATTTGAACGAAGTATACAAATTGCATTAATTGTTTCCGTGATATTGTTTGTAGTTTCGTTTTGATCGACATTGTTTCAGATTCCTACAAAACTGATGGAAATATTATTGTGTAATATATATTATTTTCGAATTTTTGTAAGTTTCCAATTTTTTTTAATAATCACGACGAGACACAACTATTACATAATAATAATGAAAAGGTGGTACGCTGAAAACTTCAATGTAAATCTGGCAAATTGTATGCTTCGGGATTTTTTTAAAAATCGATTTTGCAACCAAAAATTCTGAAATAATTCACCGTCGTGTGTGCTATTAAGTAGAACGTTAAACCATGCTGACACTGTGACTACCTTGTGGTACTTTAAACTTGCCACAAAGGATTTTTTCTGGATACTCTATCGAGCGGTGTGACTAAAAATTAATTTGGTTTGGAGTTTGAGGGCACTTTTCACCATCTTATCCGGCTATACTCGTTGCTTGTAATTTACCGTTTACGCGATGGCAAAGAAAAACGTGTGTATAGAGTATAGAGAAACAGAGAGAGATTCTCGAATAAAAAAAAAAATTTTTCACTTTTTCCCGCAATCAGCTTTATTCTGCGAAGTAGGAATGCTGCGAGACTGCGAAAGGAGAGCGTGAAACGACAAAAGACCTCGACTCGGTTGGCTAGCCAGCATGAAATCCCGTACATGTATGCGACTGCATTCTGCGCGCATAGATCCCATCGACTACATTATCGCGTAATGATTTTTGCACGTAGTTCATTGTTATATTCACCGACCGTGCGTGTGGGTGTTTGTTATTGTGTAGCGTGCGATAAACATGAAATTGTGTCTTCGCTTCGGTACAGTATTCCATAAAATGCAACCCAGTAACACATTTCATATTCAAAAGAAACCAGAGAACTGTTAACGAGTGTGTTGAACGAGTTCGATCAAGTATGTAGTATAATAAAAATGATCTTTCTGTGAGAAAAATCGAATTTGATCAATTTAAATCATTGTATAACGTACGCGTATACATACATATATATTCATAACTTAAAATTGATTTGACTGAATTCTTCTGAATCGAAGATTAGAATTGTGAGAAGCAAAAGTGTAATACATATTATAGTATAAAAACAATATATGTATGATAGGGGTTTCAGAAATGAAAAAAAGTATATTGTCATACGCAGACTGCGGAATTTTATAGTATAAACGCATAAAGAGTTGGTAACGTCAACATTTATAATTTGGAATTTCTAGTTCAAGACATTTATGATATTATTAATGTTGATAATGATAACCACCCTCTCCCTGGTTCCTCGTGTTCGCGGCCCTGGCTCGTAACAACGTAAAGGTGTATGGAAAGCTTTGCATTAACGAATTTTTTCTTGGTTTATTTTCAGGCATACATGAGGCCAAAGAGTACGGCAGTTCAAATCGCGAGAATCGCGGCTGCCACTTTGGTGACGATGACCATAATCCTAGGAAGCTTCATTCTCGCCGCTTCTTGGGTGCAAGCTCGTGCATCCTGCACTCCGGAATCGATAGCCGCGATGCAAGCGGAATTGAGACTTCAACAGCAGCAGCAGCAGCAGCAGCAACAACAGCAATCGTCTGTTAATTATCAGCAAGCCGAATTTCTGAAGCATTTGCAGCCTGAAGCCCTTGTCCAGGTAAGTGCTCCATATACTTGGCGTAATGCTATTTCTACTTGAAAATTAGGTTCCAACAGTATTAGGCTGAACGATGGGTCTAGGAATGGGCTGTATGGGCTGTATGGGCCGCAGCCCTGTACCCTGTTCGATACGATTTGTCAAGTCTTGGCAAAAAAACAATGCGTTTTCATAAAAAAGGATCGTTTACTTTCTTTACGAGAGTACGATGCATTTCATGTTTTTAGTTTGTGCCAAAAATAGAGAACGTAGTATATCACCGATACGATTCCAAAACAATTTGTATTGTAAGTACTTTGTTTGTTGTTGTAAACTATACTCGCGTTTCGCTCGTGCGGCACGGTGCCGGCTTTCGAGATTTCTAAATTTTCACGTTAAATTCACAGTGAATTGTAAAAGCCTCGCCGCGTTGAAACTATTGTTGATCGATTGGTACCCGAAGATTGTTTCCAGTCGAACGATGCTGTTTGGCTTTATGATCGAAAGTAAGGAAGCGAAACGCCACGGCATGGCACGGCGCGCCATGTTAATCGCTCTAATATGATTAACGTTGACACGCTGAACGAAGAAACCTACCCACCGCGTGCAAAATGATTGTAAACTATCGGAACTGGATAGAACACACTACGAAGAAGTTAGTCGAATTAGCGATCAATTTCGAAGTCATGTAAAATCACATAAGTATTCAAAACTATTCGTTTAATCGTTAGGTACACTGTTCAGACAGACACGATTTTATTCAAATCCATGCATAATAATTATACAGGGTGTACCAGATAAAGTGTTACAAGCCGTTTTCTCGGAATCTAATGAAGATATCGAGTCAATTCTTTTTCAAAATTATAATGGTTAAGGAGGGCTAATATTTTAGTATGTATTAGATTTTTTTGGTTCCAACATTTTTCTAAATGTAAAGTATTGTTGGTTTTTTGTTACTGCGATACCTCTCATTAAACTCAGTAGCATTTACTTTAACGTTTTCTTTTTATTTTTCCATTGCGAGACAGTTCTCCGCGGCTTTGCCAAGGAGTTATCAACGAAAAACGAGGACCAATCGGAGCGCTGCTACAGCGGACAAATTTTGGCTCGGCCAATGTCAACGCCACGTTCAGCGGGATCTGTCGCCGAGCTGGAATCTGTTCGCTGCATCCGCGCTTCGATTGGTCCACGTTTTTCGTTAATAACTCCTCAACGAAGCCGCGGAGAACATTATCGAAAAAGAAACAGCGACTATTAACGACCAAAGGGATCACTCCTTTCAAGGAAGTAGAACATTTTTGGGACATCCAGTACATTCAAATATTCTCGATAGAAAGGAATATAAACTACACTAATTGAGTTACTACATTTTTGAAACCAGTTTGAAAATCTGTTCAACGGTTAATTACTATTCACAGCGATCGGACAACCATTTTCTTATGATTTACGTGCAAACAACATTACTTTTCATTTACATAATTGTCTTTTGATAGTTTTATTATGCATTCGAATACAATGCTATGCTTAGACCAAAGGCATGCATGCGGCCATGAATATCATATTACAAATTTGTATTTCTGTGGTTGAAAATGGCATACATTTAGGTGTGGCACATGTATACGTATTCATATGCAACGTGCCAGTATTATCGTGCCGCTAAAAATTATATAAAAATATTATGACTTGGGTAAGTTATAAATTATAGTAACATTTCCAACAAACTCGCTACTTAGTACTTTTCAAATTCTAATGTAAGAAGCAATTTAAGTAACCGAAGATAATTTTTTTAAATTGCTCTAAGCTAATTGCAGTAACTTTAATATTGCAATCTATATATGTAATAGAAAAAACTTGATTCCTACAGCTTTCACACAGTTTTTTAGAAAGTTCATTTGGAACTTTTTGATATTTCATTCGTAATGTTGAAAACAGTTTATGCATATACAGAGTGTGGCCGGGCGGGTGGCTGCCAACCAGGCAGGGGATGATTTTACATGTAAACAAGTCGAAAAGAAGGAATAACGTTTTTTCGTTTGACGCCTTGTTTTCGAGAAAATCGATTTTGAAAATGCAGCAAATATACGTGCTATTGACAGGAATCGTCTGACGCGTCTGATCATGACCAACCGATTCCGATACCGATTCTACCGATTCTACCGACGCGACTCTTTGAAGTCTATCTTCTCGAAAACGTAGCGTCAAACGAGAAAATGTAATTCCTCTTTTTCGACTTAATTTTACACGTGGAATCATGCCCTGTCCGGTTGTACCATCCGTCCGGCCACAACCTGAATAGAAACATTCTTTCTTCGTTATATTTTTTGATAGATGTCAAAGAACATGTTTTTTTTTATCTGCATACTAGTTCTGAGATAGTAAACATTATATAATATACACAAATTTGCTATATTTAAGCGAAGAATAAAAGAGTTTTGCATAGTAGGTACAGTACACGACCAATGGATATGCGCTATGTTTTATACAATAATATGAAATATAATAGAAACGAATAAACGAGATAAAATATGTCTAAATATTTATTACGTACCTACAATAAATTCAATATTCAAAATATAAATTTTATATCATGCTTTCGAAATGCAACAAGTAGAAATACAAACAATTAGTAATATATATATATAATAATAATAATACGTATTTAAATATCACATATCGACAACGGTTGATATACGAGTTAAACGAGCATGTTTTATCGCGATGCAATAAAGAGAGGCACAACAAGAACTGCACTTAAAAACGAAAGTGAAAGCTAATCGAGAAAGTGTGATCCCATTTGTTTTGTTGCTAAGCGATTTTTAACAATAGAAAAATACATGTAGGCGTAGTTAATGGACGAGTTCGAAAGTAAATGTTTTCCGATATACATTCGTATTACCTGTGATTAAATTTGTTACCGCGAATTGAAATGCTAGCCTCGAAACGTGCTCGCTCAGTTTATGATGAGACAGCATTGAAAAGTCGCTTCTCACGGCACTCGATCGAAAGAAAGGAACGTGCTCGGTCTATGGTCACGCCCATCTTTGTGGTATTCACCTCTGATATTACCTGTAATAATGAACTACCGAGATTTACCATGATTTATCGCGCAGTTTTTCATCCGCAAACCCGCAAACCCGCAAAGCCCGTTTCGTGCCGCAGGAGTTGCTTTATCGACAAGTTGACCGTACACGATTCGGCTGTTATCGAACGAAACTATTGTGATGACATGGAGGGTCCCTTCTCGTGGAGGTCGTAACGTTCTCAGCATCAGAGAGGATACGAGAGTGCTCACGGTTGGGGTTTTGTGCCACCACATTTCTCAGTGTAGGCTAATGTAGAATGTAGAATGTAGAATGTAGAATATAGAGTGTATAGCGTAGACAGTGCTAGATCATACCGAGTTTTAGCATGGAACAGAACCTATACCCGCTTTTAACATGCTAAATATAGGTATAGGTTCTGTTCATGTATACATGTACTTGTACATAGACCCGGCTTCGGATAACTTGCCGTGTTCCAATATTACATCGTCTACCAGATGACGGTTGTGGGCAAAGTGCTATAGTCTGTTGAGAAATCGCAAAACCGCGAAGCTAAAGTGTTAGCGGAGAAAGGGGAATCGTCGCCGCATCTCATTCTGTAGAAATATTTATAGAAACTGTAACTGTAATAGACACAGGGCGAGGCACTAACTATTGCCACCTACAATACAATAGAATGCTATGTCTTCGTAGCTGTATTCTGATAACGGCTATCGAGACGAATCCAACGAGGTGCAACATTAAGGTTTTTGATGGTTAGCAAAGGTAATTTATGACAAAAAACGCTGCAATCTTCTTGTCATGGATTGAGTAGTATTTCCGATCGGTTCGGCACTTGTCGAATCACATGCTGTAACAATTTATTGTAGAAATGTATTGAATTGTACGTCGTGTAGGGTGAGAATGTTCAGAATATCTTTCAGCGTATAAATCTCTAGCTCTCACTGAATTTTGCTGGCATTCTCCGTAAATTAGAAGCATATCGGTTTATTCTTCGAAAGAATACATTGTTTACAGTCGCTTGATTCGATGATATTAATCTTACCATTCTTATTATCGATGTGTCGCGATATCGTCCAGAAGTGTTTATTTGTCATTGCAAGGTTTAGTAAATGCGCTGAAAGATATCCTGAACGTTCACACCCTACACGCCGTACAATTCAATACATTTTCTCAATAGCATGCGATTCGATGAGTGCCGAAGCGATAAGAAATACTACTCATTTCTTGATAAGAAGATAACAGCATTGCATCGAGCAGCGTTGAAAGTTTATTTCGTCTATTTCGTTAGAAATGATCTTTGTTGACCTTCGAAGACCTTAATGTTGCACCCCGTTGAAGTCGTCTCGATAGCCGCTATCATGAAACAGGTACCAACACACAGCATTCTATTACTAGTTAACAAAACAAAGGCGACCTTCGCATCTCTGAAGCGACTCCGCCTAGCAACAAAAGATTAATGCCACTCTACGGCCCCCGTTGTTCGATGCAACTTTTATTTTGAAAATTTTTCTAGCAACTTACTATCATACCTTCAGAGTTATGGCAGGTAGGAATAGTTAATGCCTCACCCTGTATATCTATTACTCGTTTAGACATTATACGAGGTGTCGTCATTCGGTGTCCCGAATATTCCCAAAAATGATAAGAGTATTGCACCATTGTTTCTGTGATCCGCATGGTAAATCCGCACGACGCGCTACGAGAGAATCAATTAATCGATCGATGCGATCGAGCGCACCCTAATCTAGAAGGTGACGCGCATGACAAACAAGAATGCGTCCGGTCACAGTCTTACATATTATCAGATTATAAATAACTAACAGATTGTAAATAGCGTTGACCCATGGACGATGCTTATTATCTTTTACGGACCCACAGTTTCAATTCAGTCAGACAATGTGTAATATCTTAGAAAAATAGTAGAGACACAGTATCAAGCTGAAGTGTTTATGCTTGCCTGTATGCGACACAGCGAAGAGAGATTCTATGAAATTCTGCACACTTTCTTGCAAAAACAAGAGCAATTTTATGCACTGTAAGGTAAGAAACAAGCTAGAATTTGCGTGCCCAATTCGAATTCGCGCCTCTCTCTTTTCTTGCAAAGCTGGACAAGAATGCACTGCCCCGATCGTAAATGGCTCCACGCTTTCTAAATTTCTGACTTTTTATGCCTAATACATTCATTAACACAAACTCATTTTCACGGGTCTCAGAGAAGCGTGAAAAACCAGGTAAAAACTTTCTTTCTGTGTGTCGTCAAGCTAATTTTATTGGAATCCATTCTAGATTTTGGTATCCTAATGGCTCCTAGTTATCTCAAATACCGAACTGGCGTTCCTGGAATAGCTTCCGGTAATATTACGGAACAGCGGATAATGTTTCTTGAGAAGCGAGACCTCGGAAGATGACAGTTTATATGTATAAATATAAGCGGAAGAATGGTTATGTGAAATTTAAATCAGTGAAAAGATTTAAAGTCTTTAAGGGTATTACTATAATATATGTATATTGTATTATATTTTCACTACATTTAAATTATTAAAGGAAAATATAAATCTATATTTTGCTCCTACGTCTTGCAACGCAGTAAATGCTCAAACGTTTTATTTTGCATACAGATCCGAGAGTCTACATATAACAACAAAATAAGAAAGTTTTGATAGCTGCCTTTTTTATTCTTTTACTTTAAGCATCTAACTGCTAAAAGAAGTCAGGACCAATGTGAAAAAAAGTTATTCTGTTTTAATGGGCGTTCGAAATATTAATGCGAGCAAATCTAAGTGTTATTATTTGAAACGACACTATCGGTCGTGTAGTGTTCTACCAAGCATTGAAATCACCTGAACAGAGCGCTTACGTCAATACATTCTGCATTCACAAATTCATTATGGAAAAGGTGGCTACAATTTTTATCTGCACTTCGTGTCCATTGCTCTGTAATCCTTTGTCAAGCGGATTCGCGATAATTTCAACAATTTTTTAAACAAACAAAATTTTTTTAAATTACCATTTAATGTTTCGCTTACATTTAACGAGTTGCAATCGCAATCGATAACAGATAAACATTATCAACTTCTTAACACACTACTAACCGATAGTTATTTAACACTTTCAATTGCTAAAATAGATTCCCATACATTATAACTAAACAGAATTATTCAAAATGTTCAAGGTTTCCAAAAGAAATAATCCCGAAAGTAATATTTAACAGAGTGTGTCGCGGTATAAAAACCGGACTCAAACCTGATAGTCGTGTCAGCTGATATAATTTTGAAGAACAATTTAATAATTATCAAAAAAAATTATGGGAGAACTGTTATTTTAAATAATATTTCAAATAATCTTACTTCAGAAGTGCCCGGGTCTGCTTCGAAGCAATGAAACTTGGATTTGTCGAAAGGTTGGGATATCCAATTGATATATTCTCATCGCGATAGCGATTATGGCTTGACGATTCTTTCCCGTTATGAACAGTTTCCTTCCGGCAACGCGCCCATTCCATTGAAATTCATTTATTCTTCGTTCAATAATTCCTTCGCTTATATTTATTTAACGTTTTGCACTCGGAACTATTTCAACTCGAAAATTATACATTTCTTCCTAGCTAGAATAATTCCATTCTATATGACTTTTTTCTTTTTATAAGTATGAAATTGATGTAATACCTTATACACAATATTTAAACGTTTAGTAATTAATTAGATACCAACATATATTTTATAATGTAAACGATATTTTCAATAAAATTTTCGCTCGAGTGCTAAGGGTTGAAAATGTCAAGATGCTTCGTTGTGGATGTCAACTGTCATCTTCCGAGGTCTCACTTTTTCAAGGAACATTATCCGCTGTTCCGTAATATTTAATATACAGGGTCATTCACAAAAGTGTACCCTCTAAACTACATGCGAACTTACATGTTTACTGTAAAAAAAAAAACAGGTATAAGAAAAAATGGTTGAAAGGTTGTGCACGTAAGCAAATAAATTTAAATTTGCAAGAGACATGTATTTCATTTCAGGCGTAGACAAAACAGCTAAAAATCGTGACCTTGACCAATAGCAATCTTTAAAAATACGTAATTTACGCATTATCTAGTTAACTAATCCTTCTAACGTCTCAAGAACGCTGAAGTCTTTTAGTCCAATTTTAAAAAAGTTATTCACAGTGACAAATGACACGAAGGGTATCTTGTGCATTTAGTAGTATGTCGTTGTTGTTCATAGAAATATGCAACATAAGCTGTGTGCATTGCTTCATGAACGATGTTTCAAAGTTTATCATTTCGTCCACCGGTGTAGACTTTACATTTCGCACACGCTTCTTGGTCGTAAGTTGCGGACGATCAAGAAACGCAGCCGTCCTTTGTATACAAAGGAAATACAACCACTTATCAGTAGGAAGCGAATGACAATTAATTCAGCGGTAGGCGCGACGCGGCGCGGCGGAGTGTCGGAGCGGCTAAGTGAAGAAGAACGGCGCGCACAGGTAGACACAGGTAGACACAGGTAGACACGGGTAGATGTAGAATGAAACGTTGAAAATGAAACAGAAAGAAGCCGGTACGCGGCCGTGCTAGGAGCTGCGTTCAAGGAGAACCACAACAGTCGATTACGTAACCAGAGTTACGTTCCTCTATTCACGATCTTAACGCGAAACAGGAAATTCACCGTCTTTCTTTTTGCCATTTAGGATACGTGGCACTATTTTGTTGAACGGTTCGTCAACAAAATGGTCGACGAAGCCGTTGAAATTTTAACTCGCGACGTTTGTCATTAGACAGCGGATTTTTATGCAAAATCAAAATTTTTTTTTGAAAATAATGTGACCGCTGTCTATTTATCATTACGAAGGCACTCGAGTTCCATTAAACGGGCATCCTCGTTTCACGTTTCGAATAAATCAAGTTTTTGCATCTCTTTCTATAGGTTGCGATTCTATGAACGTATTCTCGAAAGAGTAGTCCGAAGAGAAAAAACGACAATCGAGTCATACTCCTCGAATGAATTTCAAACGTGTTTCTCGTAAAATTGTTGTTTTCATGTGGACGGAGGTAATAAATTAAGAAGCGATTTAAGTTCGCCCCCTCCCCCGCCCTAAGACACATCTAAGGTAGAATATGTTATAGAATAAAATATAAAATGGAAAAGAAACTTCGAGTCGTCAAAAATCATTTTGGGAAACATGTTTTTAATGCAAAATGAGGCTGTGTGCAAACTTTCAGCTCAATCCGATTGTACCGATTTTCACAGGGATTATCCTTGAATATGTATTATATCTGTACAACTGATGTTCATTCGAAATCTAAAACAACACTAAAGAATATGTATTGAATAGCTCGTTACAATATACCAAACGACTATTTTTTCCTGAGAAAAATTCCTGAGAAACCACCATTTACCCTCGCATAAATGATGTGCATACATATAGTACTTGAAATTACTGAACTACTCGAAATAATTTCAGACTTTTTATTTTCGGATTATTGAAATTACAGTGACAATTGCACAAATTGAATGTTCGTTTACAGAAGTCTGTCGGGTTTATTTGTCCGTATTGCATGCTAAATTTCAAATATTATACTACAATTAACGAACAACAAAGAAGTTTTACAAAGAAACGCAACCGAGATGAATAAACAAGTGTCACATAAGAATTTCTTACGTATATTGTAATTTCTTAACAGTTCGTTTCTATTTGGAAAGTATGTGGAACTAATGTGGGTCACTGCATAAAGATGTTCTTGTACGAGACTGTTGGATAAACTGATTAATTCAGACCTTTTACGATAAAGATCAAGTAAAACCGGACTAAATGCAGTTTTCTAAATTTCATGAAGCCATATAAACTAAAGTAATTATTCTTTAGAACAATCTAGAATTAATGTAGAAACAATTTAGATCACTGTACTTCTATTTATTTTTGCTTTATTATTTCGACGATAAAGTATGTAATATAATAATTTATCCAATCCGTGCAGATATTTCCGCATTTAAGATTACGTTTACTCGTCGTGTCTGCGTGTAACACTAAGTTAACTATGTGTGTACCAGTAATGCTATATTCTAATAGCTGGTAAAATTAACGATTAAACCTTTTCGGAGTGCTAGTAATTCAATGCCCAATTATAGCCAACTGTCTTCTATCTATGTATAGATCCTCATCATTGCGCCTCTGTAATCAGGTAGTAATTATGATATCGATGGCGTTCCTGTAGAATAATTAACAATCAAGTACAAAAATGGCAAGGAAATCGCAGCTCAACATCGATTTTTTCTGTCTACGAATATATTATTCAAGATTTGTGATTTGCGATGATTTACGTAACGTATAAACGATGCAACTAGATAGAAGGCTTTGTTCGATTCAGATGAATATTACTAGAAACTTGTGTTACAATTTTTAATCAAGCTCATGTGGCATTAAATAATATAAGACTCGCGCTTACGCTTCGTTGCGCAAAATAATTATTGTGGTTTCTGATATAGCTGTAAGCTATTTTACTTTGCCAGTGTTACGTAATAGCTGTTTTATTATTGGTTGAAGTAATTATTTATTTCTTCCATTTCTGTGCGCTCGTTTGAGATCGCATCAACTGTTTAATTAGCAGCGATCGTCTATGGTGGTTATTTCATGTTTTCAGTTAATGGATTATTCAACTATCTGCACGTGAAACCTTTCATCTTGGATTGCAAATGGTCAGAAACTTAGATCATACAATATTTATAGACCCTATAAGGCTGTAAGGGAAGGGGCTTCGGATAACATGCCGTAACTGCTATAATCTATTGAGAAGTCTTGTTTCCCAAAAGGCCAAAAGGATTTTTGGCGACTCGAAGTTTTTTTACACGAGTTTTAGGACGAGGGAGGGACAGAGGCCCTTCCCCTGAACCTGCCCCATCCTGAATCCAATCCAGACCTAACCAAAATTCGCCGGTAAAGTAAAAACTGAAGTTAGTATGATAAAGAATTTAACCCTTAGCACTCGAGTGGTGACTCAGAGGGAGAGAGAGAGAGAGAGAGACCACTAAAAATTGCTGTACCATTATTCAAAAAATATTGTTTACTTTATTAAATATGTTGGTATCTAATCAATTACTAAACATTGTAAACGTTTAAATATTGTATGAGGTATTATATCAATTTTACATTCATACAAAGAAAAAAATTAATATAGAATGGAATTATTCTAGCTAGGAAGAAATGTTTAATTTTCGAGTTCAAATAGTTCCGAGTGAAAAGGGTTAACTTTAACTTTAACTTGAGCCTTTATTTGTTTGAAATGGAAAGTAAATATGGGAGTCTCGTTATGCCTACAATTTTCATTTGTTTGTTCTCCACTTCGCACTCTTGTTCGTCGTCGTTCCCCGAGGTTGCGCATTGAAATAGAGGTGATAGTTGCTAACGCGTGATAAACAGTACACGTGGTGTTACAGTATTAAAATGAGAACATTCTCGATGCAACTGGACCGCGTGCAGCCTCGTGTGAACGTTGTTGTGGGACAAGGACGACGATCGTTGATTTAATTGTATCTCACAATTAGCAGAAAATTTCCATGCTGGAGTCCTCGCGCTCCGTTAGGATTATTCAACGAGGATAAACTGAATCATTGGTCAAGGATCGTTTGCCGGAAAAGTTTGACCGAAATAGCTTTTGGAGAACGGACACACGGTTCGAGTTAAAAATAATTTGTTTATTTTATAAAACATGTTATTTGTTAACTACTTATTGTTAGATGAGTAGTGAACTACGAATTGCA
The DNA here is from genome assembly GCA_028455805.1 of Lasioglossum figueresi. Classification (NCBI taxonomy): domain Eukaryota; kingdom Metazoa; phylum Arthropoda; class Insecta; order Hymenoptera; family Halictidae; genus Lasioglossum; species Lasioglossum figueresi. The sequence goes on along the minus strand of CM052196.1, from coordinate 2,063,952 downwards.
AATTTGAAATGTTCATTATTGTAACTTTCCATGGGAAACCGGCGGCAGCCTCGGTATCCATTTTAGGCATTTTATGTAATAATTTTTGTTCTCCTGGAAATATCGTAAACCCCTCCGAATGTTTATTGTTTGGATATTATAAGAATTTTGAAATTGTCAAAATGTTTTTCAATATATTATGTAAAATGATAATATGAATACTGTTGTATAAGTAGACTGCGGATCTTTATGCAATTATGGTTTTTAAATTTTTTTTTTAAATGCTACGATATAAAATACTACAGAAGTTAGTACGATTTTAATTTATTGCAAATCTAAAAAGGCAACTACCACGAAAAATAAAATTTTATTGGATTCGAGTTTCTTCAAACTCGTCTAGAAAAATTGCATAAACATACGTAGTCTGACTGTAAGTTTAGAGTTAAATAGAAAAGTTCTAAAATAATTTCACATTTTCGTTGTCCATGCAAGGGCTGTGCTCAAATAAATGTAAACTCGTGTATCCATTCCGAGGCTCTTTTTTACTTTCTCTTAATAAATAAATGATTAGTTTACTAAAAAAGATTTTACCGATTCAGGTTTGCTCTTCTACAAGTTTCCCCTAAGAAGGAACTAGTAGAAATAACTAAATACAATTTAAATACAAGCGATAAACTACTGAATGAAAAAACTCGATCACGTATCATAATACTGATTCATTAATAGATCATTGTCAGTCCAATCAATTAGCGCTCTTTCAAACAAAATGTCATTAGCATTCGATTAATCGGAAGTCAGCGTTCCCGTTGACACCATTTATGTGCATCTTCGATTAGAAATACGGCATGAATATTTAAACGCATGCGCAGGTACAGTGCCGGACAAAATGATAGGACATCCGATGTATTTGTATATGTATACACTGTACATATGTACATACATGCATACTTTTCTATTTAGATTCGCGGTAATTAAAAGAAACAAATGGTAATTGTTAACCGCATCCATTCTTTTTAGCATAGATAGAAAACCTTTTCCTTATTTCTTCAAAACGCATTAAATCTTTTTCTGTTTCTAATTCCAAGTGAAATTCACTTTGATCACGAAAAACTACGTTTACCCATTCAGCTGCCCAGTAAGCAATCTGCTCTTAATTTGCTATTTTGCCGCCAAAACTTGTCAACAAATTCCTCTGTCGCAGCCATTGCCCACGGTATTTCAGTGCAAAGAACTGAGGACAAAGCCAGGGCAGACCGTGTGTGTTAAGATTTGTAAATATTGAAATTATTGAAAATACATGGAACATAAAATTATATAATTTAGAAATTCAAATAAAATTCGGTTTTCCCTCGTGCAGCGATGTTTACTCCGATTTTCTCTTACGCACGATAAAAAAGACGATACGTACGATAAAAAATACGATACGTACGATGAAAAAGAGTGTACGTTTTCGTTAAAATAATAATGTGAGTCTAAACTGTTGATACGCATTGTAATTCAAAATTCCACGTTCTGGAACAACTTAACGACTACTAATCCCATTGATTTTTCATTAAACGACCGATCGATTTTCACCGTTGCACTGGTATTGTATATCGCAGCGAACACAAACGAAACGCGTTAGACTGCCATTCTAGTCGCGTAAGCCGATCTTACTTTCTATCGACAGCCTTAAGCGAACCGGAAATCGTCTTATAGCCGTGTTATTTGTGTGATCGGCGCGTGTAGGGAAGTCTTTAAACTGACAACAGGAAAAACTAGATTCAGAATTTCATCATGGCCGAAGCACTTCGAGCAGGTGACAATTGCTTGTCACCAGTTTCTCTTTAATTACGGTCACCATAGGTCGTTCTTTATTTAATTGAGAGGTCAATTTATTTCGTTACTCTGTCCATTAAAGTTTTTCTAAAACGTCAATTTTATTCTTTACTTTGCGAATTGAAATAAAATTAAACATCGGCGCATAGCACACGGCTCATAACATGCGAATTTGTGTGCGAAGCCGAAGAAAGCGATCACTGGAACTTCATGTACACAGGTGTCCCAAAAATGGTGTACGTTCTTGAAAGAGGTGAGGTGATTCCCGAGGACACTCGAAGTAACTTTTTCCTTTGCGAAAAATCTTCTCCGCGGCTTTGTTAAGAAGTTATCAGCGAAAAACACGGCCCAATGGGAACACGGTTACAGCTGATTGTGACTGTGACGTTAACGTTGGTCAAGTCGGAATACGTCCCACTGATTGGTCTGTGTGTTTCGTTAATAACTCCTTAATCCTCAGCACTCGAGTGGTGACTCAGAGTGGCCACTAAAAATGTCTGTGCCATTATTCAAAATATAATTTACATTATTAACCCTCGCAAGGTAAGGTCTAATAACACATAAATAGTAAGCTGGGTCTCTTGGACCCCGACAAATGAATTTCATAAATAGCCATAAATTTTGGGATAAAGAATAACACAGGATAAAAAGTAAACAAACAGATTTAATTTTATTCATATAAAATTCTTTTCAAAAATCTGAAGCTGGGGTCTCTGAGACCCCACATTAGCTTGCGAAGGTTAAATATATGTTGGTATCTAATCAATTACTAAACATTTAAGTATTGCATGAGGTATTACATCAATTTCATATCTATAACATTTAAAAAATCATGTAGAATGGAATTATTCTAGCTAGGAAGAAACGTTTAATTTTCGAGTTCAAATAGCTTCGAATGGAAAGGGTTAACACAGCTCTTTCGTAAAGGAAAAAGTTACATGAAATGATCTCAGGAATGACCCCTTTCAAGGAAGTACAACATTTTCCGGACACCCTGTTTAAACGACTGCCAGTTATTTAATAACGTTTTGTACATTAAATGTTATGTCACCAGAGATCGAATAAATACGTTGCATATACAGATGCATCTTTTAAAAACATTTTAAAAGTCGTTGAATTTTGTTTGTATCTATGCGGATCTAATGCCAGCACGAGTATTTTCATCGATGAACAACATGTGGACCAGTAAAAAACATCTAATTGAAAAATGAAAACATTAAAAAGCATGTATTCGTACCGAATCGATTAAAAAAAGTTCGTCTTGTGAAAACTATCAAAATTTAAGTTAAATAAACCATCAATTTTCGATTTCCTCTCTTGTAGTTTTTTCGCTTTCATAATTTTATAAGATGACGATATTTATAAAAATTCATTGCTGTTTTAAAATAAAATTCCAAACGCAAAAATTGTGGTAGTTATCGTATGGATTACTATTCAAACTTTCTTTTGTCCGTCACTGTATTTCGAAAAGAATGTATACTTGATAAGCTAATCATCTACCGACAGTTAAAAGGCTCGCGAAGGATGAGCATGAGCGTCTGTACATTTTTTCTCTACGAGTGAAAGCTTGCCAGAAGAGCTCGTAGATCCTTGTCTGTAAGATTAACCGATGTAAGTTTCCATGAAAGGCCACTAATCAACTTTTAATAAATGAGTTTCATGCGTACTCTGTTTTCGCAAAATTTTCTGCACACTTTATCTGCCGAAGGTGAATATTCTTGCAAATTTTACATGTGTATAAATTATTTTCGAAATATCGGACCAACAACTTGTAAGTCAAATATATCTTAATGAATTCTATTAATTTTCATCGATATCGACGTTCTGTTGAAATTTATAAATTTGCACGTGTCGTAATAACTGTTAAAATTAATAGAATTAGTATATTACTTGTGAAAATAACGTGTAAAATCGTTTAGGAACGATACAGAAAAAGTTTATTCTTAGCGGCGGGAACTTGGAAAAACTTTCGTTGACGCGACGGCGGCGCGGCATAAAAAATCTGTAACTTTTCTTCTGAGAACAAACGTAATATATTACAAACAAAGCTCCTCTGAGGCAAACATTGCTTTCCTCTTTGTATTACCTTTGTATTACCTCGTTCGAGCAATCGTGATATTGTAGGAGGCCTGAAAAGAATTTATAAATTACTGAAACAATGTTCTTTAACAATGTGGAAACTTTGTCATATTTGAACTTTATGTAACAATATTGTATTTGTTGAAGCATTAATACATAAATAAATAGTTACCTTTTCAAAAACAAAATTTTAATTTTCAGGAATGTTCAATAAATTGGTCATTTCATCGGGTTCAATATTTTAATTATATCGTTCTGTTTCTTCTTTCGTCGGAAGAAATTAAGAGCATAGTCATCGGATCTTGGTTTTGCTTGTTTTCAACGTTTTTCTGGTATTATGATACCTGTAAAATATCTGTAATCCTTATTCTTGGTTTCCAATAAATGATTTGTAGCGCGTATGGGGATGGCGATATTGGCGGAAGTACCGTTCGCAAATAATTTTCTCAATTAATGGCCGGTAATTGCTCATTTAACGACGTTGTACATCGTTCTGATAGACCTTTCACCGTTGACGACATTCAAATAAAAAGCTATCAATTGAAAAGAATTATGACTAGATTGCGGATTGTTATGCAAAACAAATATTGTTCGCGTTAACTGCGAGGTAGTACGTAGGTAGTCATTTAGTAGGTATTTAGGTATTTAGTAGTAGATAGTAATTTACATTGTTGAAACTAATCGGTCTGCCAAAAATGTTATATTGCAGATGCGTGCTATTTTTACAGTCGCCATTTATCAGTTAACAAGGATGCACATGTACAAACTTTTGTAATAAATTCTCAGTAGCGATAACAGTCTTGATCGTGAACCAAGATATCATTCTGGACGACGTGCTCTAATAATTTCTTTTGGAACTAGTACTCAAAATAATATTGTTAAAAAATCTTCTATTTAAAATGATACAGTTATTGACAAAACTTAATTATTAATAGGCTTCCGGTAGTTAATGCGTCAAACAGAAACAGCGAATGAAAGAAGATAAACAGTAGGTATACATATTCGCAAAGCTGACAGCTTGGAAACTGGCCGAGAAAATGAAATAAGATAGCTGTGCAGTGGCTCTTTTATCCTGGAGACTTCAATTCTAGCAATGCAAGATCGCGAAACACCGATTAATGTCAAGGCGATGTAAACCGTAAAAGAAGTTCGTCCTTCTTGCAATATATGACGCAGATAAATGAGAGTAAAATAACGTACACGTAGACAATCTATCTGATTTCTTCTGAATAATCGTACAAACAGTGACTATTAACGCTGACTATGTTGTTTGCCGAGAATATTTTTCCGGTCGACTATCTCTCAAGAATCTTTCATGTGAAAACCGGCTAAAGTTCCGAGAATCGGTCAAATCGGATTGAGCTCGAATTTTGCACGTAGCCGCATGTTGCATTAAAAACATTTCTTTTTCTAAAAACGTTTCTAAGAAATTTAATTTCGGAGAGGGGCACAGACCATAACGCTAGAACCAAAAGTAATTGGTTTATAATATAATGTTGTATAAAAATGGTGGGCATGCGTTCATTATGCAGTTGTAGGATTTTGATTTCAACAAGTGCACGAACGAATACATATATTTAATCATTTTCGCACAGAAATGTCTTTCGAATTATGACAATTGTGACAGAAATGATCTGTTATTGTGTCAACAATATTTTGTGTTACACGGTAGAAATTATACAAATTCTAAGAAAATCACACACACTTCCAATTTCAAAAGTTTTCTGTGCTATAAAGAGACGAAAAAACGATATAAACAGGATACGGCGCTATTGTGCACACGTATCGGGTAGAAAATAATCTAATTTCTGAAAGCATAATTCTTACTAAATACAAAATGTAACCTTACGGATACTGTAAAGGCATAAATATTCGAGCAGTATCAACGAATAAATAAATTCGCTGTGTATGCACGATAAAGGAATTTCTAGCCAGCCGATCCAACATTATATTCGTTTTTCCTGTTTCGTTGAGGGAATGCATTATGAAACGTTCCGCTGTGCGCGAGTCGTTCAATCGGAACTAATTTTTGCGTAACGAACGAAAGAAAATTATCGACTGTTTGCGTATCCTCGAAATGGTGAAATTCATTTCAGAGATTCTAGTACGTTCCACTGTTTTACGAGGTTTAGGTATTTCGTTGTGTTGTTGTTGTTGTTTATGTTTTTCCTTTTTCGACTAGCAGTATAATAAAGATCATGGTGGAAAGGATGTACAACTTCCTCGTTTTAACTCATTTTACCAAATGAACGAGTTATGTATGTCACTGAACGCTTCTGGTAATGTAAATTAAATTGTTGCTATTAGGATGGTTTTGCTACCTCGTTACTTGACAGCGGATTTTTATGAAAAATCAAAATTTCTTGCCTGAATTGCAACAAACTGGAGCAGAATAGAAATTTATTTTCTTTGTTAATATGTTTAATAGGTTGAAAATAATATAACAGTATTTCAATAAATTTCTTCTAACGTTGTTACTCGTTTAAATTACGCATACTCATTTTTGTCGTAAATACATACAATCGGCTGTCTACTTATTACCGAATTTTTATAAAACTGGTATCTCCAAAACTTCGATACTAAATTTTTCAAGATTTCGAATATTTTTAAACATGTTGCGTAATCCAAAAAATCTGAAAAATATACATTAATAATCACGATGAGGCACAACTAACACAATAATATAAACGTGTTCAGTCTGTAAACTTCGATATAACTCCGGCAATTATATGATTTTGGATTTTTTTAAAGATCTATTTTGCATCCAAAAATTTTGAAATAATTCACTGTCCTGTGTGCTACTAGATAAAATGCTCATGAATTTTTTCGTAACTTTTTGTTGAGCAGAACAGAAGAAATAGAGCTTCATTCGTTAAACCATTTAAATAACATTAAAGAGAGTTTTCTTTGCGATCCCTATAGAATGGTATAACCAAAAATCATTTTGGTTGGGGGTACTTTTCGCCATCTTATCCGGCTATACCCTTTTGGTCGATTATATGCCATTATACGGGCAGATACTCAATAGTTTTTAATATAAATCAATAAACTGTGAGTTACGTCGAATTTTTATTAAACTTATTTGTAAGACGTTTCTCAAACTACGGTTTGCATTTCTCATAAATGTTAAGTAATTGTACATTGGTATTTTGTGAAATTTCATACATATCATATACATACATAAACATAGAAGAAATTATCCGCACTTTTATACTATTTACATAAATATCACGATTTCCATCGATACCATCGATACCACGAGTGGAAGAATTAATGATTCCATTTTTAAATACTGAAATATGGTACGGAAAAGAAAATTGAATATTTTTTCATTTTTATCATTAAATGAAGCAAATTTACGTTTAGATTTACATTATATGCAGATATTTTTATGCAATCTAATTGATGTATTTAATAAAAGAACTAATTCAATCGAGATGAAGAATTAAAAAAATTCACTCTCGAGATTGAAAAATCAGTATCACGGCATGAATGAAGTTAAAATCACGAGCGTGATCGTGATTCTACGATCACTGTGATAAATCACGATCAGCGAGATCGCGACTCACGTCCCCACTCTATCTTCCCCTTCTACGACGCTATACCCCACGCCCCACGCTTCTGTCTCCGTCGTACAGGCGAGTTTTTCCCCTCAATTTCTGCTCCCTCCCCACATCCGGCGACATTGCGTCCAAGCAGTTTCAAAGTTTGCTTCACTGGTTTTGCAATGTGTGGTTTAGCATTGAAAATTTATATTGTCACTTTTCCATATTCTGGAGTTTCTCTGAATTGGCTAATTGTTCTCAATAGCTATCCGTATCGATGGTTTCTGTCAACTCTTCGAGTGTCTGACACGGGTTGTCCTCGAAGTACTGCTTCCAACGCTTCCTCGATCCCATCTTCGTCCTCCGTGTCGAAATCAAAATGTTTAAATCGTTGAAACCAATCTGTACAACATTAAAATGAAAAATGAGAAATTCTTATTGATCGTAAAATGTTTTTGAATAAACTTGGAACAATGTTATCGTCGCCACGGTTCGATCAAATTCTACACTATATAGCTATTTTGTAAAACTCAAATGTTTCGATTCGGATTTGAATCTGTTACGTCATAAGACCACGTTTGCTATAGAATTGTTTTCTATTAGAGGAAAGGTGGTGTTTCGTCCTATTAAAATGAAATATTATAATACAGCGGCACCTCCCGCAAACGCTGTTGCGCGGCACGAAATTCGACATTTTCAATGTAACGAAAACACTTGCTGTTTACGCTAGAGTCGGATGTCATATACCAAGTCTTAAAGCTTGTTTATATCGCTATCCCGTACACGCCATCTCAAATTACAGTACTATTAGCTCCGACATCTGTTAAGTAAACCGCAGAAACTTATTCTAGTATCTAATAATAAAACGAAGAAGGTAAGAGTTATGGCGTTCATTGCATTTTCATTCCTTTTGCATTTCGCAAATCATAAGCAAATTAGCGTACTCTTCGTTCTCGTAGTACTCGTTAAGTATTTGTGCAGCGACGCGGCGGGTCTAGGCATGGGCTTTATGGGCGAAAGAATAAAACCAACGAGAATTTCGATTGAAAACTTAAGAGAAACTAAATTATAGAAAAATGTTTGGTACTTGCTTCAGGTAATTTAGGTTAATTGGATAGGCTCCCAAACAATGTTAGCCCAGGGCCCCAAGATGAACGGTCCGCAGCTGCGTTTGAGGCTATCTAGTTAGAACCTAGAGGTAGTACACTTGATTCCATGTCTATGATATGAAAGCTCTGCGAAGAGGCTGGCGCGCATTTTTGCGAGTCTCGATGGAAAGGTAGGTACCACAACGGAAAGTGGGTTGCCCGTTGCACGCACCGGCAGCAAGGTGAACGTTCTCTGAAAAGATTTTCTCTCGAGAGGCTAACTGTATTGTTGCTCGGTGTTCTCCGAGTGGGTTTTCACATGCCGCATCACCTTGACGGCAGAGATTGCTCCTTATCAATTATCACGGATCATTTTCACTCTTCTAACAGGTCGTCCGTGCGATACGCTCTCGTGTGGATTAGAAAATTCCCGCGTTCTCACGGGATCTTCTAAATTTCACTTTTCCTGAACGTCTCCGGGTCTTGAAACGCGCGCGGGCTCCTGCGTTTAGAATTGTTACGGAATCTGGGACGCCTGGTTTCCATAATGCTCGGAATCGTTAGAACCAAGAAATAGTTGAACAAACTTCACGAATACTCGTTACTCTCCTCGCACAGACCGGGCCGAGTATGGTTTCAATTGGGTCGGAGATAATATAATAATAATCGTGTAATAAGAAGAATTCATAAATATTGTAAATCCATAATTAAGCGTCGATGCGACTCGAGAACAGCTGGTTCTCGCGTGAACAGTGAACAGTGAACAGTAGACTGCGGATGTTTAAGCAATTTTCAATTTTTCTAGACAAATTTTAAGAAAGCGGTACCAAATAATATTCTATTTTCATTGGTAATAGCATTTCTAGATCCAAAATAAATCAAAATCGTATTAAATTTTGTTGAATTCAATGCTCCAGCATTTTTTGAAAATTTTTATAAGCCATAATTGCGTCAAGATCCGCAGTCTAGTGAACAATAACCTAGATCTCTGCTCGAGTATTATAATAAATGTTACATATTCGCAATGTATTTTTCGTTTTACGCGTATTAATTTCGTATGCCAAGACCTTGTAGAATACATGACGTTTACGAGAATGGATATTTGAATTTGTCAATGAATTTACCCCTCGCACATTTTCTGGTTAGTTAAATATATCAGATAATAATAGATTAGCATTGATATCGAAGACTGCATTGTAAAAAGCATTACAATTGTATTATTATTTCAGTTTCTGCTTATATTCACATTTTGATATTCGTACATATACATATGTATAATAATAATAACAAAATATTCACATTTTGAGTTCGCTCGAATGCTTTTTGAAAATGACAAGACTTTAATAGAAAAGAAAAAAGTATTCGAGGGACGGGAAAAGATCCTTCAAGAAAAAGTTTTTTATTTCAAATTTGGAAGTTGCCGATACCCGCTATCTATGGCTAAACTCTGTCTATTCTACTTACAATCTGATCAAGATTTCAATAGAATATACAAATAAAGTTTCATAAATGTCTACTGTGTTTTAAGATCCAAAGGATCTTAGGATAAGAAAAGGGTCGCAAGAAAGTCGATCAAGAGAAAGCTAAAATTGGTGAAATGACACAAAGTTTTCGCGGTATTTCCACTCGAGAGAATGGCTTATTGCTTATTCGATTTACAGAAATAACTCTGCACAGAGGTTAGTCCAGGATAGGTATTATCAGTAGAAATTGATCGAAACCGTAGCGCCGAGAACATCAACATTTATAGGTATTATTATTTGACGAAGCGTATCTGTCATTGAAAGTGCTACTTTCGTATCAGAGCGGACAAAACGACGAAATATCTGTATAGAAACCAGTTAGCCGAATTAAAATTGCGGCGGTGTCGGAGCAAGACAAAAGTGTGCCACCGATTTCCATCTTTCGAGCGATGAAGGCACGCGAGTGCAAATCTACATCATCAGGGACGCGTCGTATACTATTATAATAGAAGGCTGACAGTGTGCACGTTGCCTAAAGACGATGGTTACCTGTCATAATGGCCCGCTAATTGATAGGCAGCTCGCAGAAGGGGGTGGCAAGATTTCTAAAGAAAGCCTGCGGGAGCGAGTGGTCGTCTCCGCGGCAAATTGCAATACCGATTTCTTCGTTCATACTGCATGCCACGCGAAACCCGTCGATTTCATTTCCCTCGTGAAATCCTTTCTGTTCGTTGTTCGTTCGCATCGAAAGTACCCTGCCACAGACTAACTGTCTGTCTAAATCATCCATCAGTGGTGGACATTATTTGGCGAAATAAATATTTCAAATAGTAGGATAACTCTGTACCGATTACTGCGGCTACATGCTTCGATCGTACTTTATTTTAATATTATTCCGAATTTATCATTTATATTCTGTTCCATGCTAAAAGTGGGTATGATCTATTTCTGTGCAACTGACAAAAGTGGAGTTGTTGCACGTGAAATGTCAATCAAGAAATGCTATTCCTTAATATTTAAGCTCAACTTTAAGTCAGATGTATAATTTTACTCTCAAGTATAAAGTTCATTTTAGCGGCAATCAATGTGTACGTCGTGTACTCCTTTTACATATATGCATGCGTGGACGTGAGGAGCAGTGGTGAGAAATTGGCCTGGTTTTCTCGCGCGGCGATTTTAGCTTCAGATTTTAGATTGAATGGAATCTTGCAAGAATTTACCACGTATGTAGTATGTCTTTTCTTCCGTTCATTATGAACTCTTCCTAATAAAAGAGCAAGGGATACCGCAGCAATAGAAATTACAGGAATTGCAGCTACCTGTATTTTCGAGGGTTAAGAAGTTTCACTTGTTTCGTCTCGTTCTAGCTTGCCGATTGCACAGGTTGTCGTTTGAGCACCGCAAAACCGTTTCTACATCCAATTTCCCAAGTGGAAAGTGCTCGGTGTGCTACGGCACTGTCTTTATCTATTGGAATCAAAGTCGGTGGTTTCTCCTTATTTTATTGTTGGTCGTGCCAGAATATTATCTTCCGCTATCAAATTATATTAATCACGAAACCAATACAAACACCCGAAAATTTTCTATTATTTTATTATTCAAAATATTATATTAATCAGAAGTAGTAAAATTTAATATAAAAATTGTATTATTTTAGTATTCAAATTATTCGTTCTGCAAATTAGATCCACCGAAAATGATAGAGATCATTTTTGACAGTAGAATGGAATTTGATTCTTTGCGAATAATCAACAAATTCGTATAATAATACAATATTTTGGAAGATGATAGTATTTAGGATGTTAACGAATTTCCGTTTAACTCCAGCTTCTCACTGTGTAATTCTTGACTACAGCTTTTTAAAATTCGATGGTCGTAGGTATTTTGTAACGTATACTCGTACGTTGCATAAATTGCATAATGTGACTTACGAGATCACCCCAAATTTCAACCTTTCTAAGTCGGACTTGCTATAATATACATTATGTGTAATATGTATATAGTATTGAAATTCTTACGAAGAAAGCGAGTTTCTTGTTACGTGCTCTGCACATCGAAATTAAAAATTTGAAATAGAAGTTGATTTGGTTATATGAACATATCTCCAAAATAACATCACATTTACGCTATAATCTTATTTCTTGCGTTTATTTTAGCTATGATTTCACCTTCTTGTAAATCAATTTCATTTTTGCAAATCAAATTCAATTGAGGCGAAATAGAAATATTCTAGCGAGGAAGAAACGTTTAAATTTCGAGTTAAAATATGTAGTTCCGAGTGGAAACGGTTAAACCTTGAAACAACGTTTGAATAATTTTGGCCTGAAAAACGCCTGAATTCGGTCGGAGAAAAAGCATTTTTAAGGTTCGGCACTTTCAAAAACTACAGTTTAAAAAAATCGATTTTTCAATCTGCCTTCCTACTTATTGTTAGCTTTCTACGTTCGCGAGAAGATTCGAGTTGGTTCGTGGCAAGTTTGGAATTGCGAAAACCAGGAGCTGGTCGGTAGGCCGAGCCATTCCACCTTTCCTTACGTTCACCGATATTCAAGTAGAAAGTTGTCACTTCGTATGAAGTAAGTTTCCTCGGCGAACCAGCCAGTCAGCAGACGGAAACGTTGGAATCGTTTGTGCTCCGCAGAACCTGATGCAACGAACGTTTCTTGCACGATATTGGTTTCCTGCTGACCGATCGCAAGTTGGAGTCTCGAAAGTACCCAGCTACCTGTAACTTCCTTCCTATCTCCTATCGCCATTTACCAAATACGTATTCCGTACTGCTTCCGTATTTACTGCTCGGTCTAATAATAATCCAGCCGGCTAGCTAACCGTGAATCGTTGCTTCAGCGCGGTATCGACCGATTTTTCATTGAAACTACTAAGAAGGACAAAGAACCGCCACAAATGAAATGATGCGAGAGAATATCCGATAATAAGATTTTATGTATTTATGTATTTATTTACTAGATTCATTCGCGAAAACAATTTTTTGCTGCCCGTTATGTTATATCCAGCCGATTCCTTTTTTTAGCAGCAAATAATTTATGGCACTAAATCCACATTCAGCTAAATATGAAGATGGAAACGGTAACGATAGTTTACCCAACTCGAGTAGACACCGAGAGTCGCCATACGGCTAACTTAAACTCTGAACGAGTCGATTTTCGAATTGCCCCTCTTAACAATCAAATTGCCCCTCTGCGGGGCGTTGGTCCCACGTTGGGAAACACTGATCTTGCAAACCAAAGAAACATTTAGAAAATATCATCCACCTTAATTGAATCGATGTTCAAAATGGCGTCCATTAGCGTAAACGGTTAAGAAATTACTCTTTTCATCTCTTTAGATTCCGAAACAAATATTTCTTACGATGATTGCCGAATTCGTCTCAGAATCCCCTAAGAGACAGTGCATAAAATTTGTAGATTTACATATAAAATATTAAAGGTAAGCTTGACAACTTTTGGAAATAAAGGAATGACAAAAAATTTGGCAGAATCATTTTCTCCTCGAACCCATGTTACTTTAGCTAAAGAAACTTCCGATCGAACCACTAACTGCAGAATAATCTAACAATAAGCTGATCATTCTTCGTGGTCCGCCCTGTAAAGAATACCGCTTCAAAAATCCACAGATATCTCTGTAGCACAAGAATGAGAACTCTGTAACAACTTAGAAGTTTCAAGCAGAAAAACCGTGAAATTCGACTGGTTTCGCTAACGGAACTCGCAGATAAAGTTGGTTCGAGGATCTATAATCTATGAGACCGAGGCGAGGGGACCGTTCGCCGTGAGCAGGCGTGTTAATTAGAGCATGTTGCAGCAACGTATCGCCTTGGCTGATCATTATTGTTATTATCATCGGCGATTAAGCGTAATTAAAGGACAGGCAATAATCGTGGCCCAGAGAGATAATTGAATGGTATCCGTCGGACGATCTCTTCCTAGTACACACCGGAGAAAACGACGATAAAGCCGAGGAAAACGACCGAAAAATATTCTACTCGAGGCCTCGAATGCTGGATAAATATCGCCGCGGCATTCATCTGTTGATGCAACTCGTCTTCCTGGTCGCGACATCGGGTCGCGAGTGAAAGTGAACTCTCTTTTATGTTATCGCGCCATAACCTCGCCGAAACGATGGAAATCGAATGCTGGCAACGACGCGACGCGATGCGACGAGACGCGACGGGTCGGTCAATTAACTGCTGCGATGTTAGATGCTGTTACCGCACGTTATCTATACACAGTTCCTGCCACCGATGATATTCAACCTTTTAACCCGTTTGTCATTTTAATCTTATTTATATAATGGGAAGAGTGATTTATTATATTTTCTGTATATTAACTGTTTGTTGGTTAGTTTTTGTGGTTACAGTCTTTGCTATTTATGTAACAGGGTTACCGAGTCAACTATTCTTCATATTTTTCCAGGACACAAGCGAGGCAAAGGAAACGCAGCAAACGCTGGTGGAACAAACACCGACGAAAGAGGACACTAAAGACATTAAACTTCAGAAAGAAGACGAAAACAATTCGAAATCGGACAGCGACAGTAGCGATCATGAAGATGACGATGATTACTACGATGACAACGAGTTCCCTCCTATGCATATTAAACTGCCGCTGCAGTTCAATTTCGACGATATCGCGGGCGTAAGTTTGTCGAAATTATTCTTCTTTCCGATCCTTTATAAGTTCAATGTCCCTATTTCTGATCACGTCCCAATTTCTGATCAGCACGCATATATCTGTTTTCTTAACGTAGAAAGTGAAACAACAAAAAATTATTTTAAATTAGTCCAGCATTTTCGTAGAAAATGCTAGTTTGTCCGCTGCTGAATGTGGCAGCGCATTAATCTGAAGAAACGTGATTCGAAGAGTTCCTTTTTGAGGGGTATTTGTAATTTTTTTGGCCAAAGTTTCATCATATCTTATTCAGGAAGAAAACCAAACATAAAAATATTATTTTAGCAAGTTTTACGTTGTTCTGACAAAAAAAAATAGGCAAGTTGTAATACGGTCAATCACATAGCCTACAAGTTCCTATTTGTAATTTGATCATTTCAATGAGATGACCACCGAAACGAATAAGTAGATTAACGTAATTATTTCTTTTATCGTTTATTACATTTTACGATGTAATTTATTTAAATGATTGAAAATACATGATTTTTTAGTAAATTGAATTAAACAGAAAAAACATTTTATCATAAAATTATATACGATACGTGTAAAATAAAGAAAAACGTCATGCATTCTCAATTACTTAAATAAATTACGTCATAAGAAATTTATAAACGATGAAATAAAGAACAAATAATAATATAAACAATAAATTATGAAATAAATAATAAAAATTCAAACAATTTTTTACTATAAACCCGCAAAAATACTAGTTTTCGAGAAACTTTTGTTGAGTTAATTTTGTATTGGAATGTATGATACACATTCTTGCTTTATGCCATGTTGATAAATAAATTAATAGTTATGGGGTATAATGTATAGTAGGAAACAAATGAATGAATAAAGTCAACATTTTGTATAGCAAATGAAATAGTTCTGATTTCGGTTTTTCAGACTCTAATCCAAGAGGCACGCAGCAGAGTATCGTGCGTGGTAGAAAGACGAAGAGCCGATCAAGTGATGGATGGCGATAACAACAAAATTGATAACAACAGCACCGACTCTCGCTACCAAAGGCTCAGCGGAGAACGTGTCGCTATTCTTTGCGAATCCGGAAATCCTCAGCAGGAGTATGTACATTATATTTAATTTTTTCACACAACATACAGTAAAGTCCAAGACAGTTCGCCTATCCAAAAAGCCAAAAAGATCGAGCCGTCTCGGTAGCCGATCAGAGTAAATATACCGCGGAATCCGATATCGTGACGGTCCGAGTTCTCGAGCCAGCTCAGGCTCGAAGAAAATAGAGACCATACTTGGTATACTACAACAGATGGCCATACTGCAACAGAAAAATGAGAAATCTATTATAATCTTTTGCACTCCGCTCTAGCTACGTGGCAATGTTTCCTGACATTTAAATTGACATTTACTTTCAGACATCAAGAACAAGAGATGCTGACCCCGATTATCATTCCTCTGGGAACCGTTCAAGTGCCTCTTGGACCTCAATCTCAGGACCCAGGTTATCATCAATATCAAGTGCACACTCAGTATCAAGTTCCTGATATGCAACAGTTGCCTTTGAGCGATCCACGTGGATTGAACCATATCCCACCAGGAGTTCTTCCTCCTGAATTGCGACATCTTCCTCAGGTGAACACTGAAATGAGGCCGCCGCGAATTGGACCGCAGACACCAATGATGGGACCGCAAAATCCCGCAATGGGACCACAAGTAAGTATATTTTGTAATCCCAGCATAATTGTTATGCAATGGAACTCCGTTTATATGAATAGATTGGAAGACGCTACAGTACCTACCGACCCCGCTACCTATACATACTTATTAGTTCTGTTCTCTATACAAGATGTCCCCAGGAATCTCTATGTAAATCAATCGAAGTTCGCGTTCTAAAGTTTCTGTAACAGCTAACATTTAATGTTTCTCCAGTTCGAAATCCGTCGAATTCCCATCGAGCTGCGCCCCTTCCCGGTGAACTCCGTCAGAGGAATGCGCCCGCCCATGCCTCAGGAACCGCAAATGATCTTCCAACAAATGGAACAAACACCCGGCGCATATGGCCAAGAACAGGGGCCAGCCATGATGCCTCCACCAGCACCGCAATCGGAGGCTCAAGTTCACGAACAAAGGGTTATCTCGCACGTGATGATCCCGCAAACTGAGCAGCGACCACCCCAACCTCAGGTGCAACCTCAGATGCAACCTCAGATGCAACCACAGATGACACCTCAAATGCCACCTCAGATGCCACCTCAAATGCCACCTCAGATGCAACCTCAGCCTCAACCACAGCCCCAGCCGCAACCGCAGCCTCAGATTTCCGAGAGACCACGCTCTCCCTTCCAAGGAATTCCATTCGAAATTCGTAGGATGATTCAGCAGGTGCCTTTGGAGATCAAAAATATCATTCAGCACATTACTGGTGAAGCCAGACCGGTTCCTGTACAGGTTCCCGAAGGTGCTCGCCGCGAGGTAATCTAATTTAACCAATTAAACCATTCACCATCTTATTTTTCCTTTGTCTTCAATCTTCACTGCTCGATTAAAAGATAGTAGAATGTACGGATACATATTTCGCGTGTACTATATAACATGTTACTATTACATCACTGTTCAACTAAAAACAGATTTAAATCCTACTTTGGATTTGTAATTTTGAATAAAGATCTCTAGTCAATCTTTCTCAGTTGAATCTCTATTTTCCTTAATTGTTGTATACGTATACAGTATTATACAGGGGTTTCAGAAAGAGTGTCGGGAGGAGAAAGGGGTGAGTCTTGAGGTGTTTTCAAGTACCTTTTTCTTTTGCGTTTGCCAATTCACCTAGCCAAAAATAAATCGAAAATAAAACATTTCAGCGCAATCCGACAAAGGAAAAAGATACTTGAAATCACCTCAGGAACCACCCTTTTCTTTTTCCCGACACTCTCTCCGGGACACCCTGTACTTTTCGGAAACTCTTGTAATTTTGCGTTTTGATCATTAATGTTATCACATCGTTATGCTGTTCGCGAGTGACAGCGTAATATTTTTCGTATGTTTAATATGTACAAGAAAAACTTTGGCTATATATATATACTGTGGCTGCGTGAACATACTGTATAGCTGAATGTACGGTGCCTTTTAGAACGTTCAAGAGTTTAAACCGATCCCGGAAGGAGCACAGCCCATCCCTGTGGGACTTCCACTTCCGCTAGAGGTCCGAAATCTATTGGAACATGGAAACATCGAGGGACGTCAGAGGCCGGATGGATCAAACGAACAACAGGAGGCTAAACCTTTCCCTGGGCCGGAAGACGATAGCGAAGAGCGGAACTTCCCTGTACCAGCGGAAATTCGTAATATCATTCACCAGGTATGCGATGATTAGTCTTCATTATTCAAGAAAAAAATCTAAATAAACTTCACAAGCTGCATCGCTTAAGCAGATTTTAATGAAAAGAGGATGTTCACAAAAGTGAATAAATCCGCGCTCTGATTGGTTCGTGGTTTTCGTTAATAATTGCTTAACAAACCCGCGGACGCCATTTTTGCAAAGGAAAATGTCGCTTCAAACGATCTCAGGAACCTCCCATTTCCGGATGTTGAAGGAATTTTGAGACACCCTGTACATGAGTAGATAGCGATGTATACAAACAATTGTGAGCCTCGGGATTCGAAATTTAGCTACGGGTAAAAAAGAGGTAGCGTAGCCGAGCGGTCTAAGGCGCTGGTTTAAGGCACCAGTCTCTTCGGAGGCGTGGGTTCGAATCCCATCGCTGCCATATTTTGTTTCTTCGCTATTCGTTTCACCACGTTCTGTACTAGCATAGCAATGAATTCAATTTTATTTCGAATTCCAATCAAAAAACTTTCACAACAGACGGCGGTCGATTATTTATAATTTATTCGCACAATTTTTATTAAACTGCCGCGAGTCATTTTTCAAATTGCGAAAAATTTCAAATTACTGTGGAATTTTTTACACTACCGAATGGATCAAAATCACGTGGTTTTTGATACTTCTTTTATAAATATTAGGATCGTGAAAATTATTTCATAATAAATGTTTTGATAAGCTTCCTCATGTTTTACAAAAACTTTACAGATTTTGCAAAACTTGTCTATTACGATCAAGTATCGTGTCAAGTTGTACTACAAATTGTACCGCTTCGAAGTAGCATTTAGAATTTGTATTTTTTTGTTATTGTTCGCTTATCATGTGAAAACAAAAACATTACGTCCTATTTTTAAAAAATGAAAATTTACCTTTAAATAACTTTGGAAACGCTGAAGGAAACTTGGTGAATTTACGTCATAGTAGCTTACAAAAAAGGATGAGTAAATCCTAAATGAAACTATACACAATTGTAAATGAGATTGACAGAAATTTAGAAGTATATAATATTTTGTGTGTTGCAGGTTGTAGAAGGAAATGCTTTCCCTGTGCCAAGATTTGCTCTTCCGTTGAGACCCGTGGATTCCTTGGAAATACCCGTTGAAGCTCGTGCCGAAGTAACGGAGCAAGAAACGGAGCAGAGACAGCAACAAGAACAACAGCAAACTCACATGATGATGCAACAACAACAGCACCAACAAATGCAGCAGCAACAGCAACAAGAGCCGGAAGAGGAAAGTCGTCCACATTGTGAGTATATTTATATTTTATTATAACAATATTTTCCTGCCTATCTATCCTTTCAATTATTTTCTGAAAGAAGATACGTAGAAGGTGTTCCAAAATTATATGTCGCGACCACTATAGCGTGATTCTGCACCTTTAGATAGGCGGACATTTGTTGGAAAAATGGACCGCAAAATTTAACTTAATTGAATCCCAAGGTAAAAATTGTGTTTTATTGCATCCTATAGTGCTGATCGAAATAAACAGAAGTCTCAAAGAAACTATAGGTCTGAATTCAACCGTTCTCTTAAACATCCGAGTTTAAAGATTCACCAACTATTTATCCCATATGTCTACAGGGTGTCTTAAAATCGTATAAACGTGGAGGGGATGATTCTACACGGGAAAATAAGTCGAAAATATAGAATAAATTGTTTTATTTGACTCGTCGTTTTCGGGAAAATTGACTAACGGTCCGTCAAGTTCGCGTGCCTAGAGTTCTTAAGAAGTAGAATGAGTCGGTGATGAACAGACGCGTCAGACGATTCCTATTCAACAGCACGCGTGTTCGCCGAAGTTTAAAACTGAAATTTCTATGAAATGAGGAGACAAATGAAAAAATTTCTTCTATATTTTCTCATGTAGAATCATCCACTCCGCGTTTATACCATCTTGGGACATCCTGTAGACATATGAAATAGAATAGTTTACGAAAAAGAGACTTTTGTTCGTTGAGACCTTGGGATTCAACAAAAAACAATTAACAAATGAAAACAGTTGGTAAAAATTGTGGTAGTCTGTCGTCCGTCACTGTAATATACATATGTATATGGTATTTAAAGGATCGATGATGAAACGAGCAACAATTTGTTCTTGATTGATTACAGATGTGCAGCCACGTTCGGTACGATCTATTCCGGAAGCGTTCAACCATCGTCGCGAGAAACGCGTTCGTCGTTGCGCCTGTGACTGCGCTTGCTAATTTCACCTTCGATCAAGTTCCATCGTACCTGGCCGAACAGAACATTCCGAAAGGAGAAAACATCCACCCGGGAGCACACGCGACGAGTTTATGCGATTGAAACGGGATATACATATTGCACTCCTTTATTTGAATTTCGTATTGTTAGAAGCTTCGATCGTAAACACACGACCGGATACCGAACAAGAGAAATCCATCGAGACAGAGGGTAGCAAAAATTACAAACGAACCAAGTTTCCTCAACCTCGTAATAATTACCATTCTAAATGCACAAAACGTGTTGTGTTTTCTTTTAGGTTGATCGTACTACTTTTCGAAAGAGAAAAAAGAGATAAAGCAATTAAAAGAATCGGAATTGCTTCGGCGACGTTAACCTTTTCGTTGCAGGGCAGTTTCTTGCAAAATACTTTGTGGAAAATCTGTTACCATTTTGCATTGTAAAGCGCTAAAGCTGTTACCTTTTCATACTAAGAATATTACTGAGACTTTTGTTGAAATTATTTCACATTAATATATAACGAATTACTATATGCATACAGGTCGGAGTGATTAGATTTTAGATGTCAATCATCGGAAAATTGTGTCTTTAGTCACCTTTAATGTGCAGCAGACTAAACATTGATCGATCTAAGGTCGCCTTTAGTAGGGAAAGGGCCGACAAATCGCTATACATTTTATATGAAACGCTAAAACGCCCAATTATTGGAAAGTAGATGTATTCGTACAGAGATATTCTTTCAGCTAACATACTTACATAGCAGTAGGCGTATTAACTTCGTTATCATCAGACTGCTGCGGATCTTTGTGCATTCATCGTTTAAAAATTCTTTAATATCAATGACACACGAATTTCTATGGAAAAGAACACAGTTTCCCTTTTTATGATCTATTAAAACCGTTAATACAGAAAGTAATATTTTATTTAACTTCAAGATCTGTAAATTCGTCTAAAAAATTTGATATTTGTATAATCATCTGCAGTCTAGTTATCTTCGGCGCGCGATAACGGCTACGTGTAGAAAGGAAAGGGGAGGTAGAAATAAATCTGTGATTGTTTCATTCGTATTCGGTAAAATAAAGTAACTTTTTATCGCAATTAGATATAAACGCGTTCGAAACTTGAGAAATTTGAAACGATTAGGCGTTATAAACGAACGCGATCAGCAGATATTTTATTGTGTATCTATTGATATGTTTTCCGTGAGTTTTGTTTCAAACAAGCTATCGTTTCAACAAAAATAAGGTTTGATAATTCAACTGTGAAGTAAGATAATTCGTGCAGCTTCGAGTAACAGTATATACATATACATACACAAATTTCGACCAGCTTCTTGCATCTACTCAAAATTGTTTATGATATAAACATTTTATTATTCTGTATTTCTGTATTACATACACATAAATATATTTTTCATGACAATTAATAAAGCGACAAGAGTTTTGGTTAGACTAGATGCTCCATGAATATATTCTTTTCATTTTCCATTCAGTCCTTCGAATCGTAGCGATTGTATCGCTAAAATAATGATAGCAATAATTGATATACATGTAAATATGATATTTTTAATTTTCATTAAAGAGAGAATAACTGCTATTAATAATTCCTAAATATTATTTGTCTGTAACATTCTGTTAGAGATTAACGAAACATAGAGGTGACGGAAAGCATTTCGAATTTGTTGAAATAGAAAATTAAACGATAAGTTAATCCTTAATATTAAAGTATATTACCTATGTGAAATCTTGGGTGTCTAAATAATAAATATTTTCTAAAAAAATTAAAACTCAACGAAGTAAAACGTTATTTGTGATCAATGAATATATTTTATTATTATTTTAATCGATACTAATCTGATTGGACACTACCGATCAAAAGTTTGAACTATTTGTTATTTAATAATTACAAATCATTATATCAATTTAGAATAAGATGGGAACTACAGATTTGATATTGTTAGTACCTTCTTTTAGAAAATTTTATTAAAAATATTACTAAAAATCACAAATGATTCCAAACTTTTGATTAATAGTATCTATATATATACATGTTATTTCTTTGCAACACTACAGAACCATAATTCGAGTAAACAGCTTTATTCAAATTCGATTCTTAAAGGTAACTCTAACAGCTATTTATATACTCTTTGTAAAACATATAACTACTGTTTTGTTTGAAATGATTTATGTAGTAAATAATTACAGTTTTTATGCATATTTTGAATACTATAATGCCCAGAGATAATAAGCTACAAACTATTTTTATATTACGCGGGTACATGAATCAATAAGTTACAGTTACACGATCGTTACTTTTTATTTAAATGAAAAGTGTAAACATAAAAATTGAAAAGTACCTACTATATCATTTGTTTGCATTAATAAAACTTGTGTGTATTCAATATTATTAAATATTCTGCTGTACCAAGTTTTTCATCATTTTAGCAGTAGACTCTGCGTATTTCATGCATTTATAGAATGTACCAGTATGTAAAACTTTATGGAATAAAACGATGTTAATAAAAACTGGTAGAGTTCATCGATAATTTTTTATTTAATCGGTCTCTTGCCTATTGTAGTAGTCGAATGTTTAGCTTTAAGAATTTTTTACACTTTAATTTTGAAAGTAGTGCAAATTTTTCTTATATACATAAAACGATTCAAATGAAAAAAATATGTGTTTCTACTTGTAAAACCCAAGGTGACCTCGATTTCGCCGTGAAAACAAACTGTTTTCGACGTTTTTGTTACTATCTATCGCCTGCACTCAACACCCTCCAACCCTTGTTATAAACTTTTTTTGTCAGATGGCGGCAAGTGGATGAAAAATAGACTGCGGATCTTTACGCAATTATGGCTTATGAAAATATTCAAAAACTGTTGGAATATAAAATTCCATAGAGTTTAGTAAGATGTTTATATGTTTTGGATCTACAAAAGGCTGTTCCTATTAAAAACAAGATTTTATTTTACGCCACTTTCTTAAAATTTGTCTATAGAAATTGAAAATTGCATAAACATCCGCAGCCTATTTACATATAACTTATACGAACTTACAAAACACATTTTGTAAATTTCCGTTACAGGTCCAAATAAAAAAGCTATGATCGAGAAGCATAACGTTCCACTATTTTTTTCTTGCTCAGACTAAACGCAATTTTTCCAAATTTTCATTAAATATCTACATCGTAAATTAATATAGTGAACTAATAAAAAGGTTATTCTGATTTAACCATGCAGTTAACTGCGTTCGACGTGTATACACGTCAATCCAGAACTCTATTGCGGTGCAATAACAATAACCTTTTCAAGAATGAATTGTTAATTTTTTATCAAATAAAAATGTAATCCTTCCTCGTTTTTCGTAAAATTTATAATAGGACTATTTGCTCTGCGTTCGACGTGTATACTTGTCATTGCTTGATTTTAATTCCGCACTCAGTCGAGGATTTGTAAAACTAAATTCCGCAGTTAAGAGGTTAAAATATATGCCATCAATTATGTATGATATACTGCTATAAGCTATAATAAATAAGTCATTATATGTATAATACATTTATACGATATATGTATACATATGTATACTTATATAACACTTATGCAACACACTGATAATTTCTACAGATAAATGTACGTATAATGTCATAGAACTGTATCGATTTAATTTAATATAATTTTTATTAGAATGATAATGTATTCTAATAGATTCGATGAAATTTCAAATTGGTTAGATTTATTATGTCGATGCCCGAGCGTGAAGCACGTGACTTGAAACGCCGATAGCGCATGCGCAGTCCCACATTGTGCTTCACGTTGTATAAGGGCAGTTATATTATTAAACGTGTGATGTCATTTTGATTCTGTGCATTATTATTGTGTTGTGATTTTCTTTGAGAACAGTGTCGACAAATTCTACAAGGAATATCCATTGTTCCACGCTAGCCTAATTACGGATATACTGTTTTCTTGAAGGTAAGCTTAACGTTCGGTGAATACGTCGCGCCGACGATCATGACGTAGCACATTTTAGATTTCACAATTCAATGAAAAACTAAATGTTGATAGATGAATCAGTTTTAAAACGATAACAGAGCACAGGACGAAGAGTTTTGATATCGTCAGTCTAATCGGAGTCATCAATACAAAATGATGAATTTTGATGGAGAAAAAGGATCCACGAGATTCTTGTGCTCACGAAATATTTGTTGCTGTCACGCAACAAATAGATATAACAGTTCAAAGTAAATCAAATCAATAACTCCTTAATTCGTGTTTAAGCGATCCTTTTAACATAATCTTAATCTTTCACTTTTCATTCGATTGGAAGCGGTTCGTCTTCGATGCAAAAGCCCATTAACTATGTCAATGTTTTAGAGCATTTAGAAATTTCGCAGACCGTCTGAGTTTGATTGTCCTGCCGGCTGAACCGAGCTAGGAGTATGGATGAATTACAGAACCTGAACGATAGCGAGATAAGTCAATGTACACATGATAACAACAGTAGCAATAATAACAATAGATTGTTGGAATATCTTCAGTTGGATAACCGTACCAACGATCCGCTCGGTAAGTAACCAACAGAAATTTATGATGCGATTACTTGCAATGTACATATTATCGTAATAATAAGAATAATGTTACGTGTACACGCGTGTATAAACTTGTAGGCGAGCCAGAACTAACAATGAATTTAAATGACAATTCTTTGCAATTGCCGCTTCATCCGCTGGAAGAGTTGGAAGAAGATATGTTCGATTACGATACTGATATTTCATTGCAGGATGTAAATACAGAATCTAAGGTACATAATGTAATGTGGAAAAAGTAACATTCTTTTAGTCAGACCCTAGAAAGACTAGAAAATATTTGGAGAAGTTATTTAGTACCGCTTACGTATTCAAAATTAGTATCGAATAATTGTTTCTTAGTTTAGAAAGGATATTGCCTTGCAAACAAAGGGTAAAGTTGCCGATGATGTGGGTCCATGCTGATTTCGATGAGCTTGAAATATCTTATAAAAATCGACATTTTGAATAACTTTTTCCATTGAAATAGTTGACGGTCGACTTTAGTTTCAGAGATAGTAGCAAAAAACTTTTGTAAGTTTGAGTTAGGGCTGTGTTAGGTATATGGGTTACCGTATGTGGTAAAAAAAACTTTACTTGTAAATACTGGGTTAGATTCGATCCCCAAATTTAATCCAGTAAAAGATCGATGAAATAACAAGGTAAACGGATATTTTTCAATGTTTGTTTATTCAAACTGATGAGTTACAATTTATGTCTTAGGTTTTTCGATTATGTGTTTTGCATTAAAAAAATAAAAGTCACAAAGTTTCGGGCAAATTTTACCTACAACTAACAGAACGGTATAACTTATTTCGGCGAAAGTGTGTCTTATTGACACAAGGGACGGATCAGGGTTAAAAGATTGTTTCCTAGTTTGGTAAAGATAGCGTTCCTCAAAATTTGTAATAGTAATTTTATTTAGTATAGAGGTTTAGTTTTTCTAGGATTAATAATATAGCTGAATTTTTAGGAGCAAGTTGTACCATGTAGTCAGCTGAGTAACAGTTATAAATATCCCGAAGAGCTTACCATATCCGACGATGAGGTAGACGAAGGCATATTTGAAGATGAATCAGTGTCTAATTTGGTGTTATTGGGTGATAACAACACACATAACTCTGAACCTCCGTGAATAGCCACAGAGTGTAATTGACGTGTTTTTTGTACGGCATCGGCCTGTGCTAATTTGCTATGCGATATCCTGTACTCCTCAAATTTTTTATCGATCGGGTCCACCGAATACATTGAGTTTGTTAGAATTGAAACACACTGATTTACTATTTAAATGGACAAGCTCGCTTGACAGACAAATATTGCAATGTCGATTTAATACTCGGTAAAGAACAATACTACAACAGGAAACATCTTTGTTGTAATGTTATGCGATACGTAAGATATATTGTATATTTTCAAAGCAATAATTTAAGAATAGACATAGCCAAAAATATACGATATTTTACTGCATATGGTTGTATTTATTTTTATCATATGTATGAAGTATGTGAATCCATCCTTGCGTAAATATTATTATGAACATATTTGTTAACATATTTATTAACAGTCCATTATCTCGAAGTCCATTTTGATCCATTTACTAATAAGAGGTTCCATTTATTAGATTGCTGCATAAGAAATGTCCGATTTTAGATTAATTATGATTAATTTAAAATATCGTGATTAATTCATGTAGTAGTCGTTGATGATAAAATGGACTATAAAATGGTGATAACAATCTTATAAATGAACTTTTACTGTAATACAATCAAGAAATTTGAAATTCATTGACAAAATACGTTGCTTGCAATGGTGCTTGCTTTGATCAATAAGTTTATTTAGAAAGAAAGTTACGTTTGTTTAGCGTAACCATTAAAAATCGAACATTTCATATGCAACAACTTAATAATTAGAGTTATCAGTTATTTTTCTTATTAGTTGCTTTTTCCGTAGTTTATTATTACCTGATGCTTGAAAATTTTTATAAAAATCTTATAATCTTTTTTATGAAAAAAGTATTGTTATTTAATTAAAGGAAATTATGGGAAATTTACAGCAGATAATTAAATGATTGATATTTTCATTGTCTTCCCATAGATAATTTTGTAAGTAGTTACTTGGTTAAATTATTTTAAATTGAAAAATCAATTATTTAATTGTTTTGTTAACAATTATCTAGTATTCAAGACCTTGTGCTTTGCGAATGAATAGTCTCTGATTTCATGTGTTATTGTTTATTGAATTAGGGTGCTTTTGTAATTCCATACATGCGAATGAGAAAACCTAATTTTGATATAATTGGTTCTGGACATAACAGTGTGTATTATAAATAGATGTAAATAATAAAGATTTTTAAGTAAATAATCCGTTAGAGACTATTCGATATTGCATTTCTTCGAAAGTTGATCCATAGCATAATTTTTTTATGTCATCCAACACGCGAACGAGCATCCAGATTGTTCTGTGCTAGTATTACTTTCGGAATCGTGTTCAAAAGTGAAATCGAATCATATCGGGTCGAGTTTCAGACATTTGCCTGGGAATCGAACTTGGGGATCACAAGCTTTCGTCATTGTCAACAATATAATCTGCGTGGTTTACAAAAATGTATGCAAGCGACTCGAAGTTTTCAATCTGGAACAGAAAAATGTAAAATATTCTAAACACAGAGAACATCATTTAATTTTGAATCACTTATTTCTTCTTTGCTCACAATTCTTTATTATCTATTTTCTTTATATTTTATTAGATCGATAGACATTTTGTGCATAATGTATTTATGCATTTCTACGTTTCGCATCTTGAACATCGAAAGTACTTCAATTCATTTGTTACTTTAACGATATACACGAGCCGTTTATTTTGAAACTGGCCTGAACTCGAGCAGTTACAGTTTCCATAAATATTTATACGAAATATACTGTACGTTTAAATTTACACACTGTAAATATAATGTACGAAAAATAATGACATTGTACGATCTCGGTATAATAATGCTAAATTAACCGTAAAATTACAGTCTTCTTATATGTATGTATTTTACAGCAACACGTAAGTATAATAAATACGAAGTAATTCTTTTTTTCCTAATTGAATTGATAACGTAGGAAGAAATGTGTGCAGTGCAGATTGTAACTAACCCACACATGCGTTAAATTTTCCAAGCAAAATTTCACAAGCTCCTGTAAGGTTGAATGTACTTTCTTGTATTAATTAACTGACAGGTTACGTCGCGATATAATTATGTTCCGAATGATTAATCGTATCAATCTCTTTATTGTCTCCGATTAATTACCGTGAAAAATTGCATTTTTTCCTCGCGTAACATAATACTAGTACACGTCCGAAGAATGCGGAAGTGGTTACGAAAATTCATGTTCGTGACATGCTGAAACATGAAAAGCTGTCTTTGCAGTTCTCATCTGATTTGCGTTTGGTAGTGAAGTATTCAAAAGGTTGATGTGGTATATTGAAAAGGTTTTGACAACACTGTCTAACCAATTTTAACTTTTTTAAAAACACAAAACAGTTATTATCTCGAGATTCCGAGACATATTTCTCCCAAATAATAATGTGCATATTTAAACGTATTTGAATGATATTTAATATGATCAGGATACCAATGGCGTGCCAATTTCCTTAGACATTTTTCAATTTATTAAAACGGACAAGAGTGTAAGAGAAAATATGAGTACACAATACAATAGAGCGAACCTTCTTTATACGAGTACGAAGTATCTATCGGATGGAATTATTTTAATTTTTGTGGTTGGAGAACAATTAACTTAATCAATGCTTAAAAATTTTGCATGTGGGGAACACCCCGCTGAGCAATCTGCTCTCGATTTGGTATGAATTTGGCACAAAATTTATTAGGCTCGGTATTTGGCGACAAAGTTTGGTGCCGAAATTCTTATGCTCTTCTTTTAAACTGAAATAGAATTTTAATCTCTTTTGTAATCAATATTTAAGCATTAGAGTACACGTAGACATACAATAAATATAAATTTTCTTCTTGTTCCGTCTTGAAACTTAATTGCTAATGTTCTAAAGGTAGTTTAAGGATCCGCGTATAGCTTACCGTACTATGTGGGTCGCAGGGGCGTCGCGATAATTGTTAGCTATCATAGAAAAGGGAACAGGATCGACAAGCAAATCTAAGAAAATGACCACAGCTGCGAAACACATGTTTCCTAATGTTTGGTAAAATAACGTTTCTTGATTTCAATCACGTAGGCACTCTATCCCACCACTACGAATTTCCCCCTACGGATTTCCGAAAATCGCAAACCTCTATAACCAATAAGATTTTCGCAAACCCCACTACAGATCAACCCCCACCATTTCTATGGTTTTCTTTAAGCGGGTGCAGAGAAAAAATAAACCAGATATGTTCTGAGCATCCGAGGTGTCCTATCAATTTGCTTCTTGGCATATCTCGCAAGGATCCGAGATCCTTGCTATTCGAGTCGACTGCGAGTCTCGAAAATTCATAGAACGAGCGACACCACACTTCTCTTCTATGTGAAACGATTAAAGGCAAAGTTCTAATTATAATAACAAGCTACAAGCTGTAGTAGACAACAACGGAGGACCAACAAAGTGATAAAACTAACAAAATGTTTGAATGTCCAAATTTTAATCACCTAAATGTGAAATTAAACTTGCTTTCTTGCAGCCGGAGATTCTTTACTCGTTTCCATTATTTTATAAGATGTAGATATTTATAAAAGCTTAATTACTGCTTTGAAATAGAATTTCATTTTGTGAAAATTGTGATAATTACCGTCTACTATTAGTACTATTTACATTTTCTTTTGTCCGCCACTCTCTGTAGTTCGAAGACGCGGCAGGAAGAAACGGTTTGAAACGTGTCGATGACTCTTGCAAATTAAACGCGTACGGGATTTCATAATTGTGCCGCCCGAAATAAATGTAGGAAGCATATTTCTTCATCAGCCTCGGTGTTCATCATGCATTACGATCTCGGGAATCGTACGACACGATGTCTGGTGTAATTCAAACCAGAGTCCAGTTTTGCTGGTACAGAAATACCGGGCGACAGTTTTGCAAGCAGGTTCATGTTTCACATTAAAGGACGACAACTTTTCATTTGCATTGATCGTGTAGAAATCGCAGATCATCCTGTGAATATCTTTATTGTTACATGATTTATTGCTGCACGTTATATAGCTTGTAATTTTGTTATCGTGTATGCAAGATTAATATGGATGAGCAGCATGGAAAATCTAAACGAAATTATTATTAAACATATTATCATTCACCTAATATGTACAGTAGTATTGTAAAGTTTTCTTAAAAAATACTTCAAATTCATTAAAAGTCGTATTTATATTTCGGAACTGTTTAGTTTTACGCATAAAGCTAGCTTCGAATGGTATTATATTTAGGAAATCGTATGTTTACATTTTCATTTATTAATTATTAAATGTAAAGAATTTTACTGTTTTCAAATTGAATCGATTACAATATATTTTTGATTAATTATCACTTTTAATCTCTTCTCTCTCAACTGTAATACCACGCATGTTATGAAACACTTTTTGTAGAATGCACTTTTATAAATGCACACTTCCCGGTTTTTACTGCATGTTCTGTTAAAAGTACGAGAAAGTTGTTTGCAAATTATATTAAAGAAAGAAATTCGGGTCATCGATTCAGCAGCAAGAATAAAAAATCGCTGAATCTGAAACGAAAGCTGTAAGCAACGTACATACATTCATCGGAGAAAGTCCCAAAAATTGGGATCACTGTACCTCTTGAAAGGTTAAATTTTAAGCACGATGCGTACATACCGTGGCGTGCAAACATTTCCAGTTTCCGGGTAGATTTTATACTTCATACTTTGAAAGTATTGCAGTAAAAGTTTAATAAACAAAAAAGAGTAAAAGAATTTGAACAACCTTGTCTGAGATCATTTCAAGTAACTTTTTCTTTTACGGAAATGTTCTGCGCGGCTTTGTTAGGGGGGTAGACTCGTTTTTCCAGGATTCCAAGGGTGCGGGATGCGCCTTCGAATTTCTCGATAATGGATGCGATGAGGTTTTTCGGTAGTCAAAAGCGCTAAATAAAAGATCAATCTAGGCCGCGATCGCCCCCAAAAGTGTTATTTTTACGTTTACGAGGCGTAATTTGCATTATTCGGAAGCTTACAGCTGCGCATGTAGCTATTTTCATAAAAATAATTACGATAGTTATCAGTAGATAGGAATAATCTTTTGAAAGAGTACAATAATAATAGAATATTATAATACGAAAGTGAAATTCCAAAAATAAATTAAAGGAGAGATTGGGATCGTTAACCCACGAAAAGATTTTTAAAAATGGCTTGCCACGCGCTACACCCAAGCTCGAATTCAAAATTTTAGAAACTCGAGATCGTTGAAAGTATCACGCGACAATAAATTACGTGACTGATGAATGGAGTTTGGACTGAAGCCAATGCAACCATATTGAATATTTGAATTTTGTTGGCGAGCTTTGTTGTATAATGAGAGAACTGGCCGCTGAAATACAATTTTTCTCTTCTCTTTCGGCGTGTTTTATACGAGTTTCTGATTGCGGTACAGGTTCGGTCGTTTTACAGTTGAGTTTCGATAAGATATCGAAAACACGAGCTAGAACTGTACATTATCCGAGTAATGCAAGTGACAGACCACCTTTAAGAATGTATTCGCGATTCTAATACAAACCGACATAAATTCCATGCTTCTATTTTGGAAATGTTGCTTAAGGGACTGTCGTAAAGGTGGGACCCATGAAAATTACCGGCACAGTTTTCACCGATATAACATTTCACCGACTCCAGATTTGGTCGACAACGACTTTGACCGTCGACGAATTTAAGGGGGTAAATTCTCGTTTCCAGGATTGCAAGGGTGCGGGATGCACCTTCTCAATTCTCGATAATTCATGCGATGGGGTTTTTCAGTAGCGAAAAGCGCTAGATAAAAGATCAATTTAGGCCGCGATCATTATTCAACACTGACGTATTAGTACTAGCTACAACAGAGCTTGGAGGTATCGTTGGTGACGTTAAAATAGCGCGATAGTGTCAATAACCTCCCAGTTACATAAATCACGCGAGACGATGTTTACTGGAGGCATCAGGCTCTAAACAGACCAAAAATTCTCACCTATCGACTCACGCTGAGTTTACGGAGACTAACTTGTAATTCTGGCAGACATACGTTCGATAACCCTACGAGGTACCGTTGCTAAACCGGAAGTGGAGAACACGGGTGTACAGTGTCAGTGCCACGAAATTGCTCGGGACCTTCGCCACGGAACGAGAAACGGCTGGTATGTGAGAATCAACGTCTTTGTCAGTGCGAGAAGAATACTGATGGGAATAATGATTTCCGAAATAATATTGTTAATCTCTCAAGTCGTCATGCGAACGTAGTTATCCTCCGCTTTCGTACACGCGAATGCGCTGATATCATTGTTAGCGAAAATGTTGCATGTCATGGAATGTTAGTTAACATACTTTGGAATAACAAGTTCCATTGTACACCTTAAATGTGCAGAACCACTCATCATTTTTCGAGCGATATTTCCAGTGCGTTTATCAGGGTGGCTCTTATTTTCGACTTTTGAATTTCTTTTACGGCATCCCCCAGGGTTCTTCCAAATAAATAATTCAAGAAAAGAGTGCCCACAGATAACGGAAAGAAATTTTGACAAAAATTTTTGACTAGAGTATTTTCTCTGAAGGGCCACTCTAGCGTTCATGCTTTGCCTCACTTTTCAGAGATAATTAGAAACTTTAAGAAGGAAATCATATAATGTCTCAACGGTGGATCTGGGCATAGAGAACAATTTAAATTAAAAACTTACGAAAACATAAATTATACAACAATTTTTGGGACTCGAGTTAATTTGGGTTAATTGGGTAGACCGCAAAAAAATATGTTTCCTCTTTTAATTTATAATATCATACTTAACGAGGCTCTTGGCGGTAAAAGAGTCTAGAGTAGGTCTGTGAGAAACTTCGGCTCATCGCTTGGATGAATCACAAATAGTAAGTACGAATACTTTTGCGATTCGTTGTGAATGAGAAGAATCGCTAGGCCGCGCGCCGACACGAGTTTTGCCCTAATTGCGAGCGAACGGAGATTCGAAACGGAAACGGTCGAGTAACGTATGGTCTCGTTACCGTAACTTGTTCGGCTAACGACAATGAAGGTCTTCGAGCTGGCCGAAGCTGCGCGGCTCGCCGAGAAAGGCGACGCGACGCGACGCGACGAGACAGTGGACGCGGCAATTTTCATAAACTGGTTACTCGTTCGCTTTCTCTTGGACATGAGTGTAGCCCTTCCATACATATGTATATGTATAACGTACGACGTACGGTGTGTACACCGTGATGCCTGTGGTTTACGACCGGCTGGCCTTGACTTTCACGCGATCGTTGGGTCCAGGAGATGCGACCGGATCCGAAAACGATCGTCGACACACTTTACGCGATCATCGGAAACTCCCAGTTTCTTTTTTGTTCTGGCCAGTCCTTAAATGATCGTTACCGATCGTTATACCGGTCGCTGTGACTAACGGTATATTTAGAATCCTGCTATACCATAATTCGATCTTGACCCCAGAAATTATGGATTTCAACTCGTCACTCGATTTTGCACTTGTAGTATCATCATCAATTGTAATTTTTCAGTTCAGACAGCACCATTCAGAGAGAATTATCGATAACTAATAAGCGTCATTTTGAACAAGAATCGTTTTAAAATATTATATTTAACATCTTAGATATTCAATGATTATTAATAATCTTATTTCAGTTTCATTTCTGGAAAGGGAAATGAAGCTTTCCCTTATTCGAATTTATATAAAATAATCACAGATAGTTTAACCATAGCGTAAATAAGAAAAATACATATATAACCAATGAAAACGAAAATGTACGCATTAAATGAAATTGAATAAGTATTCTATATGGAAGAATCCAATTTTACCAATCGATGAAACCAATTGCGATGACTGACGACTAACTATTTATAAATCGATGGAACTATAGTTAATCGATTAAATTATAAATTTTAATCGATTAATGTTCAACTCCATATATGGTACATATGCGTATAGTATTTTATGATCAACAATAAGAATTATCGTTTCTCATAGAAAACAAGTAAGCGGGGTAATCAATAAATAGTCGACTAATAAATCAAAGTAAACAGTAACTGCAAAAATTATTAAAATTTTATTCAGAGAAATTTAATACGATTCAGAGATGTACTTAATCGATACGGGTTTTTTTTAAAAATGTTTACCTTCAAATGCAACGCTATGTATATCGCAGTTTGACCTCATAATTATCAACCACAGATTAAAAGGTATCAAGTTTAATTGTTCGAAGCGCATCTGTTACTCGTACGTTTAACTACAAAGCAATTAATCTGAAAGCTAATCTTAAAGCTGTACGCGGCAATTATATTTGCAACGTTGCAGTTATTTCAATGATATCGTTTTAATTAAATAATGCAATCTTGTTCTCCGAATACGAGTACAATAGCTAATCCAGAGAAACAGTAATCGCATTAATTTTTTGTAAATTCTAACTCTATTAATTAATCGCTGAATAACTAATTCTGCTCGCTTATTACGAAAAGTAAAAAATGTTATTTTCTGTAGCGAATCAAATAACCGATCAGAAAATAACAAAGATATTCAATTGAGAAGAAAGGAAAGTGTACTATTCGTCCATCAGAGGATGGCAGTGATTTCGAGAGTAGTGTGCACGGGTATCTTCGAGACCCCACTTTTCACGCCAGACTACGGAAGGGGCCCCACTCTTACCATGTACCGCTATCGTGTAGCGCGGAGTAGGGATACCACGCGGTCTCTAAAAGTTTCTTAATGCTATCTGCTGCTGGGCGAATAATACAAGAATCGAACATATTCCTCCAACATTTCCTCGAAACGTGAATCGCGAGGCTCGACAGAAGAAACTGGCAACTAAACGTCGTCGAATACTCCGCCTTGAATCTCCTTTAGCTGATTATTATAAATATACAAAAAGTTGCCTCTGGTCATGCTGAGCCCGAACAGAGCCCCGTTCGCCAGCTTCTCAAACGGATTCTTTGAGATATCCAGCACGTTCAAGCTCCCTAAATTCTTACAAGATCCTCTAGGTATCTCCACAATCCGATTATCGGTTAACCAAAGACGTTTCAGTTGTGGCAACCCTTCGTAACTATCTCCATCGATCGTGGTCAGACTATTATTATTTAAATGCAGATCCCGTAACGTCGGCAGATCAAACGTACCCGTGGGAATACTCGAAATCCTGTTCCCAGTTAGCGACAATGTAAACCTTGGTACATTTTTAAAACTACCTGGATCCAAACTACTAATTTCATTGAAATCAACATGCAAAAAGTCCAAGCTCTCTGGCAAATTTGCGAAAGTGTCCCTAGCGATGCTCTGGAGCTTGTTCCAGGCCAGGTTCAGGTCCTTCAGACTCTCCAATTCCGCGAACGTCCCTGTTTGCAGGTTAGTCAACGAATTTCGATGAAGCAACAACGTCTCCAGCCGCTTCAGATTGCTAAAGGCCTTGCGTTCGACCTGAATCAGACTATTCTTCGTCGCTATCAGAACCTGCAGAGACTCTAGACCTTGGAAGACGTCATCTTGAAGCTTTCTAATATTGTTGCTGGCCAGGTTCAGGTACACCAGTCGTGGAAGATTCGAGAAAACACCATTGGGAATCGATGCAAAGTGATTACTGGATACCACCAATTCCGATAAGCTCTCTGGCAAGCTGGAGACGAAAGACAGGCTGTCCAACTGATTACCGTGAACGTATAAACCCGTCAGATTCGTCTTCTGCAGAGCACCTTCCTCGATTTTATCGATCAGATTGTTTTTCAGGTTCAATACTCTCAGATGTCTGTTTTCTATTACCTGACTGTGGACGTCTCTGATTCTGTTTTCCATCAGGTTCACGGTAATCAGGCCCTCTGGCAGGTCGTTTAATAGTTCCCTGGTGATCTCGGTGATGTCGTTGTGGGACAAGTCCAAGGAAGCTATTGGCAGCAGTTGCAGTTGATACCAACCCTCCTGGAAGCCTTCTATACCCAATCCTCGTAGGCTAACTTTTCTTTCTTCCCAGTCTATCGGCACTTCTAGGCAAGAACTGCCCTCGGCGATTTTTGTGCCCACGTCTAGCGGCTCGATCGACCGCACTATTTTATCAGGGATGCACAGTTTCAGCGTCACGCCGGCGGGTATCATCACTTTGTTCAACTGTGACTGTGGCCACTGGGTTTTCAAAGATTCTTTTTTGTTTACTTCGTTTTCCTTCTCGTTGTGCTTTTGTTCGATGTCAGCCT
This sequence comes from Lasioglossum figueresi, assembly GCA_028455805.1. Classification (NCBI taxonomy): domain Eukaryota; kingdom Metazoa; phylum Arthropoda; class Insecta; order Hymenoptera; family Halictidae; genus Lasioglossum; species Lasioglossum figueresi. Next base: position 2,027,821 of record CM052196.1, on the reverse strand, counting down.
CGGACTTGATCGCTTCCGGCTGCTTCAATTCTTCCTCCTCGTACTTCAAAAATGAGTTTGTGAACGTCCCTGTGCTTATGCTCCAGAAAACGTTGTCTTCCGTCAGGATAGCTGTGGATTTTGTCAAGCCAAATAGTTGACCTCTGCGAAGATGCATCACAGGATTGCGAGAGATGTCTAGGGTCTGGAGTTTTTCTAAACGGACGAATAGGTTCTCCAGGTTGGAGAGCTTGTTGTCGGATAGATTTAAACATTCTAGGCTGGTTAGGTTCGAGAACATGAACTCTGGTAGAGACTCTATGCTGTTGTTCGCTAAGTTCAGAGACTTTATGGACGAGACGTTGTCCAGAGCAGTTTTCTCCAGTCTTTGGAGATTCATGCTCGACAGGTTGAGTTCTAATGTAGGATCGCCATTGTATTCGACGTTCTTCAGAGTTCCGTTTTCGACGTCTAGGATGTAGTTCAACGTCGGATTCAGGGGCACCGCTGCCACCAGAGGCACCAATAGGACGAAGAACAGCATCGTTGAAAAACCTTCAAGCAAATTTTATTTGGTTTTTTAACCTTCTATGTGTATAAATTCTAGAAATTTAACGAAACACTTTCAACATTCAACGAATAGCAGTAAGTATTGTACATGGATAATACTATGTGAAGTCGTGCGAGAATTCGGAACGAGGAGAACGTATCGATATTAAAGAACATTTTATAAGAGATATAGTATGGAAAAGAATTCGAGAAGTGCAATACGTAAAATCAAGATATAACTTACAATTAGCTGATATTATAACTAAAGTACTGACCGAAAATAAATTTGTAGAATTAAGAGAAAATATTTGTTTGTACTTGATCAAGGAAAGTTTCTCTTATGTATAGTTGATTTTTGATTTGGCGAAAAGTAGCGGATTAAGCAAGCTTAGCGAAAGATTTGAGTTTAATTCGAGGGGGAGTATAGGAGCAGAAAACTAACAATGTTAAGACGGGAAATGTAGTGTAAAGACCACGATATAAGAAGTACAAGTACTTCTCTGTCCTCTGATAAGGTTCGTAAAGTCCTCTGATCATTACGATTGTTAAGATAATATATAATCAACTTTTTTATAATAAACTACTTGTTAACGTTGTTACACCAACACGTATTTAAATTCCCACATACCAACACAACCCAAAGTATGACAATTCCAACCAATTGCAATTTTTTAAAAATTTTTTCTCGTCGCCTAGTAAACGCATTTTTCTATCTTCTCCAACAAATCCAAGTCGTCTGGACCAATATTTAAAAAGTTGTCTTTGTAACAGGAATATTAATGGAGGTCGGTGGATACACTTTTTTCACATTAATCACTTGTATGAAATACACTATTTTCGGTAAAATAAAAAAAATAAAATTCTTGCCGTTTTATTCTGTACGAAATAAATGTGATAAAAGCGGATTAATAAAAATAGTGGAGGCACAACAATAATTACAACGGAAAGATACGAGTAATTATCACAATCACAACATTTTTAGGATTTACGTTGTTTTTGTCTAACGCGATTGAATTGAACATTGGATTATCCAATTTGTATTCATGAGTTTTTTTCTGGTAAACATTTAAGTCCTATATTTTAAAGCTCAATTAACATTAGGTTCACGGAGCACTAAAACTGGCTACGGTAGATTATTTATACAAATCTCAAGAATATATTTAGTCAGATTTATAGCGGATTTACTATAATATATGTTCCAAGTAACAAACGTATTAAACAAATTCCCCATAAATGCATTTTTACGATCGCAATAGTAGGAAATTAAAAAAATTTAGAACTTGTCATTTTGTTGAAATTCTGAGCCACGCTGCGTTTTTCCTTGCAATCACAAAGTTATTCACAGCGTTGCGCATGCTCCAGGAGTCCGCTTTTTCTGGCCAAAAGTCAATTTTTCAAGTCTGATGTATCGAAGCAATTTTTTCCCTATAAACCGACAACCCTTTAAAACTTCGAAATCCAAAATATTATGTATTTCAGATAATTCTGTGATGAGATACAGCGTTCTAAAGATAAAATCATGAAATTCAGAGTAAAATTGAACGTGTTCCATACATATTTGGAATATCAGAAAACAGATTTGAATGATGGTTTTATATGTGTTTGTTAGGAGGTGCAGTTCAATTATACAGGGTGTGTCCGAAGAAACAGAACACCTAAATATCTCCGTTACTTTTCGTTGTACAAAAAAACTTCTTAGGACAAAGTGATACCGTTGTACTTCATGTAACGGTGTAAGGGAAAAAAATTTTCTTCAGTTTATAATGAACGACCAACTACACCAGAAGATACGAAGAACCTGATATTAATGTCGAAACAATTGAAAGATCTGTAAATTCGGTCATTACACGATTCAGAAAATGTATCAACGTAGCAGGACGCCATTTTGAACATCTCTGATGATAACTTAAGAGAACGTGAGTGTTGTTTTAACAGTTAACGCATACACACGTCTGTTGATCGACATTCTTAGTGCGATCAAAAATATTTTCTTCGCATTCGTAGGTTCAGGAGTCATGGCCGAAGATATTCGACATCGGTTCTAGGTAAAACTTTAATTTTCGAGGATCGAGATCACTTCAAGGTCACGTTATTATACGTATCTGAATGTATTTTTCCATCGGTTACACGATGCGATAAAGAAAAAATGTAGTTACGTACCAAAAAAACACCGATGACCTTGACAACTCCGAAAAAATGACCCTCGGAAAAAAATATTCGTGCCAAATATTTGGTCCATCGACGCCATGCACGTTACGTAACAAATATTTTTTCCATCACAATAACCTGAAGAGATATATAGGTGTTCTTACTTAAACGGACCACCCTGTATACGTTTTACTTGATAATATTCTAACTGGCATCGATACGAATTCAACGACCTATATAATAACAAAACATTAAACTTTGAAATAATGTTAAAATAGTTTTGGCCAGAAAAACCGGGCTCCCGGCCCACTGTGAGCTGCAGTAGCATACCGTAACCGAGAGGTTAGTAAGAATACGTGATGCACGATACAGTTTCTCTCTCTAAAAAAGAAAGAACGAGAAAGAAACAGTCTAAAGATTATTTTATTTGCGGCGTGTTACACGAGTAGCTAAAGTTGAAGGTCGAGAGATATTTTGAGCAGTGTTATATATTTATGTTACTCACGTTTCAGGGATGATATCCGAAAACCGTGGACGAAGAGCGTCGGCCGCAGGAGTACTGCTCCCGCGTCTATTGCTGGCGCGTAGTTCGCGACAGGATTCCTCCGGACGTAGCTATCGCGAGAACAGGTCTTGCAAGCCTTTATACCCTGCGGATTTTGAGCGTGTCTGAGAAATCTATGGATTGGTACGCGCGAGTGTCGCGATAGTGTGCGTCGTTGATTCGGTGAGTCGTATGGGAGGTAACCGCCTCCATGCAAGGATAAAATGACAAAAAGAACCGTCGAACGTTCGTGGAACTTACGTTTAGTCCCCCCGCGGGGCTATTAGAAGCAGAATCTCGTCACGTATTGACTGTCAAGGAGCAGGAAGCAAGGAGTCTCGGCCAGAAGTTTCCCATCGGAGCTTGACCCTGATCGAATCGAACTCGGGCGGCTATTAAATTCGGTAATCATCGGCTTTAACGTAATCTAATTGTAAGTTTATCTAGGGATAGACGACCAAAACCGGCATAACAGATATCATTGGCCGACGCGTTGGGTTCACCAGATCATCGCTACACCAGCGATTGGCGGAGACGCTTTATGTATTGGCTACTTCACGCGATAATACATGGCTATGCTGGAACGATCGGTTTGCCCGATTTCGCCAGTTAAACTGTTATCGAGAGGTCGAGACCAAGCTGTCATTTCGTGCCAGTGCTTCGGAATGTTTTTCGTTAGAGCAGTTGCTAGACTCAGTGACGTAGCCACGTCAGGGTGGACCTTAGCTATACCTGGGTGAAAACACTGGGTGAAAAAATAACTCTTGCAACAGATCAAATTAATCGGATAAGAAATAAGAGGAAGACGTGGCACGTTCACGTTAAAGTTGCGATAAACATGAAATTTTATGTGAATGGAAATAGTATTTGAAGGAAAGACTTTTGACTGTGACTGATCGTTCTTCTTGTGTGCAGAAGTATTTATGATAATACCGCCGCGCCACGCGGTCCGTGTTTACATGCTTGCGGCCACAAAAAAAATGTAGTATCCGATCCCAATCTAACAATAAGTCATAGCACAGAACCGAGAATCGGCTTAGAATTGGGACTTTACCGTAATTATCTCGAAACCTTACTTAATAACAATTTAGTTGTCCAGCTTGTGTTCATGCGCTTATTCAAGTGTTTTTACAAGTTTTGATTTCGCCCTTTCTAACTTTGCGCCTGGAGCAGTGTGCTTCCACTGCTCCGCGGTAGCTACGCCACTGGGTAGACTGAAAATTTTGATACGTATATGAAAATAAAATGCGGGATGACGCATGTGTTGACGTATTCGGTTTTTTTACAATGATGTAAACGACAAAGATAAACGCATCAATTAATAGAATAATAGATAACAGAGATTAGATGAATCAATATAAGAAAATGTTCCGAAATAAGGTGGTCATTTTTATAGTCTGATCACCGTAACACCTTAAATTGTGACTAATAATTCGATAAAATTCTGACATTGAGAGACGAACTTTTTGTTACTTTCCTTGTAACGTGACGCTCCAAAATGTACGGTCACCATGGAAATCAGCGATGCGCGAATGTTTTCGTGATCACACGGTTTTCGTTTTATGTATATTACTTTTCAATGGTGAAAAACTAAATTGTAGTAATACGCTACCTTTATAATTTACATTGTCGTAAAAAATAGAGCGTGGCCATACTTTTGATCCGCTGCAGGCAGCGTGGATTTTGTGAATCGCAGTTTCTGAAAGCGAAATACGACCTTTACAACCATAGAAAACATTTTTGCAACGGATAAAGTTACTTCGAATGACCTCGGAAAACCCTCCTTTCGAGGAAGTACAACATTTTTGAGACATTCTGTATATTCTATAAAATTATTTCTTTATTCGAGTTTTTATGATACTCGATTACGCAATATTTAATTCATCTAACGACTAGAAATTTCAATTCGGTTTTCGATTATCGATTACATTTAACGATTACAGGTGTAATTTAATTGTTCTATACTCGCAGTAATCGAAAATGGGTTTCTAATTGGCAATTGAATTAACGGTTACATCGGACATTTAATCGGCGACTGTGTTGATGATTAAATTAACCATTATATCATCGATTCAAACGTTTGATCACGAATTGCAACTAACGATTTTTATTTTATCTTTACTACATGGAACTTTTAGTTAGCGAAAGAAACTTTTTTCATTTTAGTTTTCATTAAATTGCATATTAAACTTGTAACAAGGATTTCTGAACAAGTTAACTGTGGCTACTCTAATCAAGCTATAAACAATATAAACATTTTATACTCCTAAATGTATTGAACACGACCATTATTTTTAGCAAAAATATTTAAAATAAAATAAATAAATTAAAATGAGTAAAATATTTCAAGACGAAATCCAGATACCCTCGGTATTCTTCAAATGAAATACTATTTTAAAAACTTATTGCATCAAACAAAATATTATATTTTCAGAGTTGTTCGCATACTTAAAAATAAATGGAATTTTTTATTTATCTAAAATAAGTAGTTATCGATCGAGATGAACACTATCGATCAACGATTGCAACGTGAAATACTTCTATTGTGTTACCGCAGACGTTTAAGGTATTTAAGAAAGCGTTTAGAATTCAAGTGGACTCGAATCCCACGGGCCACGGGCCACGGGGCAATGCGTGCACGCAGCTGTCTATAACAGCATGTGTGCCAGCATTTGTTTGCGTTTTAGTACGTGGCAAGGTTCGACAAACAGATCTTTCAAAGTCTAAAATCGTTTGCCGTGAATACGTGATGTCCAGACGTATCACGGCATCGGTAGACGTGGCTGGCTGCTTTTAAAGTTGCCAGTTAACACGCACTTGTCAATTCAACACAGCCTTTTTATTTACTTTGTGACGATCAATATTATACATTGAAATTTCATATCTAACCTGCAGATTTATGTGCCAAAAAAATAAAACGTTCTGCATCAATTGCAAGGAACAAAAGCCAAATGGAAATTCATTTTTTCATTAAGTAACTTTGATAATAATAATTTTTAAATAATATCTGTCATAAACATATTTTCGATGGAAGTCTTAGGTGTCACGCCCTGCATATAGAAATAATTAAAAACGAAATGTAAGACTGAATCGATAAAACCGTTCTGTTAAAAAATTCTTATTTATTTGTTTGCGCAGACAGGGTAACGAAAAACTATTTGAGTACAAAATTTTGACTTTGCATCTATTATATTTGAAGTTCAGATAAGATTAATATTTTTATTTTATGTCACTTGATTTTCCAGTTACAAAATTTTATTTCTAACTCAGTTTTGTACCAATCTACACACAAAATAATAATATGAAAACATATTTAATATTTCGTCCAACGATCTTTGACCGCTTTGACAGCTGCCGGTCGTCGTGTCATGCTCGCTATTTCTTGATATTGCTCCCAGTGGTTATTACCTTGTCTTAATAAATAAATCAATAATATTTTTTGAATATATAATTGGGTTCAGTTTTGCTCCTCGCTCCAAAAAAGATTTCGGCAGGTAAAAAGTTTCAAGATATTCACGTAACTGGGCGGTTTTTTGTTGCAGTAGTCGTCTAGAATGGCGTGCAATTTGCATAGATTAATTTTCCTTTCAAGAAGGTGCGAGTATTCATCGTTGAACCCGGGATTAAAGAACTCCTCTGATTACAAAAGTCATCATAAATCAGTTCCACCTTCCATGAAGATACGTCCTTGCCGCGAGGCGCGTGATTTACTGTGAAAAGGTGGGTTTAATACCATGTATGATGAATTAAGCAGCATGTCCGTGATGGCGATCACGGTAGCGGGAAAGTAGTCGTAAATTTTCAGGCTGCTGTTCTTTTAATTAAATTTACAATACCGTTCGCAGAGTTTCTTCGACTTTAGGAAGTGATATTACGCAATTCGTTATTGTAATTATGGGAACGGTTATTATTAGTAGCGTTGCCGATTGGTTAATACACCCTCTTCCAGGAATATTTATCCTCCTACTCGAGAAACAGCGAACTTTTACATTGTAAACTTGACTTTGTACTCTTCCGTTTCCCATGATTTTTCCGATTTCTTGAAAAATTATATACTACTTTCCTACTTCTATCAAGTTATAACTGTAGCTATTTCAAAACAACGATATACTAAACGAACTAATCATTTCTGGTTTAGTTCGAGTCAATTTTCTTCCGATGTCTCTCTTTCTAGTTGATCATAGCCCTATTATTTTAACAAAACTGTACCCTCCGACGAATCATCGATCGAGTTTCTTTATCGTACGTTTAGAACACTTTGAAAAATTATGATTACCGTTAAAACTATTCGTATATGGCACCGCAGGACAAGAATTTTTAGCCAAAATATGAAAAAGGGGTGTATCAGAAGTTTCGATGCACTTGATTTTCTTGTTGTTTGTAACTTTATATCGTACACCAGTGGCTATATTCATTATAAGAGCGAACTTAATAAGGCATTAAGAGACTCAACACGAAGATAGCCGCAGAATTGATAGCTTGGAAACGAAAACGGAAGAGAAGTAAATAGAATAAGAAAGAATATTCAACCGCCCCCTGTTCTCTTCGCTCGCCAACCCCCAAGCAGCTTCGTCACTCGGAGTTTTTGCGTGACAGAACTATTTTATATAATAGAAAGAGAAAGAAATAAAAATACCACACCTGTTCTTTGCCAAAATCTCTCTGACAACCTGAACCCTCTACGTTGCAACAGTTAGCGTGTGCGAAGAAAGATGTTAAAATGTGTCGGAAACGATCTGACCAGTTGGGTGTTCGTAATAGGAAATGTGCGACATTTTTGATAACTCCGAGATGAATATGTGAAAGAATGTAATGCATTCTAGTCTCCTAGTTGCGATGCGCGTCATCGTACCCGTATCATCCATCCTCATTACTGTTATCATTCTTCCGTCTACCGACTTTTATTAGTCACGCTGGTAATCGCCGGTGAACTCGTTAACGGTTCATTTTCGAGCCGCGGTTTTTCCGCGTGTCATCGTCCATTACTCTTTACGCCGACTAGCAGTCTCTCCTCCTTGCAATTCAAGCAAATATTTCGATGTTTTGCTGTCATCATAGACTAATCGTCTAGCTAGTTAGGAGAACCATTACGAGATTATTCGGTGCCTGTTGTCAGCTTAATTGCAAGGACGAGAAGGATGCTTGTGATTATGATGCCAGTATAAATAGCAACGAAAACGAGAGCGTGTAAGTGTTTCAATATTGACAATTATTTGTTGTAATAGAAATTCTAATGGTACATCGATACTGATCATTATAATGATAAGAATATAAGAATCTATTAATATACAAGCTGTCCCGTCTTCTTCTTTTGAAAAAATGTTCTCTGCGACTTTGTTAGACGCGACAAAATCTACAGGAAACGACGTACAGCATGTTAAGAAAAAAATCTATCCGTACGTGGTTATAGGGTTTTTGATGTGTTCCGTATACCGTGTTAGTTTGCGTAACAGTATTTATTTTAACAATGCAACTCAATTATTCTTACAATGTTTAGGACGACTTACTCGGGCGATTCTCAGATAACAACGACCCTGAGTCCCGGTCGTCTCGTCTTCTTATACTAAATGAATTTTAGGAGAAGGGGAAAATCTCTTACAACTAACGCTGTTTTCCTCCAGACCTTACGCACGTGGGGTTTTCCCGTACGAAGGGCGTCCGCTGCCCTTTCGTCGAAGGTCCTTCGGTCCTCCACGATTTATGGTATCCGTATGCGCTATTGAGGCGAACTAACGAAAGCTAAAACCTGGCAGACTCTGAAACAAAACAGTCCTCTCAAAAATAGCTTTGTCTAGTCACGCACACCATAAATTGTGTTCAGCTGTTTCTTACGCTTTCTAACGATTTCGAGTTTTCTGGAAATTCTAGGTTAAAAAACGTTCGTGCCATAATTTCTTCATTTTTCCATATTCTGCAATATTTCAGCTTTAGTTTTAAAAAAATCATCGCTCTATCTGATTCCTGGCGAAAGTTCTTTGACGTTGACAAAAAATTCATCGGTTTACCCCACTGTGGCGCGGCGCGGCGTCGCGTTGCGTCGCGACGCGTCGTGCTAACGACTCGGGTGATCGCTAAAACAATTACCTTTCTCGGCGCGGTACGATGGCGATACAAAGCAGCGATCTCGAGCTGTTATTCAATCATGGGGATCGAGGATCGAGGATCGACTGGTAAACTAACCTGGTAAATCGATGGTCAATTTCAAGAACTCGTTACCTCCCAGATCGACACCACGGAGACGTCAGCGTTGTCGGGGCATTTCCTGATGCAACGAGCTCGAATGATACGCTCCTCCTCGTCGTGGTTGTCTAGCGATCAATTATACGTTCGGTTAAGCATGACCGATCGATCGAGCTCGGCCGTGGACGGACGGCGCGCCGCGCCGCGCCGTGGCTCGCCGAACACGGCTCGATCTGTACGATCGTGTTAAACGCAAGCTAACAGCCGGCATCGACCGCTTCTTTCCCGGAACAGAACTGTTCTTACTGTGCCCCGACGACGCTTTTTACGCAATTCCTGGTGAAATCTGAGGAAATTACGTGTCAGCTATGAATCGATGTCTCCCGCGATCCATCACGCTCCATTGTATTCTTCCTGTGTAGCTACTCCATCGAAGAACTGGATGTACACTCCGCGACAATATTACAGGGCCGTCGAGATAAATACCGAATTTTTTCAGGTAGTCTATAACGTATATACGTACTACAAATATACAACGTACTATAAATGTACGATTTAGTGGATCGAGGTTGACGAAAATGACGAAAATGACGAAAATGACGAAATGCGGTTGGTTTCACGTGAACTTTGGACCTAGAATACTTCCGTTCCCTATGATTTTTTAAATTTTATGGATATGCAATTGGTATAATACCTGATACAATACCTAAATGTTGGGTGAACTTTTCCTTGCGTAACCTAACTATCAATTTTTTTCTTTCTCCTATAAATTCTTGCCTTTTTCCTATGTTATCCAGTAAATGTGGACGACGAAGATGCGAGAATTTCAAGTTTCGATCCTGGAGGATCAATGGTTGAAAAGTTATAGGTGCTTAAAGTTGAGCGATTTCCAGTGTTTTTGACAGGTTAGGTGGTACGGGAAATCGCCCACGGAAATCATAGCGTGGTTTGACCAGAAGAAGATACAAGTTCGCAGATCTGTCCAAGAAATTTGGAAATTCTGTGGAATAGTAGAAGGTAACTGCATCCTGAACAGCTCTGCTGTCACTGGTCTCCCGATTTGTGGTCTCCTTGTAGCTCCGACTGCATCCTTGACTATTACATGTGGGGCGTAGTCGAAGCAAAGATAAATGCAAAGCGACACAACGCCAAAGATATCCTAAAGCCCATCATCGCGGAGACGATGAGACGCAAATGGACAAGGAGGAGGTGAAGCGAACCTGCAACAGGTTCAGGCACAATCTTAAGAAGGTCGTGGTAGCCAGTGGAGGCTACATCGAGCAGCGACGGATCTAGGCACCGGCTTTATGGGCTGCAGCCCAGGGGCCCGTTCAGTCAAAGGATTCCCCTCGCAGCCAAAAAAATTTAGATTGTAAACTTAAGAAAAAATAAATTATACAAAAATTTACCTACACAATTCAAGCGGTTAGGTAAACAGATTATAGGATACTTTTCCCCTTTGAGAAGTTCCAGTCAAAATCACCGGTATTGGTATAAGTGGCCACGATACAAAATTATTTTGATTCGTAATAAATTAAACAAAAATAAAATTCATTATGTTACAGCTTTATATTACAGCCGGAAAAATAAAAAATGTTTACTACCAGGAATGACTAAACCATAATTTTTCCTGCTCTCTATCTTAATTAATTAAATTTTTTAATACAACTCTGATCGAAATCTGTGGCAGTGAAACTGTTTCTTTAAACTGATCAATATTATTATCTTATTCTCTAAGTATCAACACGATCTCTAATGATCATATATTCGTATTAAAATAAAGTGCTGACTTACAGTCGAGTGGACGTACCGCAACGATAACAACAGGATTTTTTACCACGAAAATCTGAAATTAAAATTACTTATGGACGTATAGGAGTTTGTACCAGTTCCTTGAAATTAATTAGAGAACAAATTCAGAACTTCGTCAGCCGAATAACTGAAGAAATGTTCATATTTCAGAATGGGGATACAACTGTTCCCATAGCAATAACGATAAAAAATATTTAAGAAATAAAACAATATCAATTTTAGATTGCCCAGCATGTTTTCAAGACAGTATTATAGAAAATGTGTGGGTGGGACAATGCCCTTAGTTGGACACCCGGTATATGACCCTTTTCCATATACTATACTGTTCGATATATGTAAAACCAATATTTTCTCCGACAATCGTCAGGGTATTTCATAATGTTGCCTGTTACAGCCCCGGTGATTGATACACACCGATTTTGATGAAACTTTACACAAGCCTTCGTTAGACATACCTAAGAATTTAGCCAGATTCCGTTTGTGCCCACCTTTTGTTTCAACACATTACCGACCGGTGATTATCGCATCATTTTGAAAAATCAATGGTTCATGGCTAAACACTTTTTAATGGAACCTTCAATAGCAACAGTAATTTTCATTATGAACTAACAAGTCATCCTTAATAACGTGATCTAACAGTTTCATTTGAGATTGCAGAGTAAAAGAAAATTTCTATGCTTTCTTTTGGTACAGCACAATTATTTAAAATCCTATTAACCCTTTGCACTCGGAGCTATTTTAACAGGAAAATTAAACATTCCTTGCGATCTAGAATATTTCCATCCTGTATGATTTTTTAAATTTGGTAGATACGAAATTGATGTTAATACTTCATACGATACTTAAATGTTGAGTAATTGATTAGATACCGACAGATCTAATAATGTAAACAATATTTTAATTCATAGTACAGCAATTATTAATGTCGCCTCAGAGGCGTCACTCGAGTGCTAAGGGTTAATATGCTTCCGGTAGGTAAAGTGTTAAGGGAGAAATCAGCCCTTCCACGTAAGTACTCATAAACTGCAGACGACGATAGATATAAAAATATAGTTGAAGTAATAAACGTTATATCTCATCTTTCAGCCCATAAATGTGTGCGGAAATTATTTTGAAAAAATCCTTAAGAAAAAATTTTTTCTTCTCTAACAGAATAAACTGAAATGAAAAGTAATTTGGATTTGAAAGCTTTGAAGGGTTCTTACTGAAAAATGGACTTTTTGCCAGAAAAAGCGGGGTTCCAGCCCATGCGTCGTCGGCGTCGTAAAGAACCTCTGAAAAGATCTATTGGTTACCTTTACCTGGAAGTAGTTTTGACCAGGTTTGGGGCCCAAATAGCGAGAGCGCAGCGCAGCGACTCGACATTGTCCGACACCGAGCAGGTACATTCGAGATTCTTGTCCGGTTGGAAATAAATTCCATCGGCCGGAGGCGGTGTTTCTACGACCAATTTGAAATGTTCGTGACCAGGCCGGGACGAGCCTCTTCTGTGTCCCGAGGTCGTCGCACTTTCGGAAACGGCGCGGCGCGGCGATCATTCCGCCTCAGGTGAGAACCACTGAATTCTACCGGATCGCGGTTATTACGTAGGAGAAGAGGCAAGGTTCAGGCCTCGTAGTTCTCTCACGGTGCGCTATCTGGAAAAAAGCTGCGCCCGGTACTTTCAGACGCGTCGAGTTAATTAAGTTTGCGCGTATAGAAGCCCGCGCTCGAGCCCCGTTCGAGATCAGACGCCGCTTAGAACGCCGCTTAGAACGCCGCGCGCCGCGCGCCGCCGAAGGGCTCAGGATACCGAAAGGCTCCGTGAGTTATCTTCTACCGGCGATCATTCTACGTCTTTTATGCACCTCTACAGTGCGAGTCGCTTTAATTGCGTGATCGAGCATAATATGGTTACGTAATCTCAAGCGTTTCCGGAATCCTTTCCGGAAACGGAGCGTCGAGCGTTTACGCCTACCTGCAAGCCGCAGGGACATGTGCGTCCTTCGACAATTTTTCTAAAAGAACACACGACATTTTTTCTTGTCAATTTTATTGGACTTTACAAACTACGCGTACTGGGAGTTTCAACAATTTTTTCGTTTGAGAATAATCAAATTTTCGGGAGATACGCACTATGATAAGAATGTTTTGTATCGTAGAAAAACGTGTAAAACGTTTCTTATATCGATATTACCGAGTCTTTTTTTATTATTCATGAGGGTCGCGATAACATCAGAGTCATTAGCGCGGCCACATTTGGTATCTACATAATATTTACAAAAGCATTGATATAACATACACTCATACACGAAAGTAAGGTGACTTTTTGAATTTCGCGGGATACCTACAGTCGATATTCGTTTTCTTTTTTTTCTTATGCTGGTACAGTCGTCCCGAACATATGTTCACAGTTTCAGCTATATAGCATTTTTTGGTTGTTTGTGAGAAGCATAAAGGTTAGAAGTGTTTTGCGTGTTCGGCGAAGTTTGTTCCGAAACTGCTTAATTTTGACCAGAAGAAACGTCGCACGAGCATCGCTCAGGAGCTGTTGAATAACGTCAACGATGATTCTGATTTGCTCGAAAGGGTCATAACTGGTGACGAATCATGGGTATATGGTTATTACGTCGAAACCAAAGTCCAATCGTCCCAATGGAAGTCCCCAGAAGAGCCAAGATCGAAAAAAGCACGCAAGGTTCGATCAAATGTCAAGGTTCTGCTCACTGTTTTCTTCGATTAACATGGCGTATTGCATCAGGAGTTCTTACCACAAGATCGTGCGGTTAATAAGGAGTATTACCTTGAAGTTATGCACCGTTTGCGTGAAGCAATACGAAAAAAACGCCCGGAATTTTGGAAACGCAATTCATGGATTTTTCATCGCGATAATGCACCTGCTCGCGCATCGTTGCTTGCGAGTAATTTTTCGGCCAGAAACAACACCGCGATCATGCTTCAGCCACCATATTCACCATATTCACCATATTCACCAGTTCGAGACTGCGTCATTAAAAAGCTTTAACGTCGATTGGTTAGTGGTGAAATAAATTTTAATCGCCGCACGTCGCGTCGTGACAAATATAAATGAACCTAAATTATTGCTTGCTGTTACTAATTCCAACACGTTGCCCCAGATAATTTGAATATCTTGCATAAATAATAATAATGGAAACGGTCGAACAAATTTAAATGTTTAAACAGCAGATAATCGACTGTAAACATACATACATATACATATTGGGTAAATGCATATATTCCACACAGAGATACTCCTACGTAATACATTATTTACACGTTAAGCATGCACAATGCACATACAGTCTCTCACAGTAACATTCGAACATTTTTACAAAGAGGATAACTTTCTTAAGATTGAACTAAACAATTTTAATTATTTTCGCGATCTTAGGATTAGTATACCAGGTGTCGTGAAAAAAAATTTGAAAAAATTACAATTGGTCAGAATCGTGAAGAAAAATTTAGAATGTTGCTCTTCACAATACATATTTTCATTTGGGTCTGCATTGAAAATTTAAAAGCTGGGGTAAATTTATCCTTGCGTAACCAGAAATGTTATTCGGCGCTAATCTGTCAAACACACTGGAAATCGCTCAACTTTAAGCACTTATAACTTTTGGACCATTGATCCTCCAGGATCGAAGCTTGGCTTTCTCGCACCTTCTCGCCCAAATCTACTGGATAACATAGGAAGAAAAAAATTCTGGTTACGCAAGGAAAAGTTTAACCAGCGATTCGGCCAATTGCGGAATACGTATAGCGCGGAGTAGCGATATCACGTGATCCCTACAAGTTTCTCACTGCCGTCTCCCGATGGACGAACAGTGGACGCGCGTGTGTGATCTATGGATCAACTGGGGATAAATTTGTTAGTAATTTTTGGTTTTCGCAACTTGACAGTGATTGTGAAATACAGTAGGTGTGTTTAAGAAGTAACGAAGCAGATATCGATTCTTGGAAATCCATCTTGACATCGATGCTCCCACGCTATTCGATACCTACTTGTATATCTCTATTCTAACTACTAGGTATTCATTTCAATTCGATTCAGCTATTAGTAACGATTTTGTAGCCAGTTTTATGCAAGCGCGATATAATGACACGTAACGAAAATGGAACGTCCACATTTCGAGCAGTGCTGCGCGATTAAATCATGCTTAAAGAAAACTCGACAGAAACGTGTAATCAAATTCACGTATTTTTCGGAAAGACATATATACAGACGCTTAACTAGACGTATAACACAGACACTTAGAATATCGATAAGGTGTTATTCTTTCGATTCTATGAAAGTGCAAACGCACCATTATTTCACTGGTGAAATAATGATGGGGACGTGGTATCGTAGCTCGCTTGGATGATGAATTTCATCTGAAAATTTTGGCTCGCACGCAACGTGACAGGGCATCGTGGACGACTCTTTATTTCTTATCTTAGTAATATATGTATACCAAAGAACCCTCCAGTGAGACAACATTGCATAATAACACGGAAGTTTATTTTCTGGTTTTTGTTGTATGACAAAGTACTGTGCACAGGCGCGATATTTTTGCAGGTGGAGCGTAGGTGGAGCGTAGGTGGGGCGTATGCAAGGGTCGCGCGGTACCTCAAATCGAAGTTCGGGGTCGAGCACCTTCCCGCAGCCGCGATTCTCCAGGAAAGTGGCGCCTTTCTCGCGGGTGAAAGAGGTCGGTGGGGACAGAGCGTCGCAGGCGAATGTAGAGTAGATTCGCATTACGGGCCGGCGGCGGCTGAATAACGGAGCGGGCTCCGAGTCTCCGAGTAGAGTGTATCGCGTATCGTCTCTTCTTCTTCTCTTCGTTCTCCTCCTTCTCCTAGTTCTCCTCGTTCTCCTCGTTCTGCTAGTTCTCCTCGTCTCTTCGTCTCTTGTTCGAGTTCAGGCTTCTCGCGGTGTGGAATATCCGAGTGGCCGTCGAGCGAACGGCAGTCGCGTGCTGACCAGCCGACCGTGCGTACGGATCGGTCGCTATCGCTCGCGGAACACACCTGTCGCGTGCTTCAACCTCCAATCGATGACAGACAATCATCGTGAAAAATTTTCCGAGCCCGCCACAAGTCATTCACGTGATCCACCCTTATGAAATTCATCGAAAATTCCGGCC
Source organism: Lasioglossum figueresi (assembly GCA_028455805.1). NCBI lineage: Eukaryota > Metazoa > Arthropoda > Insecta > Hymenoptera > Halictidae > Lasioglossum > Lasioglossum figueresi. Next base: position 2,011,486 of record CM052196.1, on the reverse strand, counting down.
GTCGAATCGAATTTCGATCGGGTTCACAATATTTACAGTGTAGCGCGCGGCTTAACGAGTTCGGATATTCGAAGTGAATGTTTTTTTTTGACGGCACCTGCGAGCGTCATCGCGCTTCGAATCAGCTCCGAAGCGGTTCGTTGAAGTTTCAGTGATCGATAGGGACGATAATTCCTAGCGGAGTCCAGCTAACGCGCTGCAACGAAGAAGTGCATGTACCAATCGCGCTCGATCGGCCGTTGTTCCCGCTTGATGAGTTGCGATCGATTGTTTCGGATCTAAGGATCCGATCGAGCTAGAGGAAGTGGGCACTGTTCCTTGATACGACATCTTCCCGGTGGCACGATGCTGAACGATAACCTGTGGAAGCACAGGCGCGTGCCTGTTCCGAAAAGGTCAGTCCAAAATTCGTTGGAGACTCGTCTAAATAGACACCGCATCGTATGCATTTATCGTATAGATCAGTAGGTGCAATTTAAAACGGTAAAATCATTAAAAGAATTTTAAAATACTGTTATATTATTTTCAACCTATTAAACATATTAAGAAAGAAAATAAACTTCTGTTTCACTCCCGTTTGCTGCAATTCAGGAAGAAACCTTTTATTTTTCATAAAGATCCGCTGTCAAGTCCCATCGTTGGCAACATTAGGTTTAGGGCAGGCGTGTCAAACAAGTATGTAGTCTGCGGGCCGACCAGAAACTTTGAAACTGTTGACGACAATTTACAACTGGAATTAATCGAAATGCAGTGTGATTCCGTGTTAAAACAAAAATATATATGGATGTTGGAATTCCATATTGCCACAATTATTTATCTGTCGACCGATTTTTCGATATGTTATGTGCAATTAGGCGTATTTCAGCTATGTTCGGTGGCAGTGGTAACCGCAATGTTGTCTACGTGTAACTGCAATGTTAATAAAAAAAATGTGTTTCCTCTTTATTTCGAGTCTGTTTTTTTTTATCGCAGCCCTCGAATTAATTTATGACACTTAACGACGTCCTTGGTGGTAAAAGAGTTTGACATGCCTGGTTTAGGGGATCCGTCGCAATGGCGGGTTCTAATATCTCTAATTTACGATTATTGAGATCGTAAAGATGCATCCACGAAGAATTATTCAATAAATTTATTTCTTTGTGCCTGTACTATTTAATTATTTATCATTATTTGTTTTTCCTGTTATTTTTCTTTATCCGTGCTCCGTAGACCTTAAGCCTTTAGTTAGCGACGTTTCCTTCTCCCTTTGACTGGCTATCAAATCCCAATTTTCTAGTTTTTGAGGATCTATTTCCTTCGGATTGTTATTCATGGAAACTGGGTGAGTTAGTTCTCTAGATGTAGCACAGTAATTAAAAAGCTTATTAACGCAATAACACTCGACTCGGTAAACACAACAATTGGATCAAATGATAGCAATTTATTTAATAACACCGAGCAGTTAAGATTTACGATACTAAGAGCCTATTCTCCCTTGGCGCAGCATCGTTTTCAGATAATTTGTGGGAGAAAATTGATCAGTAGACTTTTATGCAATTGCAACAAAAAAGAGTAGGTGAAATACAACACGATAGCAACACTTAAAGATTGAAAAATATTGTTATATAATTTTATACTCGTTAAAATGATTAAGAAGAGAATTAAGTGTCCACGTGTCTCCTGTACCATGTAATTAATGTAGAGAATTTTTATTTTCTATTATATTAAAATCCCGAGTTTAGTTATCAGATTACTTGTAGATCAAGCCATTCTATGTCTTGCATTAAAAATGTACCGGTAATATTTATAAAATATTAATATTATTACTATAATATTACATGATGAAAATTAATGTTCAAAATATTGGTTCGAGAGAAAGGCTATAACGCTGTCATTTCTTTGAATTAAAGAATACAATTTTCAGAATGTTGCGTCTTACGAAAATCCAATAAAAGATCAATTTTTTACTGATTCGAAGGAGACTATCGCTTTAGTTACATTTTCGATTCACTCGATGGTTCTCTCAAGAAGGTTCGGTACACTCAATTTATTCGCGGAATAATTGATTTTTAAATGTGAACAAATAATTCGGTTACGCAAATATTGGTGTCACGGTAGTCAACGTGTTAATTGGACTTCTGCTAATGAATTTGTGAATGGCTTTGTGCAACGCTCGGTAAACACACGCTTCCGACAACGGGAGCGTTCGCTATGTTTAAGTATGCACGTTCAGATCTTTATTCGTCGTCTTTCTTCTGGAATACCTGTTTTGAAAATATGTATTGATGGACATATTGGTTTTTTTTTTTTTAGTTGTATGTTTAAGGTCACATGCACCTAACTGCGGTTATTAGTGACCCTTGTGGGTGTGTCGATGGTTTGCCACGTGTCTATAGAATTGATTGGTCTTTTTTGTTCCACCCGATTCACTGGCGACTGATTGGAATTGTCAAAAGTTGCGTGTCTACCCAATAAGCAATCGCTTCTTAATTTCCTATCAATTTGCCACGAAATCTTGTCGACCAATTCTAACCCATTCGTCGAGTTTTTTTAATAACATCTTATTTCATCGTATTTCAATTTATTTTTACTTATTTTTATTTATTTCTACGTATTTGCATTCGCTCCTTTTATTTCTACAATTACTACTCGTTCTTGCTTGTTCGTAGTTACCGTTACCTCTATTACAAATGCGGGTTTTCAACATCGATTTATACATAAATGAATCTCCTACGAGAAAGTTTTAAATAATAGCGTTTCGATCTAACTTCGATTGAAAACGAATAATTGATGATTAACGACTTATTGTTAGACTCTGAATCAACGATTCGGATCAACAATTATAATGATTGAAACATTAAATTAACAATAATTATTCTTGCCTCGGTAGTATTGTTTATTTTTATATCTGGTGTCCTCTTTAGCAAACAAATGTTTCAAACGAACAGCCAGACAAAAGTTTTACTGAAGCGGTTCTGGGTGGTTGAATACAATTATTCGAAGAAAGTTACGACTACGCAAAGTTAACAGGACGTACCTGCGTTCACTTTCTCTAGAACGTAACATTTGCTGATTTTTTCTGCAAACATATTTCAACCCTTCGAATTAATATGTCAGACACGTGTCCCTTTTCAAAGAGATTGATAAAAATAATGTAAAATTAGATCAGTAGGTTTTTTATTAAATAATTATCTCCAAACAATTATTATATGTATACCGATGATATAGCACCCCGGGCAAGAATAGTGAAATAATACAAAAATGGATTGTTATAAATAATAAAAGGATTATTTTCTAGTGTTACTTATGTAGTCTTAAGATCAAACCCTTGTTATATGTGGCAAATTGCTTCAAATACTTCAATGTAACATACATATATCATTAGTTGAATGTTAGAATTGTTACGTTCGAATATTTTCTCGTACGAGTGTATATTTTTAGCTAGCAGATAGAGGTCAACAAAACGCACCGATCACGTTTCCTACCTGAAAATCTCTATTTCTTGAGTTGTGTCGCTGTTCTTGCCGGGATACGATATAGTTATGCAAAAGTCGAGTAACAATTGTTATTTTCCTCGGTGGTATTTCGAAGACACTGTCTATCCAGTGTCTGTATCAATTTCTCGGTGTTTTAACTTTCAGCGAGCATCGATGATACTACGCAATTACTTCTCTTCTATCGCTGTTGTAATCATCTAATTACTACTTCGCGTCAATTTACAATGGAAACTGAGCAGTTTATTGTTAGTACGGATAAATTGTATTCTACACTTTCCAGTTCTCTTCGGATAAACAATAGAATTTCTCTATCGGATTGTACCGCTAGCATAATTATCCCCTTTTAACGCTAGCGCGGTCATAATCCCTGTTTGGAGATCGGCTATACCTAACGCCATTACTTTTTTCTCTCATGATTCTCACGTTTGCGAAGGCTACTAGGCACCTTCGGCCGTTACCGTCTACCTAGTAGCATCACGAAATCAATGTATATTGAATATTTTCAAAATAGAATCGTTTGAAAACTCATTGAAAACATGTAGAATTATAAAAAAATTCGTAATATACGTCAGAACGAAAGTATTTGATTTCATAGCTTAAATAATTCTTGAACAACAAAATAATTTCTTAAAAGTGTTGTTGATCCTAGCGGCTACGCTCGGTAAACAGCACGCTCGGTAGCCAGCACGTTTCCAGGATCGAAACATGCATTTCTCGCATCTTCTCGTCCAAATCTACCAGATAGATAGGAAAACGGCAAAAATTTCTGGTCACCCCAACCCCTAACCCAGATTCAACCTAAACAGCTTGTTTTTCAAGAACTATAATAGCGTTCATTAGAATTATTGCAAATTTATAGATTTTTGAGAACGGTTTTCCCTTCAAATCCCTTAGCTGGTAAATTAATAACTGACTACATCTAGTTCAAGAACCTACAGTGCCGGACAAAATACTTTGAAGGACATATCTAACATACAGGGCGTGTAATATGTACATATATCCTATTGTGTTATATGAAATATACAAATACATCAAATGCCCTATCATTTTGTCCGGCACTGTAACTTTCATTATTTGTTCTAAATGGTTCGCCAGTTATTGTATGTATGTATGTTTAGTTTCCTCTGCCGTTTCCGCAACATGTTTACAGAACCAGTAAACAAATAGACGGACCAGGCTGTCGCGTACGTTGCCACGGAACGTGCACGCGTACGGAAAATCAAATGTAGTAGTAATAGTTATGGTTTTTTGAAAAATGTCGCGGTCCGTGTTTACATGCTGCCTTTTTCTACGTTCAGCGCGGTCGACGGGGTCACAAAAAAATAATATCCAGTCCCGATCTATGATACAGCACAGAATCTTTTGCCCCACTCGATAACATCAAGATGTCAAAATCGGACGAGACCCCCTGTAAAAAATAGCAAGCTATACAGAAACTGGTTTTTGTACTCGCTAGAAGTATTTTGTAATGGCATAGTAAACGAATACAATATTTAAACGTATTTCAGAAAAAATATAAATTACAAGTTGACGATGTATTCGTCGTTCGAGTATTTTTTGAAATGGGTTTTGCTGGTCGCTATACATACCACCTTAATCGTGCCGGAAAGTCAGTTGATAATCGGAAGATTCAAGGACTTTATTGAAGTAGGAAGACGGATCGCAGCATTCCTGAATGACGGTGAGATATATTTCGTCGGCGAGCGCGGCTGATGTAATGGATGAAAGGTTATTCAGCAAAGTCTGCACGGTTCTGGAACCACGAACAAATCGATCCATCACGTTGATTGGTTGGTAGAATAATGCGAAGTGTGCACGAATCGTGAACGACCTACTAGTTCACATACCGGATTCCGTGTAAATTCACGGCTACTTTCTTCCGCGACGTTACCATAAACGCGCCGCAATAATTGCGTGGCCACGCATCGCTGATATCCGTTGCCTTTCCGAGTATTGCAGACACGTCACTGAATAATTCTAATCACCGGACTGTTTGCACAGTTTCTCCATAGACTATTTATCGATAATTGTTAAACGAATCTTCATTGTTTTATCGTTATTATCCTAGGATCTTTTCTATAACTATTTTTGGGGAGTGTACGAGGCTTAACAAGACAACAAGGAATGTCTTGTTAAATTTGTTATATGGACGTTAAACACATTTCACATGTTGAAACATACTTAATTTCGTAACATAAAAGGTTTGTTATACGTGTTAGGTTATTATACATGTTGCTCCACGAATAGACAAATCCTCGGTACAATGACATAAAAATTTCTTTGAATCTTATGATTGAAACTGTATATATGATTATTGTCTATTATGGATCGATTGCTGTCAGCTATAACAGCTTGAACCTTTTCTTGAGTAACGCAACAATTCTTTTACTGCGGTGTCGAGACGTGTCGCGCACCTGTCGTCCAATGTCGATAACAAATCTGGCACGGTGACAGTGCGGCGAAAAATTATGTATAAACATGGAGCAACTTCGATTCTGTGAAAAAAAACTTGAGTCGTTTTACCGGTTTACAATTTATCATCGGGGTTTCATCAGAAATGATCGATTCCGGGCCACTTTTAAGTGAAACTAATCAAATATTTAGTTGAAAATATTCAAATTTTAATGAAACCGTGATTAGCGAAGATTTTGACCAAAACTGCAAATTGTGAATTTCCAAGAGTACAACTTTCATTGAATCAAATTATACATGCTAAAAATATATGAATTTAAATAAAATTTCCACTGAAACAAGGGTTTCAAAGAAAGGATATTGCCGGATTAGATGGTGAAAAGTGACCCCTAACTAAATTGAATTTGCAATAGGCTAATTCGATAGCTTATCCAAAGAAAATTAGGGTTTTCCGTAATTTCTCTTATCCTTTTCAATTGAAAATTCCGAAAAATTAGACATATGTTAGTTACTAAAATGTACATCTAAGAATTTTTTCCAGAATTTTTAGCTTCCAAATCGAATGTTAAGAAATGAAAAAAATGTTCAAGCGTCGATTTCTTGTAAAAGTTATGAATACCAAGTTTATATTTTTACAATGTCAGTTAGCATCTCGTTATGATTGTTAACACATAATTTTTTCAGATTTTTCAAAGTAAGGGTACATAGTTAGACAATGATCAACCGGCTATTTTCGAGCGCCCTCTGGCAGAAATCGTTATTGACCTCGAAGGTTAACCCGATTTTTGGCTAAGGGTGTTCCGGTCTGTACTAATCTCGAGAAGCAACTTGTTTCTTTGCGAAAATCTTCTTCGCGGTTTTGTTAAGGAGGTCTCGCTGTTGCCGCGCTCCGATTGGCTCATGTTTTTTGTCAATAACTCCACAAACAAGCCGCGGGAAAGAATTTTTTACTTGAAACGATTTCAGGAATCACCTCTTTCAAGGAAGCACAACATTTTTCAGACACCCTGTATAAAAATGTAGAAGTGTAAATGTTACTTTTACGAAGCATCGTATTCCCGTGATTTTTCAAGATAACGAGATGGAAATTAGAAAATCTCGTTAATCGTATTTTCCAAGAAAACGTCACGGTATTACGACGTTTAGCTCCCAGAGCATCGCACGATGTGCCTTAAACATGAATAATTGCTGTTGTTTTTTTTCCTTTACGATGGTCAAGTTATGTAGCCTGCTCGCGTGCTAAACCAGCAGGGCCTCTTATGCTTTCGCGTCGCTTAAGGTGGTGATCCCATTAAAAACACGCGATGCGAGTCCTCCATCGCTGAAAATGTGCTTCCGCGGTCTTTGTACCTGACGGTGAACTTTTCAAGAGACCTGAAAAACGAGTAACGGATGCAAACCTTTTGCAACGAGCATATTAAGTTACGGAGAACTATTTACACACAATTAGTGGAGTCGTTGGGAAATATCGTGGAAATTTCATCTGTTTCGCGATCATTATGCATTATATCCAGAGATGGGCTAAATGTTTGTCTGCGTAAAGACATAAATATCAATGTTTCCGAGCTATGAATAAGAATTAAGAAGGTTTCTGTGCTACTGGGAACGTTAAGATGCACAGATATATTACACGATGAAACTGGCAGATAGAGAAAAACAAATTGCATCATGTATTCTCGGTACGATGCTATTTTCGTTTGCAATAATTTATGTCTTCAAACATTTCTTTCGAATAATTTATACATTCTCAAATCTTTGTTTTAAACATTTGTAACGCGTGGTGATGAATCATTTTATAAAAATTTAAATCTGAGAAACATTACTTTTAATATGGCTAGAAGATACCTCGCGATAAACAAAACAAGCACATTATGAAATGAGATGTTAATTAACATTGGATTACAACGCCAATTATAACTAGCCAACTTATAAAAACCGAAGTTAAGTATACATGGACCGTTTATTTTGAAAGTGGTGCAAGTCCATTTCTTTTTAAATTGAGACCTCGCATAATTTGTGATTAATTTAGTGTAAATAGAAAGTAATTTTTTTAAAAAATGGAATTGCACCACTTTCAAAATAAACGGTCCACACATCTTAAGCGATTAGTAGACTGCGCATGCGTTCATGCAATTTTCAATTTTTCTAGACAAACTTTAAGAAAGCGGTACCAAATAAAATTCTATTTTCATTGGTAATAGCATTTGTAGATCCATAATAAATAAAAATCGTACTAAATTCTGTTGTAATTAATACTTCAGCATTTCTTGCAAACTTTTACAAGCCTTAAACGCATAAAGATCCGCAGTCTAGTGATCAGGTTTGATTAGACACCGATAACATTATCTATCAACATTAGGACCTACGAAAAAATAATATTTTCATAAAAGAATATTTCTTTTAAATTTCAATTCTTTGTTTGGACTCTAGACAGAGTATTTTTTTGTAGAAACCATACATGCAATAGGTGTAACTGAAACGTGGTTTCGTGATTATATTAATAATAGAGCTACACTTTTAAATAATCGATAATTGCTTTGTTACGAGCTGAGGGTTAGGCAGGTTATGCTTGACTAAAGATTGTTCGTATTTCACGGGAGTAATATCGATCGTGAACTGGCCGATGTCTGTTTTACCGCCAGGTGTTACCAAGAAGGTTTCCCTGATTAGTCGATGTCTGTTTCACCATTGAGTGCCACTGGGACAGGGACCGTGGACTAGCCGATGTCTGTTACATCACCCTATTTGACACGTGGATTAAGAAATGGAATTTGGCATTGATCCTCTTAATGTTCAAGAAATCTTGGGACACCTTGAGCGCTAAAGGCGATGCTGTAGGCCACGTGGGAAGTACAGTATTTTATCGATAAATGTCCTAAATGTCTGGCCGACAATTGTCCCAAAACTATCCCCACTCCTGCGGGGTGTACCCCCTTGACACCACTAACCCAATGACAAAACTTCTTTATTTTTCACAATTTTTTTATGGGGCTTTCACCAACATATTCGTGGCATTTGCTCGTGCAAATGATACCAAATATGATATAATTCCCATAATATTTACTTGTGTAACGAACAACGAAAATTTCGAATGCGAGGAAGAACAAACTGTCATTCTTTGCGTTGAAAACTTTCATTGTTCGATACACAAGTAAATATAATTGGAATCATATCACATTTGATATAATTTTCATTTAAAAAATTACACGAATACGTTGGTCAAAGTCCCATAAAAAATAATTAAAAATAAAAAAGTTTTGAAGCATCTCGAGCTACGCTGTCCTTTTCTACGTTCGTCAAGAGTCAAAGAATAGTATCTCCGGCGGATAATTGTCCCTGGGCAGACCCGTGTTTGGGACAATTATCGATAAAATACTGTACCAGTTAATGGAGTTCAAAAAGGATGTGGATATGAAATTAGAAAAAGATTCTACTGTACCAAATAGAGTACAATGTATTCTTCTCAACGAAAGGGTAAAATTCCTCGGAATGTGAATGTATCTCCAGCTTGCTGCACCTTCTTGGGGGAGTTGAATTTTTGGGTACACAACACCCTGAATTAACATGTAACTTCAAGAAGGGAGTACAAGAGTCACGTGGGAAAAGTCTCGCTCCGTAACAGCATTAAAATAAATATAGACGTACAATAAATATACAGTTTTTTCCTTTTCCTGTGAAATTATTACAGATGATCGTACGGCAAGGGGTCAATTGGTAAGTGTAATAGACAATGTGGTAATAGGCAGCAACAGAGGTGTTACAAATGATTAAAACTAAGAAAATGTTTCAATATCAAAATTGTAATCACAAAAATCTAACGTTAAACTTACTTTTGTCCACCCAGTATGTTTACTTGTTTAATTGTTCTAAATAAATTAACAATTTTCTGTCCCCTTCGGTAGTTTTCTCACATTCTGTATAAAATTTATATCTTTATAAAAAATGCATTTGAAATGCTGTTTCGAAATAAAATTCTAGTTTATGAAAATTGTGGTAATTGTTTTAACTTTCTTTCGTCCGCCACTGTACTTAAGGATCAACATATGTCTCTAGCGAGGCTATATAGTAGATGAACAGTTTCCATGGTATCTTTCTTGCTTGGTTTTAGTGGATATCTTGAGATAATCCACACTTTCTCCTGAAAGAAAATCCATGTTGATACATGCGAAGCAAACGCCGAAGCTAACGAGGAAGCAAAGTTCAGAGATCGTAGCATTGAAGTTTTACCTACTCTACCTACTCTAAAACCACTCATTGTCAGTTTCACTTACCACGAGGTCGGTATGTGTGTGAAAAATTTCACTTTTTAGTGCGCCTACACGATCCCATTAACGGATGACAAGCTCTCCGAAACCAAACGGAGCCTTTCCCTGGAATGGAAAATAAATTTCTCAATTTTATTAAGAATTCTGTGCGTTATACGTAAAAGATAGTAATGTTTTCTAACAAGTATCAATATCTTTAAACATTTATAAATGTGGATACAGATAACGAAACGATACATGGGTGATAAATGAAATTTACAATTTCCAAGTAACACGAATGATTCATTTGATAATAATTCATTTGATAATGATTCGTTTGATAGAACAACTCAAGCCTGCCTTACTACATACTGTTAAGACGTTACTTCTCAAGGTCATAGTATACTAGGCCGTTGAACTCGTCTCGACATTAGGAATACAGTAAAGTCGATATTACTGTCCTTTGTTTATACCAGGTTAGGTTCTATATCGGTTCTATATCGGTGTAAACACCACACATTGACTCGAATCCATCGAAATGTTCAACTTTCTTCATTTTCATTACTTTTTTTATGAATTTTCACTATCGTATTTCTGGCATTTTTCTGATTAATATAATACCAAACACGATATTCAAGATTATTCAAGTTTCGGTCGCAAGAAAGGACAGCGTATGGGAAAGAAAGAGACACTCGTTCTGTCCTTCTCTATGTTCGGCTTCTCCTTTAAATTTCATTCTGTCCTTCTCTATGTTCGGACTCTCCTTTGAATTTCATTCTGTCCTTCTCTATGTTCGGCTTCTCCTTCGAATTTCATTCTGTCTTTCTCTATGTTCGGCTTCTCCTTTGAATTTCATTCTGTCCTTCTCTATGTTCGGGCTCTCCTTTGAAGTAACAAAAATACGATCACAGACAGCAACCTTACTGTCCACCGTAAATACGGCTGTTGGACAGTAATATCGACTTTACTGTAATATTATGTACTACAAAATATGTAGTGTAAGCCGAGTTACACTGAAGAGTCAAGGATGTCGATTTGTTCGAAGTCGTGCGACAACTGAAGTTTCTGGTCATCGAGACCCTCTTTTATAGTAGAAACAGCGGCATCGCGGTCACCGCGGCAAACCTTTACAGTAGTGTCATTGAAAAGACTGAAGGTGACCATCATGCTTAACGAAGAATGGAAAATATGTATGTTTTTGAATAAATCTATTAACAACTATCTTAATTATATCTTTGAATTTTAATTGTAACCCTTTAGGATTCGAGTGGCGACTCCGAGGCACCGCTAAACATTGCTATATCAATAACGTAAAATAACTGTTACGTTACTAAATTATTTGATATCAAATAAATGACTAAACATTTGAGTATAGCACGAGTAAATTGCATCAGTTTAACATTCCTAGAATGAACACAATCATATATGTAGAACAGATATATTCTAGGTCCGAAGAAGTGTTTAGTTTTCGTGTTAAAATAGTTCCGAGTGCAAAGTGTTAAAACGCTACGAACTTTCGTTCGAATCCAATAAATTAGTATTTCACACTCCATAACACGATTAAATATAAATTACCACGGTATTCGTCACCTGGCATATGTACTCGACAGAAGTATTTCGTAATGGCGTATCAATCGAATAAAATATCCGAATACATGTCGCATTCGAAAAAAATAAATTTTAATTCACAAATGGATAATATTTTTGTGATTCGAATATTGTTTGCCCATCGCTGGTTTCGTCTAGCTTGAAGCAACATGTATCTACTGGTTTCGTGTGGTTTGTACCGAAGCAGGAGCTCTCAGGAAACGCAGCAGTGGGTGTTAATTGTGGTAAACTTGAAAATGAGATACGAGGTCGTCAAAGTGTCGAAGACAACGCTGCACGATGGCGTTTAGCGCTGATGAAATTTGAGGGGAACGGAATAATGCGGGCGCACCGTACGGTGAAATCGGGTTCCCAGTTCCCAGACACAAACACACGCGTACACATTGACGCGTGCACACAGACGTCGCGTCGGGTACCTCGTTATTTACGATGATATCATCCCTTCGTGCGCCACGTTCCACGGTGCAAGTTTCGAGAGGAGTGGAGACGCTATAAAGTTCCTCTCCGGACTTTACGGTTTCCCCGTTCGTGTGTCGTTGACACTGTGTCTCGCGACTCGCGACCGATACCGTTCGTTTCTCGTTTTCTTTTATCGGGACACGCGCGTTCATTTCTCCCGCCTTGCCATGCCGCGCCGAGCCGCGAGGACGATTGTCAGCGGACATGGCTGCCCATCGGGAAACGGTTTCTCGACGGTCGACGGACAGAATACGTTTCTTTGCGGAGACTCGTGTTTACGTTAATTGATGACCTATCGCCGTTGCCACCGGTCTTTATAGGAAGAGAGTATTTTCGACACGCCCGATGAAGCACGCTTTCGCGACGGTCATATTCGTGTGAACAGGCGTACTCGTATCATTCTACCGTGAAACCACCATTTTACCTTCTCGAAGGTTCTATATTGAAATTAAAATGTCTCCCAAAGTAACAATTTTCAGACATTGATGGTTCAATCTATTTTTATTCGGAATACCGAGATGCATCGATTCCATAAAAAAATAAAGATAACTTTCGCGCGCGTATCACGCGTACACTTACAAACGAAATAGCGGCACTGGATTACGTCCCCCTCGAAACAGAAAAAGTTTCGTATGAAACGTTTTTTCAAATAACGGACAGTTCTCGAAATAATCGCATTCGATGATTACAATGGGACGCTCTGTCTACGAAATGTACCATAATGGATTATAACGTTAAAGAATTATAAAAGTGTCTCTTCGAGAGACAACTAAGAACGTCCTCTGGATGACTAAAAAAAGTATGATTTCGAGGAAACGACGCGGCGTACTCCTTTTAGGCTTCCGGGAGACGGCTCAAGCCTCGCTAGTGCTTGGGTTAATAAACTGAAAAAAAATCGAAAGATCGCGGCGCGTAGATGAAGAACACAGCGCGTGCGTGTACGCCGAACGAACGTTGACAGCACAGAACATGATGTAAATATGCTCACAATGCGGCACATTCCTCATTCTCCTCCAGCTTTGTTGCAAGGACTAATCATGCAAATACAGAAGAGCTAGTCTGTACAACCGCTTCCCTATGCCTATGTACCGTTTAACATTGAATGAGAAACGCGGAACGAGAAGAAGGATTGGCATCGTTTGTCAACCGAGCTAATGCTTTTCCGTGGAATCTTCAAACAGGCAAAATATTCTGAAATGTTTATCTTCTACGTACAAGGTGTAAAAATCGTTAAAATTGATCTCGACGGGATTTTTCATGGTCGAATTTTATCATGTTCAAACGTACAGTGTCCAAAAGACAGCGAATTTTTATGCATTTATGACAAAACTGAGACAATAACATTTCGAACACTGAAACGACTAAGTAAATTTACGAATATCAATAAATTATTTACAATTTATTAAAGAAAATAACAATTTTCTATTCAACACCCGTTTCTTACTTAAATATCCGCCGTCTAATTGTAACAAACAAGTAAGACAGGTATCAATGACGTACGTCTCGCAATAGCAAAAGATGTCCAACAACTTGTTTGTTTATTTCGTACAAATTAAACGAAAAAAATATACATTTTATGAACCATACATTTCCAAATAATTGATAACATTAATATTTAATATCTAGTTTGGTGTGATTTGTTGAAATTGTATTTTCAAATTTGCTAAGCCAGTTTTGTACGTTGCAATATAGTATTTATATGTATTTAATACATGATAAAATATTACACTGCGTTCCTGCTGCGCGACTCTACGTGCAACAGAAGTCATAATGCATTACGTAAAAGTATAACTGTTTCAACAATTAGTGCTCACCGCAGTCGGAATTGCTTGGAAATTGCTAATTCTCTCACGGCCACCCACACGGTTTCAGAGTCAACTGTTTCTAGATACAATAGCAATCGACTCTCCGTTTGATCCTCGGTTTACACCAAAATTGAGTCATGCTCGTTGCGACTAACATAAACGCATAAGTTTCGTATCGTGATTATAGGCAATCACGGACAATAAGAGTTGCCAAAAGTTCGAAAGAAATTCCGAGAAAGAAATTTCACTCGATAAAAGTTTCTTTCATCAGGGGAACAACAATTCAATATACATATGTGCCATCAAATTGGTGGGTTATCAAATCATTTCAACGAAAAAATTATTTCATTTGTTTTCTTGAGAAAAATCGATTCTTTGTAAAATCCTGAGGTGATAGACTTTTACGACCAGATTTGAAATCAGCGTAACAAATCTACGGGAAATGATGTATAGCATGTTAAGAAAAATATCTATCCGTACATGGTATTGGATAAACCACCATTTTTTTGAAATTCTGCAAGTTTAACACAGATTCTCATGGTTAAAAAACGTTCGTACCATAACCTCTCTATTTCCCATATTCTACAATATTTCAGCTATAATTTAAAAAAGAATGAAAAGTTCTTTGATTTTGACACAGAATTCATAGGTTTATCCCACTGTGTGCCGCAGGGAATGACCTAGGTACTCGTTATTGCTATTCAACAGTGTACGCACACACCCTTATTTGAGAATCAGTGATTTTTTCAAGGAATATTAAAAAGCCGTCGATGCGTTTATTCCTATTGCATACATTTTTATATGTAGAGAGGAAGAAGGTGTATAAAATCAGTTTTATATTACATTGTGTTACGAAAACGGACATAAATATGCAAATAATTATCAACGATCTCGGAGTAACGGTGAAGATAACTGTTGGAAGGAAATATTTTTTATCATCGCCGGATGTACACGCTTAAACCATATCAAATCCCATCAACAACCACTTTTTGTTACTTCGACGGCAGCGGAAATTATTTTGATATTTCGTGTAGAGTCGGAGAAGAAAGTAAACGGACAGACGGTGGTGATTTTTTTGAACTTGTTAACACTTCGCGCTTAACATTTGAAAGTGTTGTAGTGAAAATCGTATAGAGAAATTAATGAATACCGTACCATGATATTTAGAAACATTATCCGCATAGAAAAATGGCGACACTAATTACTTGTTAATTAATTATAATGAGAATTATGCACATATTTAAGACAATGTATTTGTAGGAGAAATGTAAATATTAATCCTTAAATGTAGACTGGTAGCTTCAATTTATCATTATTATTATATAAAATTATATTGATTTAATTGTTTGGAAATTAAGATTTTAGTTTATAAAGTCACCTCAGTTCGGTAGAAACGAATATTAGATATATTGATTGAGCTGGTGCAATTGTTCTGCTTATTGCTCGGGCCAATCTCAATTACGAACTAAACAATTCGAATGCATAATGATACTAGTATTTTGATTAAACTTTATCAGCAACCGTTTATGTAGCGGACTTCTGTCGCCGACTGTAGAGCACATACTGTACACCGTACAGGACAGGGAATATTGAAAACGGAAGCAAACTGAAGAATCATAGTGATTCGTAAATTTTGATTATGCAATTTCTGAACGGGAATCGATCGAAAATTCGATAAAAAGCTAATCTATTCCTCCAGACCCCGTTTTAACAATTTCCAAGCATGACGTAAGAAATCGTTTACTGAAATTTCCGGTTTTCATGGCGACTATTTCGCGCGATGACCATCGTACGGTAGTATAATTTCATGCGACGACACTGTTACGCGTGTCAACGTCCGAATACTTGGAAAAATTATGGAAATGCCACCAGCGAGCATGCAAACGAAACATTAATCTTTCAAAATGACATTAAACATCGAACTTTCAACATTTTTATTTAATTTTGCATCTTTATTCGATCGTGCAGCGATCGATAATATCATGGTAATTCAACGAACCTAATTTTCTAATTTCTGAAACATTACCTGTGGTGCTTTGTTTCTTTCTGCTGTAATTTGTCAATTTGCAACACAGGCCTGTCCAACTGCGTTTAGTATCATTTTAATCAGAAAAATGCCACAAACAATTTGGCGAAAGTCCCATAAAAAATAATGAAAAATAAAGAAGTTTTGTAATTGGATTAGTAGTGGTTCACGCCGATACACCCGACCCGGTATCGGATTACGCAAGAGCCAAGAACAGTAGTGGCATTGGTTGCCTCCTCCCCTGCTGAATGCGAATAAGTGCGGGAAAAAAGGGTGCAGATAACTCTGCTACCCTTGGGTGTGGGAGTTTACGGTATACCCGACTTCCTGTGATATCACAGGATTCACGGGCTCTGCCGGTTCTTCCACAACCATTGAAACAAAAAGGTATCGGATTACGCGGCATGTTTACACTGCTCGGCGACCGATGCAGCTCGAGCTTGTGGGCCCCTCCCGAGGTATGCCCCTCTCTGTGGAGGGGGTAGGCGAACTGACTTGGATCGGTCACCTCTGTCGCGCTTAGATTGGGACTTTACCGTATTAGTGTGACTGGAACAGAGGGGCTCAGCGGGGTCCGCAGCCTCGTGTGAAGAGTGGGGTCTCGTAGGTAGATCCCGCTGCGGCTCGCTGTCGAAATCACTGCCATCTCCTGATGGACGATCGGTAGGTAATCTCCGTGCCTCGCAACAAGTCTCTTGGCAGAAATTCGAAAGGAACGCGGCAGCAAGCCGTCCGATCGGATCATCCATTGGCACTTTCGGTTCTAGCCGAATTATGGGCTAAAGTATTTGTCGTCACGGCCAAACCATTGGCTGCGAGCAAGGACCCCATTTGCCCCTGTGCCGTCCCGAGGGACTTGTTGCGAGGCACTGAGAGTGTTATTAACGTACGTAATGCCTGAGATCTTTTCGCGATGACGACACATATATGATTCTAGTTTGTACTTTTCTTTCTCTGTGTCATAAAGCCAGATAGATCTTAATTACTCGTCCCATAAAGCCATAAACCGCGCAACACGCATCGGGGAACGCGCGATTCTCTTGCCGCCGGTATGCTGCAGCAGCCTGAGCCACCATGTCCTTTCGACGTGATTTTGCATCTGTTCTCGGAGACGAGAGCTTCTCGTCCTTTCATCGCATGCGGGGCGTCGTGTCACTTCCTCGAGGCAAAACGAGGTCGCACGTGAAGCTCCTCTGCGAACAGAACGACCAATTACGAGCCAGATCATTCTGCCATGCCCTGTTTCTTCTCGCGCTGACAGCCCACATGGCAGTCGGCTTGTGACTGTGACACTTCTGTTTCGAAAATAGAAACGCATTGTAGTTCTGACGCGAATCTGTTTCAACGGCTGCTTAGGCACATTAACACTAGAATTACACAGCAGATCAACTGACAGCTTACCAGTTTTCTTGTGGAAGAAGGAATACACTGTGTTTGCTAAGATCTGGCATGCTATCGTATACTGTAAAAATGGTGTAAACTTGTTGCATAAAGAATTGTATGGAATTGTAAGAAACAAAGCCGTGATAAAAAATGTATCTTTTCACGAGTAAGTATTTTATATTTAATGTATCGCGTATACGTTATTGTTCTTACTATCCGGTTTTTTAAATGTAATGTAAGTTGCGAGGAATAATAAATACAGATTTCATATTATCAGCAGCTACATTAAAATTTAACTTTTTCCAAATGTTAATTGAGAAAATGAGTGTGCACTACTTAAAATAATAAGAGCAAAATAAAAATGAGCGATTAATAACAGAAAATATATATTACAGTTGTAATTTCCATAAATATTTAGACCGAATGAGATTTCTTTCTCAAACTTCTCAAGAGAATTTAGCACTTTGCCCACAACTGTCATCTGGCATATGATTTAATCTTGGCTGCAAGACAATTATCTGAAGCGAATATAGATATAGATATAGATATAGAGCGCAGCGCATTACCAACTATGATCAAACAATTGATTTTGTTTTTAACTGTCAAAACTTCACTTTTCTCGTACTTCGGTGTTCAACAAAATACATTAAAAAAGAAAAGTTTCATTGCGTAATTTTCAACGGGAAATGTTGAATCATTATTTGCAATGAAATCCTGTTTTTCACAGTTGGTAAACGTTGTAATCTTCGATATGGCTTGAAGTACAGAACTTCAGAAGGAGTTGCAGGGTGGTGTCTGATGAAAATGATAACTGCGTAGAAACAAGTAACTTGACATGACAGAGAGATTAAGAACACAGATTGGAGAATGGGAAGGACGGTTTCTGCAACTCATTCAACATTCAAGCAACACGTGCATGCAAAGGGGATACGAGTAATCACCAAATAATCTAGATAGAACGTACATAAGCCGAGATAGCGACGTCAATCTTGTTATTAATTATTGATAATTAATTTTATTATGTACGCGCAACTGTTAAAGCCATTTGTGTTTGTCACTTTAGCAATTTTTCAATCACTTCCTTTGTACAATTGAACAGAATTAAAGTAAGAAAACTTGAAGTTTTAAAAGATAATGAGTCTCAAGTGTTTCACAATAGTACATGCTCGCTTTTCGATAAAAAAAAGAGTTATTAACAGGTTAAAAAGTAGCAGTCACTTTGACGTTCTCAAATTAGAAAAGTTGTAAATTGCAACTACACGCGCAGTACAACTACATAAAGTTAAAAATTTTATGTTTTGTTGCATGCGAAAGAGCATTTCGATTTATATGCGCATACATTATACATATATGTATCATGTTAATATATTTCTCATATACGTACATCTGGTTGCATTTTTTTTCTCTTACGTATTTAAAATTCTTGTCAGTAATTTTGTTTCCTTTAAAAACTTGACGAGCTTTCTACTTCGTGTTCTGCATGGTTTAGTTGTACACAATTATCATCTATATGCTTATTTATTTTTCCATATTTTTTTGAAAATATTTTAGTTACATTTGTTTTTTTACTTTTTAGTGTAATAAAAGCATTACAATGTGCTCCATTTAAAAAAATTTCTATACGTGCCAATTTAGGAATACAATATCGACCGTTTCTCATTAATAATGTAATTAATACTATAAGCAATTACAGAATTACAGATTTATCAGTTTCATATATTTTCAATAATTTAAATATTTAAGCAAAGTTAAAGCAAGCTTTCCCAAATTCTTCAGAAGCAAATAACTCGCTACAATCTAGCATTATAACTGACTATGAGTAACTGTTCTAATATTCGAACAATCATGTTCCCTTGTTTAGTTCGGATAGTCGTGGTTCTACAGTATTTTGCAACGCTTGTTTCATTGTCTTCCACACCATAAAATACGCCATACATGCATAAACAGTTCCAATTAAACAATCATCGTAAACGCTCGTAATCAATCAAACATACAATAATAATTAAGGGGACCTTAAAACTGCTCCTTAAAGCGATTCCGTAAATAACCTTGGACGATAAAAATTCTGGTAATATCGCAATGTAAAAAGCAAAAGGACGACTGGTGTATAATAGAGTGATAATCATAAGCACTTGTTCAATTTTTATTTTATTTTATAGGACTATCGAACTAATCGCTTTGATAGCGATTTCCAGCACCCTGTTCCTCTTTCTGCACACGAGAGAGCTGCATTCTCGTTTACGGAAAATGGAAGTCCGCCTTCAGCCCAGCGAGGAAGAGATGCCATCGGCGAATCAACTCTCGTTTGGTGAGTTTTCACGCTTATATCCTCCACTCAACGTAATTTGCATGCTTCTCTATACTCTATGCAACAAAAGACTTCGCATGTACTACAAACTTGTACTGTGTCGTTATTATTCTATCAAGGGTGTCAAGGCTCGTTCGTGGGAGAGATTTCAAATTAGCTTTCTTGTCGATGGACAATTTTACACAAATATAATAATGTTATACGAAGAAATATGAATTCTTTACGATTTTCCAATGAAATCGAAGCGAATGTCCAGCGAATGTAGACACCCATTTCTGTATATTCTCAATTTTACCCTATCATTATATACTATTTACTATACAGGGTGTTCACGCTATTACTAGCCAGCGTTTTTCTTGTAAATAGTAAATATTTTAAAAAAATGAAAGAGGAAAAAAGTAGTACTGTTTTTTATACCATATGTAATTTTTTTGTGTTTATACCATTTTAAACTGTATAATACTGTATAAAAAACAGTACTACTTTTTCCTCTTTCATTTTTTTCTATTATTTACTATTTACAAGAAAAACGCTGGTTAGTAATAGCGTGAACACCCTGTATATAGTAATAATTTAATAATTTGTCTTTGTCACTGCTTATCATTTTTAAAAATGCAAAAAAGAATTAATAATATTAATATAATATTTAAAAGCCAACCCATACATATATGTAGAGTTTTAAGATTACGTCTAGTATTAAGCAATTTATGACCGAATCTTACTTTTACTGATTTAAGATAAGTATACAGTATACAGTATACAGGGTGTTCCACGTAACTGTCGCCACGATTTTTCGGGCACTTCCGGTATCCGGTAGCCAGATAAAAATAGGTTGGGAACAAAGTTAATTAGTTTTCAGTCGGTTACAAAATGCAATATTGTAGAAAAGAATAGAAAAAAGAAATTTGTTCATTAAAAATGAAATTCATTTTTTTAAATAGCACTACATATTTTTGAATAGATAATACATATTATCGAAGAATGGTCTTCGTACGTTAGGTTATGCTTTTTGAAGAATAACTTCTTCGAAGGTTATTTGATGGTCAGCATATATTATACGTGGTTGATTTTGTCTTTTCATTAGTTCCATTTAAAAAAAACCGACGATGACTTAAAATAAAGACTGAAAATACGAGTTAGAGAAGAGAACTTATCCGTCGCAATAACTGCCCGACCGAACCAAATATTTTCTGCCTGAAACATTTTCTCGTGTTACTACATAAAAACAAAGGAGGTGTTTTCGGTGAAAGTCTTAGGTGCTTTACCTTGTATATGCGAAGAAATTTTAATTTTATTCTTGCCCTGTTGACCGACGAGACGCACTGTGTGTCGGTCCGATTACCAAAACGATACGCAGCAGGTACGCAATAACCAATTAGCGTATCCGAGACAAACGAATACTGCGATCCCGTTACGAAATGCTAGCCGCAGAAATGATAATAATCTAATGATACACATATACGCGTGCAGAGCAGACGTGAAAATGCATGCTCCTCTCGACGACCACCGTGTACTTAGTACGTTCACTCTCACACCTTGACCTTCTTCAACCGGGAAGTCTGGTCCCCATTGGAGAACCAAGGATATGTTCGTACGAGTGTTTGCGCACACTTACACGGTGCGTTCAAAAAGTTTCCGGTTGCAATAGGAATAAAGGAGACACTCGTAAGCAGATTTTTTAGTATTACGCAATGTTGATCTGCTGTTCAGATTCGCTCGAATACAAATGATAGAACAGGTTTTAAGGCAAACAATTGACAGATTTTTTGCAATTCGATTGATAGACACTTACGAGTACAAGTAGACTGCGTATTTTATGCATTTATCAGAAAACTGAGTAAGTGTAAGTTAAAATAGCAAAAATATTAGAAAAATTTAAACATACTACTATACTATTCTCAACTTACTAGACTTACCGAGAAAGAAAATAAATTTATACCTCACTGAAGTTTGTCGCGATTCAGGTAAGAAATTTGTATTTTGCATGAAGATCCGCGGTCTACTTATAAGAAGTAACTGTTGTAAAACTTTTGGGACAATAGTCCAATTTTCTGAGCTTAATTGTAACTCCAAACTATAATGTTTTTCTGAACTTCCGGGATGCGGATGTTCCCTTGTTAGTGTTGCATATATTAGGCGCACAAGTTAAGTTAAGGCTCTCACAATTACCTGACTGCAACTTTGTTTTAAGTTAAATCTTTTACCCACCACAAAAAATTAAGATATTAATATATGCTCGTGTTATCTAACAATATTCACTCTCGAATAGTACCCTGGGGTCTTTCGCGATCCCAGCAAAATTCTCTATTGGTGCTTCTCGCTTATGCATTGCAAGATAATTAATTATCGGAAATCTGTTAACGAGTATACCACCCTTCGGAAGAGGACTTCCAACTGTGACGTAATTTAATTAAATAATTCCATATTCTCTTGTTTATTTTAATTAATCTTAGCAGAAAAAGAATTTATTTAGACTGTTCAGGAGTTCCGACATTGGCATAATTTAATTAAACTTCCGGATCAAAACTAACGAAACTTCCTGAGATCGTTTGAAACGACATTTTTCACTTTGCAAAAATGACGTCCGCGGCATTGTTTGGAAGTTATTCACGAAAAACACGGACTAATCAGAGCGAGCAGCTAGTCAAACATATGTATTAAGAAAGAAATTAAATTTTTATTTCACCTCAGTTTCGTGCGATTCAGATAGAAAATTTGTATTCTGCATAAAGATCCGCAGTCTATTGAATGTACGTCAACATATTTAATAATGTAAACGATATTTTAAATAACGATAGAACAATTCGAGCGGTAAGGGTTAAAGAATATACATAAAAAATAGTACCAAATATCTCCGATCGTTTCGATGCAGAACGTCCAAAGAATGTTTCATAAATGTCAGAAATATAGGAACTGGCAATGAGTCAGTTATTGCAAGAAGATCCTTGTGAAATATGAGTGGAGGTACCCAATAACTTAGCGTAACCCAACAAACAACTTCTATGCGCTTGCGTAAATTGGGAAAAATCCCAAAGCCACGTCAGATGATAGTTTTGTACGATAACACATGGTCACGTTCGGCAAAAGCAACCAAGGAAGTCATATATTTCCTGAACTAGGAAGTTCTCTCTCTCGCATGGCTTGCTTGTCGGGCCTAGCTTCTACAGATGATCACCCGTTCAAGGCCAGCAAAACGATTTCTATGCGTGCTAGCAATATTTGACATCCGAAGACTAATTAGGAGCACAGGACATAACGTAATTAGCCGCAGCTTGTATCCGTGCTGCTTTTTCTACAGCACTTCGTTTACATTACTTTAGTCCTCCGCCCCCCGTAGATACGGAAGCCTTATTACACCTGCAGTGGAAAATTGAAATTATAACTTTTATCTTCCTCTCTAGCTCTAAGAGAATACTTTTTGCAACAAATAACTAAGAAACTAATTATCTGCCGCGTAGAACAATTTCATCCCGGTAGTTACGGTGTTGCATATCGCTGCTTCTTTATTAAACTTTTTATTGAACAATTTTTGAACCTTTAGAAGTACCAGGGTAATATTAGAATTTTCAGAAGGTGTGAATGTTGGTAATTTTGTGGAAAAGATGCAATGAATAATGGTCGTCATCCTCGCGACTGCGGCAGGGTTAAAGCGTCTTGCTATATCTCGGATGAAGACAGCAGTATGTAGAAAGTAAGAATGATAATCCAGAAGACAAGAGGTTAAACCGCCTCTTATAGTAATGGACCTCGCAACAATAAACGTGCGCGAAGTGCTACGTGCATCGACCTTCACGATGTGGCAAGGGTCTACGTTAGGGCAACGACGATGACTCGCCTCAACTCTCGCAGGATCCAGCACCACCGATGAATCCGCTGGATTTCGAGGAATTCCTATGGAAGCAATGCATCACGCTATTTGTCACGGACTATAGGCATCTCCTTCCCGAATAGGAAAGTTGTCGTTCGACGAGCAATTCGTACCTCTCGAGACATCGAAATTCTTTGGTCGAAGTTTTACCATTTTTCCTAGAACTATTGTGTCGACAATTATCAATCGACTGCGGATTTTATGCGTTTATAACAAAAATTAGTAGCCGAAACGCATAGCAATGAAAACATCAACAAAATATAAGAATATCCTAATAATATTATCAACTAATTAAAATGATCTGTAGCAGGGCTGTTACTTTCCTTCGAAGGTCGAAGAGTCGATACTTCGGAAATGCAACAGCTCTAATTTGGAGTCGAAATCAATTTTGTAATTATTTACAATAGCGGATTCCTCACCGACTTCGATCACCTTGAAACATGTTATTAAGGTTATCATTCTGAACATCTCTTGAATTGTTGATATTTCTCTCGAGAAATCGATACCAATACCTGTATTAGCTTCTGTGGCAAGTTAGTGGATTATCGATTGTAACGAATAGACTGCGGATTTTATGCGTTTGTGACAAAAATTAGTTGGTGTAATTCAAAGCAATGAAAAGATTAAAAGAGTTTAACAGAATTATTAATTGACAAAATAAATTTTTACTTAGTTCCTGTAGATTACAATTGATGTATACATACAAACATTCCATTTTGCATCAAGATCCCCAGTCTAGTAATAAACAATCGTTCGATCGGATCGAATCGGGAGATTATTTAAATCTGTTCATCGCGAAGATACCGCAAGCGGAGATTCCAATGGAGATAACTAAACTCAAATTTGTTGATTATCATAATTTTGAGATATTCTGCGTAATAAGGGTCATAATAAAGGGGCGCAAGAAGATTGAACAGATGTTTTATCATAATATCCGTACATATTGTATATAGCTTTGGGATAAATCTATTAATAACTGAATATTTCCAAGGATCTTCGCTCCCGATAAGAACTACCACCTTATTTGTATAATTGGAAATATTTTCTTCGTTCGTTTTAACGAACCACGTCCTTAGTTCAGGAAGGTAACTGATAATATAATTGGACGTGTAGGCCGGAAATCTGTTAATGAGGATTCAACCCTTCGGAAGAGGACTTCCAGCTGTGTCGTAGTTTAATTAAATGATTCCATACTATCTTGTTTATTTAAATTAGTCTTAGCAGAAAAAGAATTTATTTACAATTAGATTCTCCAGAAGTTCAGACAGTGGCACAATCTAATTAAACTGTCCATGTCGTATTACTCTATTGAATTATTCGTGTCTTCTTATTAAACTGCGTAATTTATGCATCTATAACAATCGCAACTGTCCACGTTTTAATAAACCACACAACTTTACTGAATCGTTGAATTGTTTTTTTTTATTGCTATTGGAAGAATAAAACTCTTAACGACAAGAATAACAAAATAAACTAATAAAAATTCAGCGTCAATTTTTGGAAACTTGTCCATAAAAATTTGCATAGAAATAATCCCTCTGGTATTTACATAAATTAATATCCGTAAAGCAAGAATTTACTTGGGCTGTTAAACAGTTTCACGAAACATGCACAAAATTAAATGATCGATACTACCGAATAACTGAATAAAAATGACTTCCGAAAGTTTTATTTAAATGTAGACGGGTGATTGTGATTAAACATTCTAAAAGATGTTAATTATTTGTGTAACGATTAAATGTATCCATAAAATGTTTAACACTCGAAATTCTAGTTATCATTAAGCTATACTTAATAATTATGACTTTAACAACTGTACATAATTCTACGCAAAACGGTATTAAACTATTATCCAGCTGAAAACAATTACGAACACTCACAAAGGGGTAAAAAATGTGAAAATAAACTTTAACAACAATTTTCTTTGTTGTAAACAATTTTGCGGCAAGTTTCTTTTGCAAATGTCCACCGATCCAAAGGTATAGATTTATCTCTAGGACGGATGACCATTACTTTTGATACACCCTGTAAATATGACCTTCACGTGTCCACCTACAGGTACAGGTAACTACTTTCATCAAATTATACACCTCTGAAGACCATTAAACTTTGATCTGCAATATTTTTTACTTTCGCCAACAATTTTCGCACGTATTTGAGGCGACTTTATTCAGATGGTTCATCCTACGTGTATATTAAGTTATGTGGGCGTGCGTGAATGGGACTTTTATTCATACGAAGAGAATAAATTAATATGAATTTATACGAAAGATGTATACCGCCTTGAGGCACCATTTTGCATAGTTATTTTGTGACCGTTAGTACTAAACATTTCTATCACACGACACGAATTTGCCTTGGGAGAATGGGTGTATCGTTGTGCTCAGGGAAGTTCGTATCTCTTGACCCCGATCCTGATGTTCCACTTATTGTCAATGAAAGAAGCATTCCTCTTTGCGATGAGTGTAGAGTGCAGAATCCTCATTGAGGACAATCTAAAATCTAAAAAATGGAACGAATCGATAACATTGATAGAAAAGCAATTTTATGTAGTGTTATAACCAGGTACACAGAATGATTTTATAGAAACGATAAGACTATATCCTATAATATAGGACCTATATGATATCCTGTATAATGTGATATGTTGTTCAATTCGTCTTGGAAAATGCTATCGTGTTATGACAAAAAATTATGTTATGTTTCCTATATTCAACAAGCTGAAAGTAGGCAATAAACGGAAAAATGTTTGTTGGTAGCATTACAGCAAACTTTAAACTTTTGTTTCGTGTAAATTTTAAAATGCGGAAATGTGCGGAAATCAACAATATTTATATATTTAGTGACAGTGTAGAAAATCAAAATTTAAATAACAACGAATAGTTGAGTTTCTGAACCAGATCATAGTTATTTGTTCTACGACTATTATACATAACTGTTTTGTCGAGTAAAAAAAGCAAGCTTATGCCTTACGATTCGCCAATTAACGCAACGTACTATTAGGCTCGCTTTCATTTCCAGTCAGAACAATCGGCTTCATTCAGAATTGTCAGGAAACCAAGAACAAATACGCGTTACGAGGAAAACATTTCCGTGTGTCGCAATGATGGATTCTCACCGATAGTCTATCATCGACATACACTTATCGTTCTATGACGATGATATCGTTCTATCATCGACGATACACTTATCGTTCTATGACGATGATATCGTTCTATCATCGACGATACACTTTTCTCGATTATATACAAAACTGGTAAATCTTGTTAAAGTTATAAGCCAGTCCTGCATAATAAGTTTGTTTGCGGCCCAAAAAACAAATTTCTAAAAAACCAAACACAATTCTCACATTAAGTTCGTTTATTTTATAGCTGCAATAGTTTATTCATTTATTGATTTTTATATTTAAGGATGTTTAATTATACGTAATTAATATTGTACAAAAGAAAAATAATATTGATTAATATTATACGAAAGAGAAATAATATTAATTATTATCATGCGAAATATTATTATATAAAAGAGAAATAATATATTAATAATATTTATTTATTTTTAGTAGATCCAATTAATTTATTTTTCATCGTAAAGGTGTGAGGACTAAGCGGGTGGAAACACCGTATTTCTATGTATTGTTTAATGAATAACACTTAATATAATAATAAAGCACATCGTTACACAGTCTGTCATACGTAATCAGCGTGCGTCGTGCATCGTATCGTAACCACAACCTTACTCCGCGGTCTCTTCTCTCTCTCTCTCTGTTCCATACTGTTCATCCTCAACTCTCACATACAATAAAAACAATTGAACTCACAATGGTTAGTTAATCGGTCAATCAAACGAAATGTGCCAGTCGATTAATGGTTAATTCAGTATCGAATGCAGGATCGTAACTAATGAAGACTATTGCCGGAACTGCGACTAACGGTTGTTACGAGCGTGTTAAATTAAAGTTCACAGAATTGAAAGTCTCGCGATCTCTTCCAGGTCGGTTGGTCTCCCGAATATCGCGCGAGCTTCAAGCCGCTTCCCATGAATGTGAATTCGCGTGCCGCGTAACGCGATTTCCACTTCCTTCGAGATGAATACCAATGCCGTCAGACCAGTTTGGAAAACGTTTCCTGCACCGTGGGAACCGACGGCCCGACGATTGCATAACTTTACATTAAATTTGAGTCCGTCCACTTGATCGTAATCGAGAGCGAGCGAAACAGGATCGGTTGATCAGAAAATGCTTTAGACGAACTTCCAGTCTAGCAACCTAAAGAAATGATCATTTTCAGGAGTATTTTCTAACGAAACGAATAAGATCAAAATCTGAGGTTTTCAAACATTTTTATGCAATCCTTTGGACGTAGAAATACTGTGTAAATTTTACTTATATCGACATATTACAAGCGCTAGCATCGATTTTCATAGCAGCTCTCGATAAATTGAACAGGAAAGTCCCAATCTAAGCCGATTCTCGGTTCTGTGCTGTGACATAGATCGGGACCGGATACTATTTTTTGTGGAGCCGAACGTAGAAAAGAACACCGTGTATACACGGACAGAGTGCGTATCGGTGAGACAATACTTATAACGAAACTTCTTTATTTTTAATTTATTTTTAATGAAATTTTACCAATATATTGCGACATTTTTCTGATTGAAATGACACCAAACAAGACACAATTTGGCCCATATTTACTGTACGTGTAAAGCGTAGTTTATAATTTATCATATACATATGAGAAGTATTTTAAACGATACAATAAGTTTAGAATTTTTACCGACCGTCGCGATCGCTGTTTCTCTTTTTTCCAGCTATCCCCTTCTATATCCTAAAGTTACTCCATACCGTTAATTACACCACTAAATACAGTTGAAATGATATCGCGTTCGGTGTGATTTTAATCAGAAAAAAGACACAAATAAATACATTAGGTATCGGTATTATAAATACTAAAATGATTTCAAAAAGTTTTGTCATCGCACTTCCGCTAAAGATTCGCTAACGAATAAGTACAACTTATTTGTTATTCGTGACCAACAAGTACAATTTATTTCTTTTTCTTGTATAACGAATGAATCGATTAGCGTTATTCGCGAATAAGAAATAATTGAATTTATTCGTTATTTAGGATAACATTTGCTCACCGCTGCGCTGCGTCCTGAATAAGTCTCTCCCCGTAATGATTAGAGAGGTTATGAAAATTCGCAGACTGGACGTGACGGACGTGAAATTCGCTGGTCGAGATGCGGCGATGGGACGTTCACCGAGAAAAAGGAAATCACGGACGCTCTCTAGTTAAGAAAATAGGAGAGGCCGGTGAATTAACTTGTCGGTACTGGTAGCCCCGGCGCGGCGACGCGAAGTGAAAGGAAACGTGTCTGGGTGGAAGAAGAAGAAGCCGGTGAAAAATAAACGAAATGAAATATTTCACTGGGAAGGAGAAATGGATTAATCGTTCGCAGCAAATAAACGCTGCCTTCAATGGAAATGAAAGTTCGATCCTGTCGTTTCTCACGAAGGCCGGCGAGAGAAGATCGTCGAACGTTCCAGGGTGAAAGGGAGCATTGACAACATTAAAAAAAGAGGAACTTGCCTCTTCTTTGAGGAAAAGCTGTTATTTACAGATTAACGTTTATACATGTAGCAATAAATACTCGTGTTTCAGGTTCGGATCGTAATATCAGCTTTCGAAACTCAACTACCTTTTCGATTGCTTTCGAGAGTGGATCCAGTGAAATGGTCACCGCAATTAGAAGGGACAATCCCCGTTCCCCCAGTTAAGATCGCACGTGACTATTTCACTCTTTCAAGTACAATTTTACGTCCTTGGCTTACTTCCTGTCGAATTGTTCATTACTATTCGACACGTGCACAGTTCAAACGCCTTTTGGATTATTTTTTAAAATTTAAAGCGGAGGTCGGCAAGAACCGCGCATTTCGGATACGAATTGAATTAATATATATACGCGAAATGGCCGAAATTCTGATCTGTTTTAAATAATCTAAATTTGACGGATGAACAAAGACTTTTGCAGTTAACTGTTCATCTGAACTACTTCGTTATATCAGCTCCTCCTCTATACATGTTAATTGTTACCAGCATAGTATTCCAAGTCGACATGAAAAGCACCGCGAATCTCTTCCAGTGTTAATTAAAACAGGATAGCAAGGAAGTCGTTGGTTTTAATTACACAGGTTTAGGTTGATTACGTTTCTGCAATAATTAAACGTAAGACGGACTAATTACACTGTCCAATACCAAATTTGTTTCGCTATAACTGTTCGGTGTCCCTTACAGAGTTTTTTGCGCTGATTCCGAATCTGTCCTTAATTTTTTCCCTACACGCATAGTTTTTGAGAAACATGATTTTGAAGAAAAAACATGTTTTTCAACTTTAAACAAATATTGCGATGTTATTATAAAAGATATTGAATTGTTCTTTGCTTTCAAAATAGTCGCGCAACTAATCAAATTACAGAAACCTCCTAAATTAATAATTTTTTTATATACATGTACTACCTTTTCACAGAAAATGTAGAATTATGTTGTATTAAAAATCGTCTGTTGTATTCAATAAAATAAAGTTGAGATTCGCAGGTCAAATAAGCGTCTACTCGTAGAAATTTAACAATATTAAAATAACATTAAACGCACACAAACATTAAAACAACATTAAAACAACTTTATTGCTCCCTTTGAAGCTACTCGAACCATTCAAAGTTTATCTGTAACATTTCTCTGCTATCGGTAATATCAATTAGGTACATTAGTATTGATATCTCGTCGAATGAGACGAAGCAGAAAACGTAAACATAGCCGTTCGAGTGTGACAGAATTGACATTACACTTCTCGGTTAGGCAGTGAAGGACGCGTGCTGGTACTTTACTGCCTCGTCTCGTTGGAAAAGGAACAGACTACATGCATTTATAGCATGTTCAGATATGTGAAATGCAAGGAAACATGTAGATTAGGAAAAATGAATAGTATTTTTTCGAATTTCTACAATGGGATATCTTGTAGTTGACCAAGGAAATTTTCTTCCAATGTCTGATTTTTATGAAATAGCGTCGTAGAAGGGAAAGGTATAGAGTGGGGGCACGAGTCTTACTCTGGCGACTCTGGGTGGGACGTCTAGCTTTAAATCTTCAACAAAAAAGCCATATATATTTTTGAAACGCATGAAATTTGGGAAGAAGCGACCGTACAAAACTTGCAGAAGAAAAACGTTTATCATTTTTGTGATACTTTAATAAATACAGAGTGGGTCCGGAAATCGCACTACAAAAGGGCAGGGGGTGATTCTACGCAGAAAAATCGAATTTGAAAATGCAGCGGGTACGAGCGCTATTAAATAGTGTAAGGAGAAGTCGAAAAGCCGTAAGGACACACGGATAACCAATCGTGACGTGCTTCTTGTGGCGGGCATTCGTTTCGATCTGATCTTCTTCTTGCGATACGTTGGCGATCGTAATTCTACAACTCTGTTATTTTCGATCATGATCAACCAAGTCTACTTCCTGCCCATACTAAAGCACGCGAACCCGACGGATCTTTAAACTCGATTTTCTCAAAAAACGAAGCGTCAAACGAAAAAGAAGTTATCGCTTTTTTTTCAATTTATAATACGAATAATAGTCTACCTCGTATGCAGGGTGAGTCCCTTAACTGTACCATCTGAATTCACTCGTAACCTACTCATTGCATAACAAAAAGTTCTTTTTACAATGGGACATCTTTCAATTGACTAAAGAAATTTTCTACCAATTCCATAATCTATCAAATTCTGAATATCTATAAGGATTCGCAGTCGTACGAGGTCATTGGAAGACGTTCTCCACGTGTAATCTTTGCTCGTGAAAGCAATGTAGCAAATATGAATATCACGATGCTGCATGCGTCTTCCTATCTTCGTACTTTCTAGTTACAATCGATTTCGAAGAAATCGGGGAAACTTTCAAAGAGGACTTGCCTATATTTTCTGTTACATCGATCTACTTGCACTTGAATGTTAGAAATTCAAGAATTTTTATTCGAAGCAACTTATCGAAATAATTTATCGAAATCATTAAAATATACAGGAACCTACAAATTCGATGTTGAGTCACATATTATTTAAAGTAATTTGTATACAATAAATTTTATTATTCAGGGTGATTACCGCATATTACCACTTCGATATACGACTGCACATATAAAACAATTAAAAAGATGAAATTCAAAATTGTTGAAAAATTTTAATAATGAAAGACGTATATATATATATGATTTCTCGTCTATTACAATCATTAATAGTTACTACTAATAATTAAGTATTTCTTGCATGATGCAGACAATTTTTATTTTGCATAAAGATCCATAGTCTATAGTGACTATTATTATTCGTAGCGGAAAATGGTTCGCGCAGGATTGAATGATATCAAGAGTACGCGTAGATATTTTTTTATTGTACCACTTAATGCATCTTGATATTCTTTATAAGAAAGTGTTAATCTACTTGTGGGAAAAAAATAATTAAAGAAATGTTTCTATCTATCATCGTTAACGATTAACGCGTGTTGTTGATATCATTGTTTTTCGCATATCGTTAGCTAGTAATAAAGCCGCTTTATTACCGATACGTTGTTGATAGTCAGTTCACCAAATACATGTGCTACTAAACGTATCCTGAAATAGTGTAGAGTGTAGAGTGTAGAGAAAGAAATCTCACTTGCACCGTGAAAATAAATGAAAATCGTGTAAATCTGAATGTGTGCTATCTCTTTGTCGCGAAGTGTAATGGCACGAGCTACATAAGTAAATACGAGACGAGGTAAGTAAATAGAGGACAAGGGAAGAGGGTACAGCCGAGTCAAGTTCTCACGTACGATGGGTCGAAGAAGATTAACGATATGCTTTCCACTTCTCGGCGAAGTTACGTTCGCACCTTTGGTAGTTCGCGATCCTATCGCCGCGCCACAACTCGTAATACGTCCGCGTGGAATGTGCACCGAGGTCTTTTCATGGCCAGGATTGAGATCGAGGATGTGCTACGGTGTTCCGTTCGCGATCGCGCCAACCAACGCGGAAATTATCCGCTGTATGCACTAACAATTACTGTTTCCCTGTCGTTCAGGCTTTTGCCGATCATGGCACTTCTCTATCACGATTCTACTGTACTGCTGTACAAGGCAGCCCGGAAATCAATTACAAATATCCTTGGATCCATACGTCGACGACCAGGAACAATAGCCGGCGACGTTCAATCATCATTAAACGAGACAACACAGAGTGAAGGTTGCCTAAACTTTTTTTCGGGAAAAGGTATTATACAATGGTGGACAACAATTCGAACACCCTTCGAATAGGAATAATTGTTTTAAAGACGGAACAAACGATTTTAATTTTTTGAGATGATGGAAGATTTGGTTTGATAGATAATGCGTTGATACTTTTCATTTTATAATTCTTTAATTTGTAAAGATACTTCCAGTAGAAATTGTTAAATAGATTTCTTCATTCAAACACGTCCTGTTATAATAATTTCGACAAACCTAAATAAATTCAGACTTGTAATGTTTATGAAGCAACGTATACCAGTCACATTTTGTGTTCGGCACGGTTCGTGTTAAATAATATTTTGAAAATTGGTATTAACTGTTTTTTCAAACATGACTTTTGTGAATCTAAATTATATACGATACAGGCTGACATTGAAACATGCAGAAATATTTATTGTTTGATTACGATCGTTGCCACTTTTAAATTGAATCATGCGCGTAACTCACTTATGTTAAATGTATAAAAGGCATGTTTTCAAATTTCATTATGTTGACTTATAAAAATGTTAAAGAACGTGACTTTAATTTTCTCTTTGCAATTTTGACAAATAGAAATTTTTGAATATTCTTTTACACATTTTCTAACATGCGAAGAAACTTTCAATCGTTTAATCCAGTTTTTACAAAGTTATTCCTTTGCGAAGCTGCGTAAATACACTCAAACGACAAGCGACAAATGAAAAATAAAAGGATAACGAAATCTCAATCCTTAAATAGAAATTAAATATTGTTTATAGATTCCAGATTTTATGCGTTCATGACAAAATTGAGTAGGTGCCATTTAAAACAATGAGAAGACTTTAAGAGTATTAATATATTATGTTCGCCACATTAAAATTATTAATGAAAAATATAAATTTATATTTATTTAGTTCCTGTGTCTTGCAATTGATACACAAACTTTCTATTTTCCATAAAGATCCGGAGTCTAGTTATCAATTTAGAAGTCTGTCTACAATTTTGTTATAAAACGGGATAATCTTATTTCCACTTCGCATCATCGAAGCAACACGATGTAAATGAGGCACGTAGGTACGTAATTCATGGTTTATTTTATAACCACAAATCGCAATGCAGGAGAAGACATAGTAGGCTGTTCAAATAATCAATTGAGGATATAAATTAAAAAGATGAAGTCCATTGTTATTTATGTCCCGATCTTTTCTATAAGTGAGATACTTACGATCGTTCCCCCATGAAACGGGTACCCATAAAGTATTCCTGATCTTTACCTTGACTACGAGGAAGTCACGTCGCGCATTCCATGTAGACACGTTAAGAATTATGTTGTCCTACAAATAATGGCGAACAGAAACGGAAATGGTACAATCCTCGTTGATCAGAGGGGATCAAACGTTTGCCATGACCTCGGGAAAGTAGTACTTGTAACAAAACCGAACGTTTTACCCATTTACATTTTATCGATAGCAGTTCATGCTCGCGTGACTTGCAAACGTAAATAAATAAATTCATTTCTAGCAATCTTCAGATCTTTCCGCGAAAACGCAATATAATTAAATTCTTTTTAGATGGTCACATTTGATTTGTACATAATTCCTGTAGCGTTTCAGTTTTCAAAAAGTATTATGTTGTTATAGTATTATACACATACTGTTTTGTTAAAAAAAAGTTAAAACAATCGCGAGAAACACCAATATCTGTCGCATGATTTTGTCCAGATTTTGTTAAAATAACTAAAAGATGAACAAAAGACTGCAGTAAGATACAGAGAAAAAGAGAATTGTCTTTAACGAACACGAAGAAAATATTATGGCAAAATACCTTACGCAATGCTCATGTATTCATTTTGATCTTTTTCCACAAGAAGCCAGAAAATTTAACGTACGTAACATTATACATTCTTGGTGTCTAAAGAATGGAATGCAATATATGCCAAAGTAATTTCATACCGATGATAATGTTCGAGTTATTATATTGTTTCGACGTTCTGTTAAACATAGCATATTTTTATTCGCTTGAACCTAAATCAATTAATATTATGTAGATAACATAGAATACATTAGAGTTTGAATTACTTGCGATTTTTATTCGTTAGTAAAAACTTGCCCCGCAACAGGCAAAAAGTTCTGCTTCGCCCAACGACAAATAAATGAAAAAATATGAAAAATCTGTTACAATATTTTAATTTTAAGATTAGCATTTTAAAATATAATAATAAATTACTCGTTAAACATGAGAATACTGTTTCCACGTAATTTGATACATTTGTTGAAAATCGAAACTTTCAGCCCCAGTCTCCGCTACCTTACTTATCTTTTAGAAGCCGATCGCAGCATCCAGAACGCAAACCCCCCCTCAAGAATCTGCGGTTCCTGCATTGTTCATAGAGCGATCGTGGGTACCGAGCTCACGGAAACGGACAATCGCGAGTTAGCAATTCGAAAAATTACACGGTGATGGGCCCGACTTCTCTTCGGACGAATCAAGATCACGGATGACGGTCCAGATTTCCGCGGGCACGATCTGACAAACGACACCCGCTCGCTTGCTCGCGGAAACGGCCCGCCAGCGATCGCTTTGCAATTCCAAGTACTTTCTATTTTGCGATATCGTTGAAATGCATCGATCCAGTTCGCAACACTACCGCCTTGCTCTACGTAGCGGGAACTTTTCACGGTCAAGATCGAGAATCGAGATCGTGCACGATCTACGCCGGGGTTCTCCACTCTAGACTCTAGAACGAAAGGGAACCATTTACCGTTCGACCTCCGTGTTTTATTTTCGCGGTGGCTGGCTAATAAAGACTTCGCTCGATTCATTAAGGCACTAATTGTTTAAATTTCTATTTAAGTTGATTGGTCGATTACCGAATGAAGACTTTATCTTTGTATGCTCTTTTAGCTTGAATACCACGGTAAACGTTACATTGGGTAATCAAATTACGGATAATTATTTACAATAGGGGAATCCTCACCGATTTGCGGCTCACCTCGAAATTGCGATATTGACGGCATAATTTTTGGCAGAAATATTCAAGCTATTGGTAATTACGAAGTGTTCATAATACGTAACATGGCAATTATTTACAATAGCGGATTCCTCGCTTGAAATATGTTATTTAGATAACTTAATATTCATCTCAGGATCATTGAAATCCGTGAGGAATCCGCTATTGTAAATAATTACCGTGTTACGTATTATAAACACTTCGAAATAACCACCCGATCGAATATTTTTGCCAAAACTGAAATTAAAAATACAACGTTAATACATTTTTTTTTATGTAAAACTTGTAATTTGATTATTGTAGGGTATGGACAAAATTATTCTTTAAAGTACGAATCTAAATCGTACGTCGTACACTATAAAACGCACGTTGCTGCGAATGAACAAAAACAGAATGTCAATCCTTAAAAATGACAATTTCAGGCATATAATATCTGCATTTTACTTCGCTGGATAAGGGTAAGATGCTTATACATTTACAATATATTTAAATAAAAGGCTTAGCGTGTTGGCATGTCTTTTATTTAAAACAGTATGTTTTACTGTATGAAATATATTTTTCCGCCAGTAAATGTAATAAATGAGCTATTTCAAGTTGGTTTCAACATGTCGCTGAATAGGGATTATCGTAAAGATTTGATTATACATATTTTAGTTGTTCGGTAAACAAACAATAAATCTATAATGAAAGTGCTTAATTGGTAGATACTTCTATCAGGTTGGTCGAAACGATTATATTAGACAGTAGAAGTTTTTTCACCATTTCGGCATACATGGTGTACTACTCTAAACAGAGAGTTGTATCGTGCACAATACGGTTGTTAGTGCGTATCAGGGAAAACATAATCGTACGCGTTAATACTGCAGGATGCGAAAGGCCTAAGCTGATTAGCATGCGCTGTGATTAGCCACAGCTATTTAGTTTACGCGTTGCGTTGCTCGCACGTTCATTAAAAGGGAGCGAATATCAATTTATATATACATACGTAGGCACGACTGCTCCATCAATTCTCATTGTTTTTACGACTATCGATAATAAACTTCGCACCGATATAAATGCGGCGTCTTCTATGCCGGAAACGCTATGGATTATACCGATTAACTTGCAAACGGTTAAACGAAGATCTCGCACGATTACCATCGAGATTAATTTTTATCTTCTGGTAGCATCGAACAAACATTAACAAAATGCAGCGGCGGAACTAGGCAGGGCCAAAAGAATAAAAACAATTCAAACGAAAAACTTAAGAAAGAATAAATTATACAATAAATTTGGATGCTTTAGTTAATTTGGGTTAATCGGTTAGGCCATCAAACAGTGTTAGATGTTATTTGTCATAATAACACGGAAGTTTATCTTTTTGATTCTTGTCCCACGACAACGCACCGTGAGCCGCTGGGAAAATGGGCCAGAAAAGGGAATCCGACGGAAGTTTTGCTAGTCGATCGCCTTAATGGAAACGCATTTTTGTAATAATTGGACTCAGGCTAGCCGGCTTAGTGCCGACGGGATCTAAAGATAGCCTAGCATTATACCTTATTATTTTGATGATAATTTTGAACTGGATATCCGCCGCAGCGCGGCTCTGTAATTAACGCGAATCTTGTATAATTAATATAATATGATACTTTACAACTTATACACTGTTTTGCCATTTGCGGTCTTGCGGAATGAGATCGTCGTGCTAAGAATTTCTAAGACCAAGCAACGGTATGTACCGAGGATTAAGTTAACCAAGGAAGTCAAGTGCGTCGATTATGTTCCGATTTTCGAGTTCGTATTGACTAAATTGTTCTTTACGCGCGACAAGAATTTTCTACCTGTATTGCCTTCTTTTTTAATGTAAGTTCAGTAATATTATAATACCGGGTGTCCCAAAGATATTGTACTTCCATGAACGGGGCAATTTCTGAGGTGATTTGAAGTAACTTTTTCCTTTGCTAAAATGCTCTCCGCTCCGTTCTCCGAATCGATTAAATAAAACTGTTACAACCTACATAACTCTGATAGTCTTTCGAGTCGATTAAATCGGTCGAGATTTCTCAAAGTTAATTTGTTTAATTCATCAGCAAAGAAACCTCCAGTGACGACATTGTACAATAACACGGAAGTTTATTTTTTTACTTTTGTCCCATGCCCGCAACATACTGTGCGGCGTGCTCAAAATTTCGTAGATAAAGAATAATGTTCATCCCAGTGTAAATCCATAACGATAAGAAACTTTAGTTTGCAGGACGAAAGAAGTTCCTCTATTCTCATCGTTGAACGAAGTCTTAGTATGTGAATTTTTATTTCGGTGCGTAGAAGTACGACGCGACGCGACGGTTTCCTATTTCTCACGATCTCTCCTCGATTATAGACGAATCGTTCGTTAGCTGGTCTTATTGATATTTGTTTTGTGAGATCCGCGAGTTCATGGACGTCCACCGATGCCTGAATGCTTCGTTACAGTTCGTTCTTGCCGTTAGTTGAAACGTATTGAACGCGAGCGCGGCGGTGATTAATTAGGAGGACGAGGTGATTTTCCTTGAGGCTTCAGAAACGAGGAAGTATCCTTGAAGGACCGTGCCGATCCAGGAAGAGGCTGCTCGGATGAGGCAACCTGATCGAAACCTAATAACACCGACAACCAGCTAGAAACACTGTTTCAACCGAACCCTACATGGATCGCTGGAAGTGGAAACTGGAAATAAGATCTCAAGTTGGTTTAGACGGCGTTGTTTCGCCGAGCTCTCCGCCCTTTTTATTCTCTGGAATCGGCAGACTGTAGATTAAATCAATGTTAATCATTGTTACATTATGAAACTTCCTAAAAGAAGAAGTACATCTGAATTGAAACTTATTATTTTAAATTGTTGCGAAGAATCTTAATTTTAAGCAATAACTTGCATTCATTTTTATTATAAGTGCGTAAAAGACTGTAGTTCGCCAATCATTCAAATTCAACGTTATTGAAACAGTAGATCCTGAAATTGTGCGACTCGATGTAGATGTATAGTCTAAAATTAGAAATAGATTATTTAGTGACAGAGCGTATTCAAAGTCAACAATGAACTGAAGTATTGAAGTATTTACCACTGTAAATTGTTCCGTGCAATTACTCTACGCAATTAAGCACAACGAACTGGTCAAGAATGAGTGTTCATTTTGTGTTCGGTACTGTTCGGTCAATCGAAACGGTTGCAGATGACGTAATATTAACTGGTGTACGCAGTAACACGCATGATTTCTACTTAGCAATCAATTATCGACGCAGCATTTAATAAATATTAATGTAAAACACGCTTCTTGTGTTTAATTGTCGACACTTCTTTTCAGCAAAGAATACTACATTAATGACAAAAGCATCATTCATCGTTACATAATAATGAAGCTGGAATGTATTCGTAATTCATTGTATAAAAAAATGCATGGTTCCGTTAAAAAAGTTGAAAATGACCTTTACATGCTTTCTACTCTTCCACTTAAAAGAAAACTATTAGCATACAATTATGTCCTCCTTGAAATCATACGACTAGACAGCGAATCTTTATGCAAAATAAAAATGTTCTACCCGAATTGCAACAAACTGGAGTGAAATAGAAATTTAAGTTCTTCCTTAATATGTCTAACAGGTTCAGAATAATACAACAGTATTTTTAAATTCTTCTAATATTCTCACAGTTTCAAATTGCAGCTACTCATTTTCGTCGCGACTGCATAAAATTCGCTGTCTATATCATTAATAATATCAAAGATATTCGAGTGGTTCGCTTCAACTAGGACACCCCGTGCTTTGCGGATTGAAACGGACCCAGCATTGGTCAGCCAAAGATGAAAGAACTTTCACAGTTTTCTGCGAAGCAGAGAGGGGCGTGCCTCGTAAGAGGATCGCATCGAGAAGCAGTAATCAAATTTTGCATTCTACCCAAGAAGAAATCTGATACTCAGGATTAGAGGGTACCAAAAGACGATTGTATCCGGCATCGTGTAGATGCACACCCGGATGTAAATGCAACAAAGTTGAAATGCAGCGCGGGCACAGAGACTGTTATTATGGAGATGGGTTTCATCTGTGTGAGGAAGTTGCTCATTTACGGAGCAGTTTCGAATAATCGAATTACTAGCTAGGAGATAATAATGTACACACAATTCCTTATTCACCACAACATTTTAGGTTCAATTAAGACGCGTATTAAAATATGTTGGGAACATTATGATTTTATAGGTGTCTGAAAAAGAGAACTTCATTCGTTCTATGCACTTTCGTTCTCTGCGTAGACTTCATCTTTTTCATATAGTAAAAATAAATCTAATCATTCTATTCTAGCAACACAGGATATCAAGGATCTTCGGATGAGTTTCATAGTTTCATCCTTGCAGTTGAATCTTTTCGTTCCCAAACGTTTTTCTGTCCCGAAAATGTTGCATATCCTTGAAAAGGGTGGTTCCTAAGGTCATTTGAAGTAGTAGCCCCCTAAAACTGTGTCATTGGGTACGAAAATAGTTCTTGCAAAAGATCAAGTTAATCTAATAAGAGGAGAATACGTGGCACATTGTCGTTAAAGTTGCGATAAATACGAAATTTTACACGAATGGGAATATACAGTAACTACCATTAACATTTGGACGCTCTAAAAAGAAGAGATAACTTTTTTAATATTGGACCACACGCGCTCAAAATTTCGTAGTTGAAAAATACACGTACAATCTTATTGTAAAAACAGAGTGTATCGTAGTACCCGTAGCGGTCTGTGAGCCGAGGGAAAGTTTCATTTTCCCATAGTAAATTTTCTTGTATCTTAGAGCATTCCTCGCTCAATCGAGTTCCTAGCGTATAAGCAATAAAAATGATAGAGTTACAGTTCGATCGCGAAGGACGCATCGACACGTTCAATTTATGCGTTCCGAAGAAAGGCTTTCCCCCTGTACCTTGTGAACGTCCGGGAAACACTTTTACCCATCGGCCATCACGTGGCGACGAGGAACAGCAGAAAGCTTTCGACCACACGTACTTCCGTCCACTTTCGCAATACAGAAAGTATCAGTGAATATACTAATAATATATACAATATACAACTTGGTAAAAGTTTATAACAAAATATTATGAAATCGAATTAAAATATTGGGCTGGTACAAAATTCGTAGCGTTGTTAAATTAAAATTCATAGATAAAGTTAAGATATTTATACATAGAATTATTCAATAATTTGATAGGTTACCCAAAAAATTATTGAATAAATTAATGAATAAATATCTTAATTTTATCTTTTAATTTTAAACCGTAGTACTTTGTGTTATTATACTATAATTTCATATTGCAATGTATGCACATATATCTCGTACTCATTTATATTTATTATTTTATTCCACATGTTTCAAAATATTGCCGCTTCTTCATAATATTTGATGTGGCGGGTGATAGGCGGAAGATATAGAAGTATGCGTGGTATGTAATTTCGAGTCTATCTTGTACAATCGATTATTATGTTTTCCAATATCTGAAATTCCTGTTCCTAGGGACTAGGCAATCGAAACGAGTTTTGCATCATATTTTAAAAAAAGGTTGAAGCAATAAAGGTACATTACGCACATGCGAGCACACGTTTTGTTATATGTATACTTGAGGTTTTACTCTTTCTCTGTTAACATCAGCCTGACCCTTAATGTAAATATATTAGATTGTTGTTCTGACATTAAATGCTAAATGTTATGAAACGTTTTGATCCAGAATTTTCAATTTTTATTTAAATATCCAATTTTACTTTTGAATGAAGTATATTCTAATGCCAATCGATGGGATTGCAGAGTATTCTTTTTTTACGAGTTGACAAATAACATATTGATGTTTGCAGATGGTAAAGAAAATTTAAAATATTTTGTTTTACTATCAATATGATTCAATGCATTGACAATATTAACGATAAGTATTGAAGTATCAGCTATGATGGCGATTGTTCAAAAGATATCCCACGTGTCCAAAGTAAATGTCGTTGTCGTTTAATCCTAATCAATTAGAAATTTGCATTTTGAGATGATTCAATGCTCATACGATGTGTCTCTTTGGATAAGTATCATTCACTGCGGTACCTCTGTTCATTTGTTAGAGATCGATGTTTATTCATTGGTCATTTGGTTCATCGTTGTTAGAATTGTGTTCTAGGATATAAGAATTTAATATTAACACTGGTTCCTCATAGAAATAGCGCTCAGTAAATGAAATAATGATTTGCAAATACAAAGTTCAACAGACATGCAGGTCGCGTGTTCAGTGTTCATTCATTGGACAGGTGAAGCTATGTTCGTGTTGAAATATCCCCGAATCGGAAGCAAGGCTGGCGTATCGAAAGAGTTACATTTTTATCTAATAAAACGTTAGGGTCCGGCGTTGGACGGCTTCTCTTTATCGATCGACCGTCCTCCGAGTGTCTGGGAGAAAAATTAGTGGATCGAAACGGGTCGGTAACATAATTCTAGCTCAGGAGGATTAAGAAAGCGAGCAGCAACGAGTTCTTGAGATTGCTCGCGTTATTGCCTGGCCGCCTGGTCTTCGCGAAGTGTTAGGGGTCAGCTACGTGGCAGCGAGGACACCATAAATCGACGGGGGTCCCCTAGACCAACGCTTTCCTGGACGGAAGCACGAAGATGAAAACGATACGCGCGTGCGAAGACGTTAACAGTGCCAGCGTCGCGTCGCGGCTCGCGTCGAGGGGAAGGGTATCGGAATTAATGGTCGATCGGCCTCGTTTTAGGATATGCAGGCAGCTGGTCAGCGAAAAGAATCCAAACGAGTCCGACCACGAGGGGATCGAACCTTTGCTTCCACCTGAGAACGCTGGTTATAGCGCAACTCCGGGTCTGCCCAGTCCCTTTCCAGCCACGATTTGCCTCCTAGGGCATCACGAACCTTGCTTTTCAGCCCTTTATCGCACCGCGTACCACGTATCGCGAGATTCCCATTCCCATAACCCTGCGCAGTCTCCGGGCTAACAAGGACAGTCAGGAAACCCGGAAACCGAGAAAATTATCAAACTTTATGGGCTAGTGGAGCAAGTCATCCTAGTCCTGGTATCTAATATTCGCCAGAGCTGATTTATCTCGATGCAATACATACCACAGTCCGGGACAAAAATATAGTACACATTCAAATTCACATGATCTCAATTTATTAGATGATTGCATAAGTTTGTGCTAGATTTTCATAGATGTCGCAAACCGCACTGCAACGCGGAGCGTTAAAATAAAAATTATATTTCTGTATAATTAATTAATAAAGCTGGAATATTTAAAATGTAACCATTGAATTTTATTTTCAACTCCAATACGAACTTGTGCAATCATTTGATATTTTCATGTTGTAACCAGAATTTCTTTCTATTAGATTGCTGTAAATGTCCGATTCTTGACAGAGAGGTCAAACAAACTTTTTCCTAAAGGAATTTTGTTCGCCAAAGCAAGCACTGTTGTAATCAACGTGTTCCGTCTATGAACTACCGGTTGCTGGATCGCGTTACGATAGAAATTTAATTTTAATCAATTGATAGCTCAGCTTTTTCGTTGACAAGACTGACGCACGCTGATCCACTCGCCCGATCTAGCTGTCCATTTGTATCATAAAAAAGCAAATTGCCCAAATCGATGCTTATCGAATGTATACTGCTTCTTTTATTAAAAATTGTGATTGGAATAATCATTTAAAAATCAACATTTTATGAATCCAAGATTCACATCCTATTCGGTCCCGGTACACAAGTTATGATTGTTTAATGCATACGAAAGTATTCGAACGCTTACAAGTCTGACATTCAACTAATGAGATATGCATGTTAGATCGAAGCATTTGATGTGATATCCCACATATATCAAGGGATGGGTCTCAAGACTACATACACGATGTTAGAAAATAATTTAACAATGTATACCGTTTTTCCAATACATATATTGTAAACACGTGCCAGACGTGGCACACAAAAGCATTCGAACTTTGGACAACCAAGAATTTCCGACGCTGATAGAATGTAAACAAACAATTTCCTAGGCTCACAGAATGAAAACAAACATTGCTTGGTTCGCTAGCAGTCTGTCCAGGCGAAACAGTATTAAAAATTTCTGTCACAATTTTCATTATAAACGCTATAACAAAATGAATCGCAAGAAATCCGAAACAAGCAAGTAAATCAGAGAATTAATGATAAAATGGTGTGAGGAAGGCAAATCGTTAAGTGAAATTGCGAAACTTGTAAACAGAAGTAAGTCCAACATTCAACGTGCTAATTAGTTCCTGTAAAGAAGAGAGTTCGGAAGAAATTCGAAAGACTGAAAGAAATGAAATAAAAGTAATTTTTACGAGAAACTAGGAGTCTCTTCCGTGGTCCGTTGGCAAAGTAAGCCAGTCGAATGGCTTAGAACTGTTTTGTCCAGGATAGTTCTGGTCGACAGGGCTTTCATCGAGTTCTTCTCGGCCTCATAATTATCATCAGCCTTGTTCCGAGGCGCGCCAGTTGTCGGTAACAGTTTCGAAAACAAATGTTCGAACGGGTTCGCCGGTTCGGTTGCGTCGATGTTCCAGTCCGATTCCGCGAATATGTCGGACACG
Source organism: Lasioglossum figueresi (assembly GCA_028455805.1). NCBI lineage: Eukaryota > Metazoa > Arthropoda > Insecta > Hymenoptera > Halictidae > Lasioglossum > Lasioglossum figueresi. The sequence goes on along the minus strand of CM052196.1, from coordinate 1,967,037 downwards.
GGTCGTTCGCCATATTAAATGGGAGCGAACGATCATCCACGGCCTCGGACACTTGTCACATTAATTCCGCCATAATCATTTTTCAGATATGCCGTGCCGCGCTGCGCCGAGCCGCGCAGCCAAATTGAATCTGATGCATAACATCCGCGTAACAGTATTTCAGGTTGATGGACGATGTTTAGATCGGGGTATCGGCATTGCGCACGTGCTTTGTGCAAAATGAATTTGAAATAGACGCGCTGATATGGGTGAATCACCGGCCATTTATTATTTAAAATACCTGTTCGTGCCATCAGATATACATATGTATGTGGATACTTATGCAAATTTATGTTTGCATAAATTATTTTCGTAAAATTCGAAGAACGACATTTCCTTCTCCCATGCAAAGGCTTTTTATAGCACACGTAAAATAAAAATAGTAAAAGTGATTTTCATCGCGAGCTCTAAAATTCTTACTAGAATTCTGACTAAAATTGTTTTTCAGAATTAAAAATTCTAAAACATTGAAAGTGCTGCAACAAAATATCATTACGATATATGTATATTGCAACAATTGTAAATGTGTATTAAATGTATACCTCTCTATATTACATACAATTATTTCCAAGATGATGTAATGTATCGTACATAGTTTAAATTACAATATACAATTTTATGATGACAAAAATAAACCATTAAGAATAATAAGTATCCTACATCAATTTTCATTGAAAATTTTCACCTTTTCAATACTATTGTGGTTGATCAATTATGTATTTCCTGATGGCTTCTATTTTTTTTTATCAAACATGGTTTTATATTTGAGACGAGAATTAGAAAACTTAAAACTGTGATTTAGGTGATCCACCCTCGATGACCTTGACATTCACGCATGTTGTCAAAGGAAGGTCATCGATACAGCATGATATTTGAACAAATTATCGGTAACCTGGCAAGAGCTGTTAACACGGCACATAGAGAATTAACTACAATGGAGAGTCTCGGTAGAGAGTACCTATCGTTCCCACGGAATCATCGTTGAAATGATGATAATGTTTTTAAGGCGTTGCTCAAGGTGTTCCATGAAACTGGTGCAGGATCAGCCATTTTTTCCCAGCCTCGCCACTCGTAAACTTTGCTTTAAGGTTTTTCCTAGGAGATTGAACGTATGAACCCTTCGTGCCTTTTACGGTTCCGCCATCATCTATGGAATCTTGTAAACGTTTGAACAACCACCGAAGAAGTTCCCGTACGTCATGTTGGAATGACTCGTTGCATGCAGGACACTTCAGAAACAAGTTCTGCAAACTGGATAATTCACTTGCCATTTAAAGATACGTATAACGTGCCGCAGCACTACGGTTCGGAAAAAGTCAATTTACTAGTCTGTTGCGCTTTACACTTCGTTGGGAAACCACTGATCGAACATTTTTCATTTTCCCACTCGTTGTTTAAATCGCATAAACTACCCAGTAGAAGTTATAGGTTTTATTCGAGTCATGTTCCCCCGAATTTACAATTGGTAAAAATTCAGGGTCCCATTGAGGGCCTTCTCGATCTCGAGGGCCTCACGAGCCACGCGCAAATGTCTCAAATTAGGAGGTTAGATTTTTCACAGTTCAAGGAAACTATTATTATGAAATAAATTTATATGCATCGTTCGAATTAATGTTTATGATTGTGCTGCACCTAAAAGTCTTCTCATTTTTTTAACCCCACGGATGACGGATGATTTTATCAACTCACAGGGCGGATATTGGGTCTACACGGACTCATACTTGCTTCTATTATTTCTTCAAATTTGAAGTGTAAATAGCTAAAACTTAAACCTTGGTACCGAAAGATTAAAATATTTGCAGAACGTGTATAATAGGGTGGCTCCTATTTACTCTCGTCAACATTTTTTTGAAATTGTTCGACGAACGTTTGACGCAGCAAGGTTTACAAATTCGGTCGATTCCAGTGCCGGACAAAATGACAGGACATTCGATGTATTTGTATATTTCATATAACACGATAGGATATATGTAGATATTACACGCCCTGTATATTAGATATGTCCTTCAAAGTATCCATATAGAATGGATTTGGCAAGTTTGTATCTTGTACACAAAAGATTCGTACACGAAACGTAAAAAGATTATCGCCGCCGGGCGACGGGATTTTAAACACCGAGCCTTCGTCTTGAAAGAAATTATTTCGAGAAACTGAAACATTGAAATACTTTTGCATCTCGTAGCAGATCGTCGATCTCCAGTAGAGCCGAACGGGTTTCGCGGTCAGAAATGATTGGAGACGCGGCGCGATCTGCTCCAGTTTCGTTCGAAGACGTCGATCGATGGCTGCGCATTTTCCCAGGCTCGACTTCTTCCTCCCGTCCGGAAATTCCACCGTGGTTGCCGGGTTAGCGCGATCGGGTGTAGCGTTCGTTACGGATACTCAAACAATGGAGTTCGATACAATTAGCGGGCGAGCCGCTAACGAGCCGCGTCGTACATTGTCGGACGATGTACGAACGAACGCGGAAACGAAACAGGCCGGACCTATTACGCGTAGCTGTGCCCGCGTCCGACGTAAATTACAGTCATTAAACTTCGCGTGGTTAACGAGCCGCTGTTGCTGGATTCGCGATCGGCCGCCTAATATCGCGCGAGCGTTTCACGCTTGTCTGTCGAGGACGCGCCGCGCCGCGCCGCGGCGTCCTCCTCCGGCCAGGATTCACCGGGGATCGTAAATTCTTGCTAATTGTACCGTTTAATGCTCGTACTCCGAACGATCTTTTTTGTCAGCCTTCATTCCCCTCCGTCCGCTTGTATTCTAGGCCGTAAACCGCGTCCGCGTCCGACGCAATTTTATCCGAACGACATGCGACGCCTGGAAAGAATGGACGGTTCCATGTGTTTATTGCTGCCGGGCTGCGTTCCGATTTAGCAACCTCGTTTGGGTATACATGGCATCCAGGGATACGCGAATGGTCGTTAAGGACTCCGATAATTATTGCGTTTGCGTTTAAATGGTCGTCGAATCGATTTCCGATCGCGTATATCGATTGTCTTCGTGGATCGAATGGCGTCGGTTGGAGGACGTGTATGCGATACGTCTTTTAATAAGAATACACAAGTCGCTCGTTTACTATAACTTACGATACGATTTTGGGAAAAACGTTGTTAATCGTTCTAAACTGCTTTTATCTACTAGGGGAGACGGGGCTAAACATTCCCGAGGTAACTTGTTTCATTTTAAAATTGATTCTTCAAAATCGGAACTTAGAGCCCCGGTCCACCTATTATGAATGCTCGGTTGCCCCGAAGCAATTACGTAAACAAGAAAGAAACTGTATCAAATCATACTTAATTAGGAAGCTGATGTTTCAGCATTTTCTATAACAAATAGTGAATTATTATTTGTTTTCGATTAAAAATTACAAACCTATTTCGTAAAATACGTACTTCGACCTCTACTCTCGCTTGACCTTGAAACCTGGTAAATAACATCTCTCGTGGAAGTGGTATAGAAATCGCAGGGCTATCGATGTGTAAAATTTATGATATTTAAATTTAAAATATATTCGACGATAAACAAGAATTTATTAACGCATTAATCAGGAAGGAATAATTCTTGTAATGCTATCTCTGTTGCATGGAATATTTGTATAATATATACTTAGAAATGTATAATGTAGAGTATTGAGAGAGATTAAAACTACAAGAGTACTTTATAATTTTGCGGCGGACTGTACAGAGTGTATGAAAAGTAATGGTCATCCGTCCTAGGGGTGAATGTACGCCTCTGGATCGGTGGACATTTGTAAAAGAAAGTTGCCGCGAAATTGTTTATAACAAACAAAATTGTTGTTAAAGTTTGCTTTTACATCAATACCTTCTACACGTCGAGAAGAGAAAAAGTTTGAAAGCAGCCACACGTCGCAAACAAATAATTATCGAGATATAAGCTGTTAAATTCGTTGCAAAATTTGATTGTGTAGAATTATACGTATAGACAAAAGCCTACTACTACAGTCCACACGACCGTGTCGATGAGACAGAACATAATCGTGTACATTCGACGCCAGACCCGTACCAAGCGATCGTCTCCCTGTCCATTCGGATCATAAATTTGAAGTAGCAATTTTGCGGCAAGTTTCTCTTCCAAGTGTCCACCGATCCAGATGTGTAGAACGGATGACCATTACTTTTTATACACCCTGTACGTATCTCGAAGAAGGCGCTACGAAAAACAGCGTTCCCATTTATGTTAACACATTACCGACCGGTGACGGTTGCATAATTTTAAAAAAATCTATGGTACATGGCTAAACACTTTTTAATGGAACCTTCGATAGCAACAGCAATTTTCATTGCGATCCAACAACGTCACCCTCGGTAACGTGATCTAATAGTTTCATTTAAGATTGCACTGCGAAAGAAAATTTCTATGCTTTCTTTTGCTACAGCAGAATTATTGAAAATCCTATTAACAGGCTTCCGGTAAGTGAAGTGTTAAGATGTCCTACGATACCGGTTGCATGCAACATTCTATTCTAATGCATTAAAATTTTTTGTTCATTTATACAGATAATATGTACTTATACCAGGGCCGGATTAAGCCCAGTAGCAGAAGTAGCAAATGCTACGGGCCCCGAGCTCTTCCAAGGGCCCCGCGTTTGCAGCAGAAAAAGCCCTTGCTACTATTAACAGATATTTTTGCTAAAAAAAGGTCCTTCACCGTGTTTTGTTTCATTATCATGCAAAACCTATGGCCCCCAGGTAAGATTTGCTGCAGGCCCCGCGCTAGCTTGATTCGGCCCTGACTTATACGATATTTATATTTTATTGACAATTTAGATTTAATAGACTAACATTCAAATAAATTACCTATACTTCCTAAATGCTGACACCTGTGCGAATATTTTATTAGCACTACATTAATTGTATACATCAGGAGATCGTGCATGCTCCTTCATATATATTTTATACTTATATATTTTATACCGTTCCTACTCCGTGTTTGTGCATGAATATGTGGTCCTTTTACATTTTACGAGTAAGGATTTTTAGTTTAGTTGAGGATTATTTGAGAACATTAAGAGAACGGAGGTCTTGCAGGAATTGATTTGATATCGATGACTTTGCCTAAGAAAACGTTATTCAAAAAAATGGTTAATGAATATATCGCGGTCGGGTCTGACCGGTTGGAATCGCAATGAAATTAACGGTACAACGTCGTTATGTTAATTCGATAAAAAGAAAACACGGCTAGAAAAATGTGACGAAACTGGACGTCATTATTCAAGATCATGTGCATTAAGCATTTTCACACAGGAATTCACCTACTTCCACTCCACGGTCGTTGCACCGAATATCTATTATACTAATTTAAAATATAAAAAAGATATTTGAATGCCGGCATATTTTGTACTTTTTATCACTTATTATGATATTCGGTTGTAATGAATTTAGGATATCAAATTACAGTTGCAACGAATGTAGCCAGATTACGGTGTGCTTAAAAATTGTTTCTGTGGTTTGTGAAACTCAGCGTCGCCAATTGGGGATTAACATGACACAGAATGGTTGAAAGTTACACAGGTGCGTGCCTCGGAACATTCCATGTTGGATACCTTCACGTTTCGAGATGATCTTTCTGAAGCCTCTCGATCACGACCTACATATTCGATGCGCATAATGTAGTATATCTCGCGAAAGTTGTTCAACGACTCTTTCGAATTTCTTTTTTTCGCTTGGACTTCCTCGATCGACGACGGTTGGGTTCTGCCCAGCATCCTGTAATACATAATTCAAGCAGTTTGTCGACGAGACGTAAACATTTTGCATGGAACAGTTTACGCGTCCGCTGAACTATTCGCTGATGCACACCTTCAGATTTTACTCCGTTATTATAGCGAAACGATTCAATCCTGTGCCCCATCGCTTTCCTTAACGCGTCTACACGTTTAATGTCGAGTTCGTAGCGAATGTTTTTACAATTTAAAATGACTGGTTTAAAACGACTGGTTTTACAATTTCATTTGAAAATTCTTACTTTGTGTTACATTTTCTTTCCGCAATGATGCGACGATGACTTTTACAGCGATAACTAAAGGTGTGATATAATTTTATTCTTGTTTAATTTGTTCGGGCTTAAAATAATTTGATATCGTGGCTACTTATACATACCAATACCAGTCATTTTCACTGGTACTTCTCAAAATGGAAAAGTATCCTACATATAATCTGTTTACCGAACCCGATATCGTTTATTAGATATTTAGATAGATATATCGATGTTTTGTCGTGAAACTTTATCGCACGCAGTCAAGAGGATGGCAAGTTGTATGAGCACGTAGAAAGTGAATCAGAAGAAAATGAAATTGAATTTTATACTTTATACCGATAGCACACACGGTGGTAATGAGATTATAGACAAAGAAACTGAAATTGAACTTTACAGCGATAATAGAGATAATGATAATTAAAATGTTAAAATATCGTTACGATAGCAATTACTTGTACACCTATAAAAAGAAATATAAAACAGAGGAGATCTCGATAAGGGAAATATTTAGAGCAAACACAAATAAAACAACAAATACCGTAACTGGTTAAGCAGGTTTACAAAACCATTTTTGTAGTACAACCTTCTCGACAGCTAATATTTCCGTCTAATTAATTCATAATCACGGATGCAGAAAAAGTATCACGCTAGTTTAAAGATATATCAACACGCGACTGCAATTAGTTCCATTTCAGAATAACTATATAATATTTGGATGTCAAGTTAAATATTACAATCAAAGTAAAACACGTTTTACACAGTACCGCTATAAAACATTAACAGAGAGCACAGTGTTCGAAAAGGTAGAAGCTAGCTGAACAAAAGTATATTTTCACATTTCTTGATTTCGAATAAGATGTGAAAGAATTCATTGTAGTTCTTTAGCGCAGTCAATACAATTAGCACAAAAAATGAAATTATAATAACAAATTGGAACTTTAAAAATGATTCTACGTAATATATAAATTTCGAAAAGAAATTCCTTAATTTCTAATCACCCCCGAATATGGTAAAACGAGTTAAAAAAGCATCGACATATGTAAATCAATTGATTTTCACTAATGCGAGACACGATTCAAGCGAGGAACGTCAATTTTGAATTGCTTTTAATACGATATAGGATTTGCAAAAACATTTGATATATTTTTAAAATGGCCAATGGCTATTTTGAAGGGCTGGAAACAGCACTCAAAGTTAGCATTTGGGGCACTGTGTGTAGCGGCTCTGTGTACACACACACACACACACACACACACACACACGCGCGCGCGCGCGCGCGTGTTCTAAACAGCATTCGCAAAACTTCGAACACCTGCGACAGATACTTGTTCGAACCTTTTCACCGTTATTCGTTCACCAAGGGTCAGAACACAACCATAAACTCTTCGCAAGTATTATGCTGACCGATCCGGTTACCATTACTTTCCTACGAGTACTATGGGTCGTAGCCGTGGATAGGATGACATGTGTATATTTCAAATTATTATAGTAATACTACAACATAATATACCGAGGTCTATTGCCGTTACACCAAGATATCTACGAAACGAATGGATAACCAACGATATAAAACACAAAATGTTGCTTAGAGGTCCCTGCTCTGATTTTCACATACAATCAGTGTAAAAAGTATTTGTACTAAAGATTAGTTCAGTGGCGAATGTGTAAATAATTTAGATAAACTTGCCGATGCGCTACCTCCTCTACGATTTCGATGATCTTGAAATATAATGTCTATTCTTTTAGTTTCGCTACAGTTTTAGTTTCCGAGATAATTGGAAAAAGTTTACTTGTAAATGCATGGATTAAGTCTGGTTTAGGTTTGTGTTAGGTCTGGATTAGCTTTGGGAAAAACAGTCGGCCAGTGTTCGTAAAAAGTGGTACGAACGCTACCAGAATGTTGGCAAAAAGCGATAGAAAACAGTGGTAACTAGGATAACCTGCCCAGTGAATGAATACATTCCAGTGACTAAACACCATTCGTACGACAGTATTATCCCCGTAACTGTCGCAAAGGTGTTTACCGCAACTGTGAAAATTTTATCCTCACCGCTGGGGGATCCCCCTCGGAACTCGGAATCAGTCAAGTGGTAAACACGCTCGACAACCGAGTCAGCGAGAGGTCGAATATCGGAGAGACTCGGACTAATGCAATCGAAGCAGTAGATTACAACTTTTCTAATTTTTTATATGTTTGTTTCACTTTTACCATCGTATTCGTTTCGTTTTTCTAATGAAAATTACACTAAACAGGATATAGTTGCGATCATAATTATTCGCGCAACAGGCGATGCCCTCTTAATCTTGAAATACTAGAGTAGTTCTATTGCAAGTTCGCAGATGTCTTGTTAAAAGAGATTTTCTTTCTTTTTACAACTTACTCGGCAGTACATTAATTTATTTAGGAGTTGTTCGAACGACATCTCACGTATTTAAAGCGATAAATTCGTTTGTGTAATTGTCATTCACTGGGCCACCTCCGTTCGTTAATTAGAAATTGATGCTCTTCTTTCAATTGGTTGTTTTGTCCTATTCTAGATGTTCGGTATAAGCTATACCTATGAAATGTTATTAGAACCGTGTTCTGGCATCTATGATCTTAACAATGTTAACACAGCCTCCTTACAAAAATTAGCAGAAAATTAACCCTTAGCGCTGGAGTGGCGACTCTTCAAAGTTACCACTAAAAATTGCTGTACCATTATTCAAAATATTATTTAGATTGTATCAAGTATGTTGCCGTGTAACGTATTACTAAACATTTAAATACTGTATGCGGTATTATACGAATTTCATATCTATAAAATGAAAAAAAATCATATAGAATTGAATTATTCCGAGTCGGATGAAATGTTTCATTCAAATTTTAATGTTTAATTAAAATAGCATTTGCGAATACTAATTTCAACAGAAATGCAGCTTACGTGTTCGTTCGCTTACTCAATCGACTGATTGTAATCGCATTTTATGTTACGATTATAACATAAGGAAAATAAAAAGTATTTTGTGAAAGTTCGAAGCCAGAATACCCCCGTAAGAATGAAATAAAAGAAAAGGGAGTTGGAGGATCGTTTTATCGGTGGTCAGAAGGAAAGCAGGAAACGATGACCGTCCGCGTCGGCCGACATGACAGTGTGACCGCCCGAGGCAATCGGGGCAATCGGGGCAATCGGGGCAATCGGTGCAATCGGGCCAATCGAGGAGGCACAGTCGCTTCTATCGAGCTCCGTGCAGAGATGAAAGTTTCTGCAGTTCTGCAAGGCGTCACGAGCAATTAGAGCGCAAGATCGTCTCGAGAGGAGTGGGCTACATGTTGCAACAGCCGCGTTCCTTGCAGCGCAGCGCAGCGGCTCGCTTTCCCAAGTTCTGGGTCACCAGGTCTCTTCTTTGCCGGCTCGAGCCAAAACAGGAGTAAGAGGTCGTCAATCCGGTCTTATATGATCGGGACCGTGTCTCTCGATCGAACCAACTCAACCGTTCTAGACTTCTTTTCCATCCGCGCTTACCTTTCGGCCGCTTGACATCGTTTCACACGCGTTCCGATATCAGCACAAATATAGCTGCATCGCGCGCGATCTTCAAAGTCTCGTCCGGTAATTATTATTTTATTCGTCATACTTTTAATCCGTCCCCGAGGCGAATTTACACCTCTGGTTCGATGGACATTTGTAACAGAAACTCGTCGCAAAATTCTTTATACCAAAGGAAATTGTTCTTAAAGTTTGCCTTTGCGTCAACACCTTCTACTTCTACTCATCGAGAAGAGGCAAAGTTTTAAAAAGGAACCATATGTCGCAAATCGCTACAGTAAAGTCCCACGCGCGTTCCGATATCAGCACAAATATAGCTGCATCGCGCGCGATCTTCAAAGTCTCGCCCGGCAATTATCATTTTATTCGTCATATTTTAATCCGTCCTCGAGGCGAATTTACACCTCTGGATCGGTGGACATTTGTAACAGAAACTCGCCGCAAAATTCTTTATACCAAAGAAAATTGTTCTTAAAGTTTGCCTTTGCGTCAACACCTTCTACTTCTACTCATCGAGAAGAGACAAAGTTTTAAAAAGGAATCATATGTCGCGAACCACTACAGTAAAGTCCCAATCTAAGCGCGACAGAGGTGACCGTTCCAAGTCAGTTCGCCTACCCCTTCCACTGAGGGCATACCTCGCGAGAGACCAAGAAGCTCGAGCTGGATCGGCAAAAATTCAAAACTTATTATGTTATTTATGATACCAATGCGATGCTAACTTTTTTATTTTCAATTTTTTTCTTATACAACCTTCCTCGAGATATTTGTCACAGTTTCCTGATTAAAATGAGTCGTTTAAAAACCTCCAACGGCCTGTAGCTCCGTTAATTTGTCAAATTCTAGTCTAATTCTTTGAGAACATATTTTTCAGATATTAGGTTGTTCATGTAAACATATGCTAATATATAGCACATGTTAAATATATGACAAATTATAAATTATGCTTTACATGTACAGATACACAAAAAGATAGTATCCGGTCCCGATCTATGTCACAGCATAGAACCGAGAATCGGCTTAGGTTGGGACTTTACTGTACATATTTCTCTTTTGTCCGATCTCGTATGACCTTGGAAGACATTGCATTACATGTGATTTTAAAAAAACATATAGAATTCGATTTAAGAAACTGAAGGTCACCTTCGTTTTTCGAAGAATAATGCAAATCTAAAAGATTGCTAACGGCTGTCGCGATGCCGGTAAGTGCTTCCTCTTCCATTTTCTCTTTTAATACTTACCGTTTACGAGAAACACGCTGCGCTGGTCGAATTTATCGCGAACATCCTGTATAGCTAGAAGAATGGTCCGCCGTCCGAGAGTTAAAGTCCAACTAAACTGTCCACAAAAAGAAATGAGTTCGCACACATGTTCGCGTGGGAATAAAACTGACGCGACAACGAAATTCGTTATCGATACCCGATGCATGATATAAAAGGAAGCGCGAGTCGTAAAACGCAATTACCCCATAGCCAGGTATTGTTAATGCTCCAGCGATTTTCTCTTCATTGCTCGCTCGAACGATTACGTACTGTTGTTCCTCCGTTCCCTCTCGACCGGAACAATGAGCCCTCTCCTCTTTTTCGATTTCTGCCACTTTGAATTCGCGACCGCGTAAATACAACTTCCGTCGTCGTTATGGAAATCCTTTCTGTGTGCTTTGCATGTTTGTTGCTCGTCCGGCCACGCCTGATTAGCATTGAACGAGAACAATACGGAAGTCGAAAGGCTTCCACTTTGGCGTTTCTGTTGTTTCCAATTCGTTCCTTTCGATTGACGAGTTGCTTCGATTTTTTTCGTTCCCATTATATCTCTTTCACATTTCGCATTTTTGATCCTCGTACCCCGTTTTACGTAATTACGATACTTGGAACTTTAATGGCGCTACCCTTAACTCTGGAAATTCTTGGAAAATCCTAAGAAGGGATTTTATTCATTCCAAAATTTTATTCAATCGTCTGCATGAATGTTATCCTCTTCAAAACAGTCTCCATTAGATATTACACGCTTCTTCCAATCCCCGAGACACTTCTGGATCTCGATCGTTGGGATAGCAATTAATTTTTTATATTTTTCAACAATTTTGATAATCAATTATGCGGTATACATCGTGATAAGTGGGTAGCTCAACAACAAAAATTGTAGACATTTTGCTAGATTATAAAAAGATTCTGAATCTTTATGCAAAATAGAAATGTTCTGGATCGATTGCACGCGAAAGGGGCAAATAGAGAGTGTTAAGTCGTTCTTCGAAAATTCTTTTCACGTTTCTGCTATTTCGAATTTTACTCGATCATTTTCGCCGTAAATACAATAAAACAACTTAGCTATGACATAAAAAACATTGAAAGCGTTGATTGGATCGGAGTCGATGACTAAGGTTCGTGCATTGGTGTTCTCGCCGGACTCGGTAACTCTACATATATCAAGGAACGCTTCCTCGTCATTAATATTTCCAAGAATGATTTTTTTCCCGATCATTTCTCATCACAGAGTTCCATTAGCGGAACATGAGCTCGACCTTCGAGTAAGTCGATCGAAGGAAAGGTTCCATAGATCCGATTACGCGAACGTTATTCCGATCGTGATGATGAATAATCAACGATCGACTCTATGTTCCATGGATTTTTGCAGCCTTGAAGCTTCGTGTTCTGAAGTCATGAATGACGCGAATGAACTCTGTACGCCCACGCCGAGCATCGTTCTGAGCGAACATGCTACGAACGTATCTCGCGGCTGAATCCGTATCTGTATCGGTCACGAAACTTCCCGTCACGATTAAGGTCGAACCATTCCGTCGATCGAACCTAGAGGTCAACCACCGTGTGTACGCTCGGCGTGGTTTAATTAAATATCAAACATTTCGATACGATATCCTCTTGTTTATACGTGCGACAACCGATACCGAGAAATTTTTGTCTTTCATCCTTAATACACTTGTTTAAAACCCTACGATCGGATTATCGACCGGCGCGGCGCGACGCGGCGACGGCGACGAGTAGATTCCGGGCGATAATCTACCTACACTCATACGCGAAAGTATTCGAACGCTTACAATTCTAACATTCAACTAATGAGATATGTATGTTACATCGAAGTATTTGAAGTACTTTGCAACAAAGAACAAGGGGTCGATCTTAAGACTATATAAGCAACGCTAGAAAGTAATCCGACGATATATAGCGTTTTTACAATACATTTATTATAAACACGTACTAGAACCGACACGCGAAAGTATTCGAACGGAACATTTAATAGTTATTTAAATTGAATAATTTAAAGTTTGAATAGGCCTTAAATCTGTTTTCCATTGAGTGAACTAACTTAGAAGTAGCCGTTGGATCTATCGATTGCCATATTGCAATAATATTTCGTTTTAACGCTTCTCTCGAAGTAATAACTGTAGTTCTCAATCTTCTTTCCACCTCATCCCATAAATGTTTAATGAGGTTTAAATCGGGACTTTGCGGTGGATGTGGCAACACCTGTGGAACATTATACAATGCCCATTCTTTGACTATTTTAACGATATGTTTAGGATCATTGTCCGATCGAAACCGGTAATCGCTTGGTAAATTCAATTTTGATACACTGTCTTTTAGATTTTCCTGCAAAATTTTTAACTACTTTGTTTTGTCCATTATTCCGTCAACGAACACAAGGTTCCCACTACACTAGATGCCATACAGCCCCAAACTAATACAGATTCACCATTATGTTTGATATAGTCGGCCGTAGATTTCGTGATTCCAATTCTGTGTTCTGTTTCCTCCAAACTTTTTTACGTCCATCGCTACCAAAAACGTTGAATTTACTCTCATCGGAGAATAATAGCGTGTCCCGGAACGAATTACTTTTATAAATAAATTTTTCGGCGAATTGTAAACGCAAAATTATATGTTTCTTGCTAATAAATGGTTTTCGTCTTGGAACTCGTGCATGTAAACCATTATTTATATTTAAATACAAAATGTACTTTCAATACTTTGCATACAAAATATTTTTTACATATAACCGAAGAAGACATTTAGACAGCCATCTTTAGGTGGACAACACTGAGTAAGCAAAAAAGTACAATGGATTCGAGTTACAATGACTCGCGTATTTGTTCAAATTGCGTACGAGATATCAAGTTTGTGCTGAAAGAAAGAAAAATACATCAAGAAAGAATTTTACAACATTCTACAATTTAAGATAACGTGGTATAGAAAATTTCGTTTGAATAATTACGTGTTGCATGTTACACAGTTAGTTTTAAGATTCTTTTTCATCTAATCGAATCGTTTATTTCAGACAGTAATTTTTTGTATAATTCTAATTTTTATAAGCTGCTTATTATAAAGTTAAGTTTGCATAATCATCCTCGAGGCAAAAAATTGAGTTTTAGTTCTAGACAAGTAAGCTCGTTGTATACGAGCAGTTTGGAGGTTAAATATTTTAATGAAGCGCCCTTGGACATTTAATTGTAATAAATATTAATAAAGGATATTTAATAGCAATAAATATTTCATTAGAAATAAATGTACACGAACATACCGATAAAAGGTTACGATTTACGTACGATGCGTTCGTAACTTAAATTCTATTTTAAAAATTAATGAACGTAGGAATCGCGTGTATTTAGCAGCACCGTTTCATTTGTTTTAATTCTTTCGTGATTTCCTAAGATTGTGTGTGGTGCGACCGAAAATATTACTACATTGAATAAATCTTGATAATATAAAATAATAACAGAACATAATTATAATTATATAATACAGCACTAAACATGGTTGCTTTGCATTGTCTTGGAAAAATAATAAAAATGTATTCACTCAGAATTGATGAAATTTTTATTGTAATGTGTGCTCAAGTACGTAAATGATGTATTCAATAATTTTCCCCAAAGAAATCTTCTTGATTTCAATGATCGCAGAATAAAAGTGCGAAACCAGACATTTATCATTGAACTGGTTCGTTCACTGATCCACTGTTAAAATCTTATTTTTCAAGCGCCGCACAGCTTTGTAATATTACTTTTTACTTATGGTTAAAAGAATGGGAAATTTTAATTAAACAATATAGAGAGTTTATTGTTTATTTCTCAATGGCAATTGTGACGTGTAATACCATACACCCATGTAGACTCGGGTCGCACAGCTGCCAGCAACTAGTGCCGTTAGCCTAAGCTTATCCCTAAACAGGGAGACATGTGCATCGATCCTCCATCGCTTGCCTGCACCCTGTAGACTGTAGACTGCAGACGGTGGATTTATGTTGGGTAATACTATCGCTTAAACGATACCAACCATCTAAGATCTCATTAACTTTTCCGTTGTCCGCCGAAAGTGGATCTGCAACATAAACTTCTATGTATAAGTATTATACAGGGTATTTCACCCAACTTGAAAATTCTAATAAATGTCTTGCTTATCTCTTTATTATAGGAAAAAGGTCAGAGGAAAAGAGAATTCCGTACGAAGGGGCAAATGTGGTGATAGGCAATAAAATTTCTTGGGAAATGAAGTGATCAATATTTCTGACACTGTAAATACAATTCTATATGGATACTTTGAAGGACATATCTAATCGACAGGGCGTGTAATATTTACACATATCCTATTGCGTTGTATGCAATATACAAATACATCAAATGTCCTATCATTTTGTGCGGCACTGCGTCTACATCGTACGGAGAAATTTTGTTGTCGTCGACTAAAATCGTTTACGGCCGAAGTTATTGTCGGTGAAATCTGGAATCGGTGAAATATTGTCGGTGAAACCTGTGTCGATGAAACGCGTGTCGGTGATTTTCACGAGATCCATTTATAACTATATTCTTACGTATATGTTTCTCCGAAAGGAAAAATATGCAATTGCAAAGAATTCTTGGAGAAAAACGTTGTTCGCGTGTAAGCCAGGAACGATGAAAATGTCAATTAATTTGTTGATACAATGGTTTTCCTGGTAGAACAGAAGTGCGTCGCTTTGGCGGGGAAATGAGGAACACAATGCGCACATAAATATGAAAGGAATCTCAGCGATGATTCTGCGAGAGGTGGCTGAATTGCCAGCGATGATTATGTACTTCCACGATATTGTGTCGAGCTTCGCTTGTCTAACTGGCTAGGTTAGGTAGTGCACACAATCCCCGTTCCGTCGAGTCTATCCGATACAAAATATCCGTAGCACGTTTCTTCTTAACGCTCCATATTCGTGCGTAACCGTGGCACAGGAATTCTTCCGATCGTTTCATCGAACGGTTAATTCAATTCCGTTAATTATCGCGGCGTTGTTGCAACAACAGCTGGCTAACGTTGCTTCGGGGATCGCGGGTGTCTTATTATAGCAACGGCTCGAGATAACCGATCGCATCGAGAAGTTATCAAGATCGAGACGGTCCTGTTCGAAACCCCGGCTCTCGTAACGAGCTGTTCGCTTCGTCCGAACTGTAATTAGGCGAGTATTCGTTGCACGAAACGCGGAATATCGACAAACAGCCTCTGACCATTACGGTGAACTGTTCCGAGCTGTTTTATGATTTAATTAGAGGCCTGGCCAATGCTCTTTTTATTTCACATGGTCACGAGGTGAATCCTTTCGATCTGCTTTCTCCTTCATTACGCGCCCGCGATCATCGTCGATTCAAGATTAACACTTTCTCTCGCGCTTCGAACCACGTGAAAATTCCACATTTCACGTCTTTTTTTCCACGTGACTCTAGACGACGCGACGCGACGCGTGCTATACTTCATACATATTTCGACACCTTCTTTTTCGTCTTTATTGTTTCAAGTGGAGGGAGGTTTAATGCATTTACCTACCCTCTAAAACGCCTCCCTCCGCTGGCTTCTTCGGTAACTGCTGAGAATAGTCGGAACCGCCCAAAGACTACTAAAATATAAAATATAAAGAAATAAAAGTTGCATCGGACAACAGGGGCTGTATCGTGGCGGTAATCTTTTGTTGCTAGGTGGAGTCGCTGTTTTGGTACTTGTTTTCGTTTTCTAAATGAACCTTTAAATCAACCGGAGCGAATCCATGGGACGTGTCTCAGAATCGTCGGCGGGGTTGCCAGCCAGGGCAATTAATAAATAATTGTTTGGAACAACCCTGGGGGGGTGCCGTAAAAGAAATTCTAAAGAGCCGGAAGAAATTAGGAAGAAATTTCCCGGGCCTGGTGTAAGGCCGATCCGTATGCAACAATATTTATTGCGCAAAGTAATAAAAATAGAATCTAGGATCTAGGTTATAAAACCGTGTTCGAACAGTTACATTTCAGTTCGGATAATCGAGATGCCACTGTATTCAAAGAGAATTCTTTGCTTTAATACAACGGTTTTCTATAATAGCTTAATCAAGTGATTTATTAGAATTCCCCGCATCGCCCGAGATGTAAAAAGAACAGTGATACACGGCAGAACAATAAAAAGCAACGAATAGCTGGTAACGTTTTCTGAGTATCATTCTCTTAACGACGGTAGTGCTATTTTATTACAGCGCATTGTTTGCGCTGTCCGAATACCACAATTTTCACGTGCATCAGCTTAACGCGGTTGAATGCAAATTTTATAGGTGTTAGCTTTAGAATCGTTAAACATGCTTTCTTCGAAGCGCGATTCTCGAAATTAGCACCTAAGATCTAAGATCAATCAATTTTGTTCGAAGAGAAGTACAAATATGAAGTAGTCGTCTATATGCGTAAATAACATCGCATCGCTATGCTATTATTTTGTATACACTTTTTAGGAAACGAAACATACTTTTTAAAGTGTCCATAAGTACCGCCATCAACAAATTAATCATTTTAGTTTACTTATATTTATACTTCCATTATCAGATTATACACTGCAATTTTGTATCCGGAGGAATCCTTGAGTTACGTAGTTCAGTTTTTATGAAATTATACATGAAAACGGGAATTTACATAATTACCCACACAGTCTAGACTTGCAATTAGATTAGAAGGTGAGAGACTTTCGAACCGGCTGTCTATGCCACGAAAATCTGTAGTTCACATTTTTTAACGGCCTAACAGATCACTGAGAAATGTGCATTTTCCTTAAGAGGAGAAAGGCATCGATGTAAATAGTAGCGAGATGATTCGAATTCTTCCTGGTGAATGTCGATTAATTTAAAGCTTCGCCGCAGGTGCTCGCAATTAGTACTTTCTACATCGATCTTTGATGGTTTCGTAATTCCAGTGGACGGGCATTTATAATATTCTTTCTATTAGATGCACGCAAACCATTTAGCTTCGGAGATGCGCGTTTTACCCATCGGAAACATGTTCCTCGCGAGAGGATACAAAAACAGGCTATTTTAGATCGTCCATCTTAAAGCCATTCCAAGACGTAGAATCTGCTGCAAATAGTATCTATCAATCTCAGGAACTATCGACTGCGTCATATTTCAGTTTTTAGACATTGTACACTTCCTGCCAGGGGAGAAAAAGACTAAACTTCACCTTCTCTTCCCTGAATGTTCAAATTGTACACAGACGACTTCAATAGTTTTTATACGCATTTTCCTAAATTATTCTTCGAAACTTCATAAATCTTCAACATATCGATGACGCTGTAGTTATGCACCGTACTTAGCGTGTGTCATGGTTACAGCAATTGTTTGCAACAATTATTTTAAGCGTATATGCATATGCTGTTTAATAATCATTATTACTTCTTGTCGTTACAATGCCAATGAAAAGTTTCGTTTTTCCTGTTTCAGAAGCAGTCCAAACAGATTCTAGTCCCAGTGGAACTGTCCATTATCCAAACGGGCATCGCCTGTTCGCAGTGAAGGTATGCATTTCACAATTATTCCAAAAATTTCGCTAATCTAACTAATACACAGCATGTTTCGATTATAATGTGTCTGTCCTATTCTGAACCTGTCCTGATCATTTCGCGTCCGTTAACCCAAATTGAATTGAAAAATGATTATTTCCAAATTATACATCGAAATAGTATCTAAATAATAATAAAACTTTCCCCTATACAATTTAAAGCTGTACAAAGAATGTACAATAACGTGAACAACAGTCCTTTGGTGATCGAGATGGAAGAAAATGGTCTTATTTGTACATTTTATGAAGAATGTTTTTTCGAATCCTGAGATTATAAAAATATGAGGATGACGGACAATTTTGTTTGCCTTGCCAACGAGAATACATTCTCATCGAATTGTACATACAAATTTATTAGTGCAAACTATTTATTTTCTCGCGTGTTTTAACACTTTACCTACCGGAAGCCTATTAACAGGATTTTCAATAATTGTGCTGTACGAAAAGAAAGCATAGAAATTTTCTTTCACATTGCAATCTCAAATGAAACTGTTAGATCACGTTACCGAGAGTGACTTTCTTAGATCGCAATGACAATTGCTGTTGCTAATGAAGGTTCCATTAAAAAGTATTTAGCCATGTACCATAGATTTTTCAAAATTATGCAATAATCACCGGTCGGTAATGTGTTAATATTGCACCCGCAGTAATAGGTATATTTACCGTAATACTAAATACGGATGAAGTTCGAGTTAAATTTCGATTTGTTGGTAAAACGGGACGAGGGAGGTTGGCAAAAATGCGAAAGCACAGGGGCCGAGTGTAATCGCGTCCGGGGATCTGCGGTACGAGTTTTAGATCGAGTTACCGTGTATATGTATGTAGAAGTTCCCGATCTTGATACGAGACGCATGCACTATGCACAGAACGTTCCCAAGAAAATCGAGGCCATTCCCGGTTGCCTGAACCGTGTTGCTGGAGAACAAACGCTTCCCGAACATTGAAGCTCGAAGCATTTGTCTGCTTGACTGACCGGCCGACGCGACGCGACGCGCGACGTTTTTGTTCGAGAATCCTTGCTACTTATTCCACGGATACTGTGGGACTGGATCGGGGACTCTTATCAATATCAAAGTATGCAGCATCTGTTTCTCTATTTCCGAGAATTGTTGCGCTGCGAATACAATCCACGCATTACACGTCCGGAGCATTCCAATTTCAAATATTTCTACAGGGTGGGCCAAGGCAACCAATCAAACATGAATTTTCCTTCGAAACTTTCCCAAACCAGAATATTCCATTTTTTAAATAATTAAGAACCATTAAGTGCAAAGATAATGGTCACATTGTTTTTGCTTTATGTTTTATAAATAATTTTTCTGATAACTCTTGTCGCTTACGTGGATCAGTATCTGTCGCTTTAAGTCTTATTTATTATGCTATTACCCTATTGTTTAATCTATTGGGCAATAAATAAGTTTTATTTATTGTTATACATTATCAGTAACTTGAATTTTAGCAGCAAGACACGTACTACGAAAATCTCTAACTTTCATAAAAAAAATATTACTACATTGTCCCCCAGATATTAAACTATAGCAAGCAACAAAAATTTCACACTCTAGGTAAAGTTTTGAAATCGACTTTTGGCCAGCTAAATCGCTGAAAAGGACCACTGTGCGTCGGAGGGTTCGTTGAAGTGCGAGCTGATTTATAGCATTCCAAAGATGTAGTTAAAAAAAAATGGTATATTATTTTTACGTTAACCCTTAGCACTCGAGTGGCGACTCTGAGGCGCCACTAAAAATTGCTGTAACATTATTCAAAATATTGTTTAGATTATTAAATATATTGATATCTAATCAATTGCTAAACATGTAGGTCTTGGAGGAGGTGTTACATTAATTTCGTATCCATAAAATGAAAAAAATAAATGGTATAGAATGAAATTATTCTAGGTAGGAAGAAATGTTTAATTTTCGAGTTAAAATAGGTCCGAGTGCAAAGGGTTAATCTAATATATAGAAAGTATAATTTCTACAGTATTTGGCAATTATGTAAGGGTCTTGTATGCTAATATACAGGGTGTCTCACCCGATTTTGACATCTTGATTTCTCCGCTATTGTTAGTCCTACCGAAAAATGTTTCAGATAAGAATTGAATGGTGCCGAGTGGGGCATAATTTGGTGTAATAGTTTATTCGTGGGTAAACGCGTGAAGGTCATATCAAGGTCAACTTCGTTTTTTTAAATGGAATTATAGACTTTTTAATATAATACATCAATCGATGCAGTTGGACATTCTTTATAAAAAGGTGTTAACCTATTTATGTTGAAAAATTAGCCGTGCAGGAGATATTTCGATTTAATTGATTTTACGATATCGTTAGTGTCGTTTAACTGTAAGATATAAAAGCGAACGTCTTATCGTTAGTACGACAGTAATGATATCTTAGAAATATTTAAATCGAAATATCTCCTGAACGATGTATTTTCAACATAAATAAGTTAATACTATTTTATAAAGAATGTCCAACTGCATCGATTGATGTATTATATTAAAATGTCTATAATTCCGTTGAAAAAAAACGAAGTTGACCTTGATATGACCTCCACGCGTTTACACGCGAATAAACTATTACACCAAATTAGGCCCCACTCGGCACCATTCAAGTCTTATCTGAAACATTTTTCGGTAGGACTAACAGCGGCGAAGAAATCAAGATGTCAAAATGGGGTGAGACATCCTGTATAGCATATGTTACATATATGATAAATTATAAATTATGCTTTACATGTATAGTAAATGTGGACCAAATTGTGTCTCGTTTGGTGTCGTTTTAATCAGAAAAATGTCGCTAATATATTGGCAAAATCCCATTCAAAAATAAGTAAAGGATAAAGAAATTTCATTACTGCGCTAGTATCGTCTCACTGTTACGTTATGTTTTGTTGCGCGTTCGGTCGCGCGACCCGTGTTTACAGGCCGTCCTTTACTACGTTCGGCGCGGTCGACACGTCCACAAAATAATAGTATCCCCTCGCTATCTATGTCACAGCACAGTACCGAGAATCGGCTTACAATTAGATTGGGACTTTACTGTACTATTCTTGCGTGTAAAATGGAGCGTTTAAAGTAACATTTCAATGCAGTTCATCAACATACTAGCGCGCTACATCAATTGTATGCGTGACCTTAATGTTAGAAAATCTGTGATGGAATGATATAATCATCCGTGAAACGGTCGCGTGTGAAGTTCAGTTATCCGACGCAATCTCTTGACGCACAGAAATACGTACCCGTCGAAATGTGGTTGCATCCTGATGACCGGCGACGAGGAACCGACGTAAATAGAGCAGACAGTAGTTTGAAGAGAGAATATTGATATCGGTCTGGCAACGATCGTGTTCGGTCTGTTTGACTCCGGTGTGAACACGGTTCATCGATATTACGGTAATCATTTCTATTAACCTTCTTTCTTTCTACTATAAGGATGCTATAAAATGTACATAACGTCTCGCACTAAATGTCATACAATCGCGACCGAGATACGTGGAAATAAACGAAACGTAACAACGAACTGTAAAGACAGAAAGGTAATTACTTACCAGAATAGCGGATTCCTCGCCGTTTCAATGGCCTTGAAACATGTTATTCGGATCATCGTTCTGAATAATCTTTCCTATTCATGTTACCGCCGGACGACCTCGAATCGCGAGAATTTTGCGGGAAACTATTCGGATGGCCGTAAGCTCCGTCCCTTCCCCTAAACCGCCCTTCCAAACCTAACCCAGAACTAACCAAAATTCGTTCAAAATGGTTACATAAAACTTAGGGTAAAGATACTGCTTATCGGATATTTAATGACGACTCGGAGGTCGTTTTATTTGTGACAAACGATTGATTATCAACCTTTTTTCTGTATCGTCAAATGTTTCTGGACGATTTTGTTAAAAAGCAAAAGAAATATTAACCAAGCTTTGGTCACATTTACCGGACACAAGAAATGATAACAAATTAATTGATTCATTTTTTTTGTATGCAGTCGCACTGTAAAATCATCATTTTACTATCCTTCGGTGTATCACTGTTTCTTAGCTTTTCCTATAATTGGGAAACGAAAAATTGCGTTGTCTCGGGGAATAAGGTTATTAACTAATGTTTTCTATATCTTAAACAAAGATTAACCAAGCAATGTAATTTTTTCTTAATTTTTATTAAGTATTGTGTATAACAAAGCATATTGAACTTCCGTAGTAAGATGTGTAAAAGCAAAGACATCTTTTCATAATGTCTGCCGATACTGGTACAAAGTCCTGAATACGTATCGGCAATTATGAAAGCGCAATACCACACTTGGATACCTCTAATCCGGCGTCGACCACGTGACCGCCGTTACAGCAATAACACCGAAAGCAAAAAGGAAGAAGATCAACGTACACGAGTCAAGATTTAAGACTATAACGCAAGAGGAACGGGAACGCGGAGAAACGAGCGGAGAAATCACGTAGGAACGATCGTGAGATACCGAATGGCTACGAGCCATTGAAGAATTGAAGCAAAACGATGTGACGGGGCAGGATGGGGCCGATAAGACCCCATAAGACCCGCAAGTACTGCAGTCGCCTGCGGTGATCGTGGTCGACAGAAAAAGAGTGAAATCCGAGGTCCAATTGTCCGAGTCACCGTCCGTTACCGGGCGACCTTCTTCGAGGTCCACCCGTTACATATGTTACGCGCGCACCTCAGAAACGGTAAAATGTGGATCCGAGTCACCGTCGAGCCATCGTGTACGACGAAACAAGGAACAAGAACAATTGCCAGCCACGAATCACCGTAGAGCGAACAACTACACGGAATATCAATCTCCATCGAACTCGTTAATGACTTTTAACTGTCCGACCGATCTCGGTCAATTACGGTACGAGCAACGGGTCGAGTTATCCCCCATGTTAGTAGTCCATTACTCAAGGTTACCCATTTCTTCTTTCGTATTAACAGTTTTTTTTTATCTTTCACTAGGGGAGGCATGTAACATTCCTTCGAACAGTTGAAAAGTAATAATAACTAGACTGCGGATGTGTATGCATTTTCCAATTTTTGTCGACAAACTTCTAGAAAGTGGAATCAAATAAAATCATATTTTTAATGTGTGTGGAAACCTGTAAGGTAAGGTCATCGGTGTTTTTTTGGTAGATAAATGCATTTTTCTTTATCGCATCGTGTAACCGATGGAAAAATACATTCAGATACTTGATGACTGATTCTTGATCCTCGAAAATTAAAGTTTCACCTAGAACCGATGTCGAATATCTTCGGCCACGACTCCTGGGGGTTGGCCTCAAAACAAAATTTGACAAAAATTTTTGAGAAGAGTAAGTAAGAGCCACCTCTAATGTCGACGAAAGAGCTACAACTTAATTTGTCCGCCTAATCTCAGGAAAATTTGATAATTAAGTCTGCTCGTTTGCTCCTGATACCGTAGAGATAATGTACGTGGTACGATGAAATCATTTAATTACATGAGAAACAAGAGAGAGATCTACTTGAAACAGTACTTTTCTAAGTAATGCGTATCAACGTTAACGTTAATCAAGTGTCAAGAGTTAATAATTAACGTCTCGAAATATAGATAGCATCGAAATAAACAGCATTTATTTGTTTATCTATATGAAAGGCAGGTAACTAATAGCGGAAGCGGTAATTAGCTTTGTTCACTGGTGTACGTTGCTCTCCTAAATTTTGTCCTTCACGTTATCTTCGATCTTACAGCAATCATAAAATTGTATCTAACAAAGGAAAGAATGCTTTAAGTAGCCATAATTTGTTACCATGAAATAAACCGATACAAATACATAGAATCAGAGTCGCTAGATGAGGGGAGGGAGCACGAATTAAGGGGAAAAAGTTACCCTCTCTCTGCTAGTACCGGACACATGCACGGCACAGACGAAACGTGTTACGAGACCGAAATTGATAAAAAATGTAAAAAGTTGAACTGCAGCTACCTCTCGACGCTGAAATGTTGAACTTGTAAATATTTATGTACCTTGTTCGAGGATTGTAATCCATTTGTAGAAGTTAATTTAAATCTTGAATCAATAAACGTGCAATTACAAACACTTCTGTACGTCTAAATAAGCTTTGAATACAGTTTCGCACACTAAGATAAAAAAGGGAAACTATTTAACAGGAAAGACCTAAATGAGGAACATTTTTGGTGTGGCACTAATCACACTTATGCGGTCATATTCACCGATGGCAATTGTCAGCAAGTTTTAAATCAATTTAATGAACGCTCATCGTTCAAACATCTTGTCGCTAAGATATTGCTGCATTTTGGAAGGTTCGTCATCGTTGCATAAGAAAACATCCCCTCTACAGCTCGTTTAATTGGCGGACATTTAAGCGTAAGTAGGTGTTCCGATGGATCTTTGAAATATTGAAGTACTTGGAGTTCAGCATATAAAATTGTGGTTTCTGTCTCTTTATTTGTCGAAAGAGAAACAAAATCGAAGAAGTTGTTGAAATAGAGTTGCTGCGAACGTACAACACATCGAGTAATTTACATATTATACATTATCTTGTACTTCAATCGCATTGTATTTCGATTACACTCGTCATTCGCGTAATTAGCGATTAAATTTAGTGAAAGGTTCGAATTATTTAATGCAATTACACTGTAATTCAAATACCGTGTACAGTGCCGGACAAAATGATAGAACAAGATACAAACCTTGCAATCCTATATGGATACTTTGAAGGACATGTCTAATATACAGGGCGTGTAATATGTACATATATCCTATCGCGTTATATGAAATATACGAATACATCGAATGTCCTATCGTTTTGTCCGGCACTGTATATAAGATACAATGCAATTCAATTACGCAATTCAATTGGAATGTATTTAAATTAACAGAACTCTGTTCTGAACCGGGCTGTCCTCGTGGAGGGTCGAGTGCAACCGTTCAAAAGGAATTAGGCGTATCAGTTGTATCATAATCAATCTATGTACGTTCGGAATAACGTTCACGGTCGAGATGTTCGAGCGGTTAATGGTTAGACTAAAAGCCAGTAATCTACTTAGCGGTTTCACGCACCTTGGCTACCGTGACGTGACGTTTCGCCCGCGTTATAGTGGATCTCGCGGTTCTTGCGTTGCTGCCGCGAATACTGCTTTTTCTGTCTACCTTGTACAAAATTGATTCAACGAGGTTACAGTTAATTGATGCAAGAAAACCAATTCCCCGAAGCACCAGTGAAAATTGCATAAGTCGCGGTAATCAAAATCACGCTCGAAGTGTTCATTAATGAGGTAACTGTAATTGCATGAAAAAGAAGGAGCACTTAATTACACCGGACGCCGTTTAGGAAGTAGACTGTGGAAGAAGGTGTACCGAAGTTTCTTGAACGGTAATTTCGAAGTTCTGTTATCACCGTAAAGAGCAAATCCTGCTGCGTCATGTCCTCTTTTGTCGCATAATTATCCTTTAAAAATAGCTGTGAATGAATTGCAAGAATTAACACCGTTACACAGCTATTTCTGTTGTATTTATTCACGTGTTCGATTCAAGTCATTATTTGTCGGTGTTTATACAATACTTTTTAAAAATCTGTCGTTCCAGTGTTGTAAACATCACAAGAATATAATAATACGATAACACGTAATACCGTGAGCGGACGCCACAGTGTGCAAAAATGGCCAAAAGAAGTCAAGAATTTAGTTCGTCCGAATGGTGATGTCATTGACACGTTGCACTCGGAGCGATTTTAACTTTAACTCGAATATGAAACATTTCTTCCGACCTAGAATATTTTCATTCCTAATGATATTTTAAATTGTATGGACACGTGAAATGGTTACAACACCTCATACAATACTCAAATGTTTAGTAATTGATCGAATACCGACATATTTAACGATGTAAACAATATTTCGAATAATGGTACAGCAATATTTAGTGTCGCCTCAGAGTTACTATTCGAGTGTTAAGGGTTAAGTAATAGTTCAAACTATAGAGTAACATGGGCGTTTCTGTGGAAAAATAAGTACCGTCTTTGACACTTAATTTACAAAAATAGAGGAATGTTATCGATGATTTGGAATTACTAAAGTGAAAACACATGTTTTGAGATGCTATATCCATCATATATAGGAAATTTAAATACACCTTAGTACATTTTAACACGTTTCTAGCGCGTATGGAAATGTGCCCATTCATTTACAGGTTAGGCGTCCGTCTTTTAGGTGAAGTTTACACCCTCTGTAAACATGCAACAAAAGAATTTTAAGTTTTAAAATTCAAGGGTTTTAATACATGGTTATTTTGGATTATATTGGGACAGTTGGTTTTTGTTTATTTGAAAGTTAATTTTGTCCAGCTAAAAAGGCCGTTCGTCGCACTGTGCGCCGAGGTGAAGTTCGGCCAAACATCGAAGTGACAAAATGGCATACAGAGTCACATTTTTGTGAAAGCGGCCGACGACCGGCCGTCGACTGCCGACTGCTAACGAAATCACAAATCACGCGTACGCGATAGCGGTAAGTGTAAGCGTAAGTGTAATAATATCGTCAAAGTGTCTCAAACGAGGGTGTATTTACAATACTGCACGGGCATTGATCTCGGTATACTTGAAGGTCATCTGTAAGGCGAACTCTGTTTTACAATAATACATTCCTGTCTTTAATATTCGTTATATGTAAAATATCAGCGAATGTTTATTAGATTTGAGCATGATTCACGGCTCGGACGATGCTGTGACTGGTTTTACGGTTATCAGGAGGCGAGCAGGGCTACATGGCAGATCTCTCTCGTAATGTTCGGTATTAGATAGATAACCGCGAAGCAAATTACGTCGCGATCCTTTAATACCGTGGGTAGTAAGCAGAAAGACGGACTGGAAGTCCGCGGGAAGAATCCGACGAAGAAAGACGGTTAGGAAGAGGGCGGGAGAATCCGTAATCGAGGAGGAAGCGTGCAAACGCGTGTAGTAATAATGCAATAATGTAACGTACTTGTGGTGTAATGGCCAAGCCTCGAGACGTGGACAGGAAGAAGAAGAAGAAGAAGAAGAAGATCGGTTAGATTCCGCTGAGCACTCTGCGCCGTGTGATAACCACTTAACGTGTGCATCTGAAATATCCCGTGCTTCGATACGTGCGAAAGTCGAGGCAAGAAATTATTCCTTCCGAAAGGGAGAGCAACGGGTTGTCCTACGAGAAGAAGAAATATTCTCAAGGAAGTATTTCAGTAAACGAATCAACCGTCTACTTTTAATCATAAAATTCGTGAACGGGATTCGTGTTCACAAAACTGACGAGGAAACCCTGGGTGACCGATACACGCCGATTTGAACGAAACTTTGCACAAATGTTTATTAGACCCACCAAACAATTCGGTTGTTTACTTTATTCAAAAGTCTTCATCCCCAAAAATATCGTACAAGGGAAAAGAAAATTTATATTTTTTGTACGACTACATTTATTTGAATGCTTAAATACTCGTATCGATTACCAACAAAAATCAAATTTTCTTTCATCTAAAAAGGAACACATAACATTCATATTTGTTAGGCTTTGTTAAGATCTTCATGACGAGTCTGACCCCTTAAAATACGTCAATGGGTTTATGCGAGTGCCTATAAATCGTAAATCGCAAAAGATGTAGAAAAATGTTTGAAGCAAAAGTTGCATTGTATCTTGAGGCCGAATAAAAATATTGAAAATGCTTTTTTCAAAAAAATCTTCCCACAGATTTATGGGCTCAAAGATACGATATAACTGTTATCGAAACCACTTTTCGATACCTTTTATCGTTTGCGATTTACAAGCACGTACGTAGAAGGGTTGATTTCTCCCTTAAAGGAGGTAACGAAATTCGGCTAGTTCTCAGGTAGGTCTAATGAGCATTTGTGCAAGGTCTCGTCAAAATCGGCGAGTATCGGTCACCGAGGTTCCCTTGCGAGTAAGTTTACTGAAATTGGACAGACGTGGCCCGTCAAATCAGGATTCCACTTGTGTTTTCTGTCTACAGGGTGGTCCAGCGGTTAACTATTATCAAATATAGCGCATATAAGATGGATCGTGTAAAATATTGTCGATTATTTCTTAAGTGGTTAACATCGACATTTATATCGATAATGATTTGTTGCTTAGTTCAGTTCCACAATTTATTTGATCGTTAATGGTGAATCATAGACTTTTTGCTTCTGCAAAAACGAGACGGAGATGCAGCGACGCAGAACGTGTCAAGTTACGATCGGGATAAAGAAAGTAATTGGAAAATTGAATAAAATGATGAACTCGACCCGATTAACAACGCCAAGTGAATATGAAATATAAGATTAGCATCTTCGATTAACCGTTGCAAAATTAGCGTCTGTCACAGAATAATTTCATAAAACAGTTCCATACGATGCGAATTAGTATATAATAAATTTAAATAATATATAATAATGTATAATAATGTACATATTGTATAGCAATGATATATAATAAATTAAATAAATTATTATTATTTTCACAAATTTTTTATTCTAATTTTTTTGTTATACGATTATTGATTATTTACGCTTTTACACGATGTATGTTATTATTTGACTGCGGATCGTACCGCGGAACATGTTTTTATGGATTAATTTGTGAATCGTAGATACAAAAGAATTTGTTTCCTCTTTTAAGAGTTCCATTATGTCCCGAAGAAGATAAAAATGTGGTTCAAGTACTTAAAATATTTTATTGGATCGAGTCATGAATAACATACGTCGCAGATAATGAAAAATTATCGAATGACTATGAACTGTCTAATATTGTCAGTCAATTAAGCACCGATTTCATTAAAAGAGACGATGGCTAAGGTAATTTATCCATTTTATCGTCCATTTAACATTAGGTCATTTTTCCTTGTCATAAGAAAAAAGTGACTTGAAATGACCTCGTGAACCACCCCTGTTAACGAAGTACAACATTTTTGTCCCTGTATAGTAATCTCCTTATGATTTGATTTCAGTACACAGAACCGGAAGTACTCGACATAGATGCGTTAAACAACACGAAAAGAGCAGGCAAGGGTGTTCTGTTCTTTAATCGGGTACCAAAGGTGGGCTCGCAGACGTTTATGGAACTGTTAAGGAGGCTGTCGATGAGGAATGGCTTCTCTTTTAATAGAGATCGCGTTCAGAGAGTCGAGACGATACGTCTTGCACCCATAGAACAGGTATTGCAATATTCGGAAACTATATTCCAAGCTATTAAGTAAATATTTAAGTGCTCGCATCCAAGTGTCTTTTTACATGAATGCGAGATAACACGAATTACGAAACAAAACGTAATTATGCCCCAACCTGTATATGTATAGTACTACATTAAAAGACATTTAATGTAAATTTCATTATTGGTGTATAATGATATTTTATATTGATTTATTTAATATAATAATTGACGTTACGTACCGACAACGAAAGTAACTACAATTGAAACGCGAATGAAATACATATGTGAAAGAATGTGAATTTAATGAAAATAAAATATTAGTACAACATATTCGTGAATTAGATCTAACGTAATATAATATATGATATTGCATTAGCAATCTGTGACCTAAGATTTTTGTATAGCGCTGTACATGTACTGGTTCACGATCCTTTTATGAAACATACGCAAAAGAAATAAACACGTGACATTACGGTGTATCGTTACTAAAAACTAATTTCGCTGTTTAGCTCCAACTCGCCACAATGGTCAACAGTTACTCGGAGCCATCTGTGTACATAAAGCACGTGTGTTTCACCAACTTCACCGAGTAAGTATCCTGAAATTGGACATGTGCATGTAGTTTGTTAAATCGGTATTCCACTTGCGTTTTCTATCTACCGGGTAGTCCAGTGATTAACTATTAACTTGTATACACGACGAATCGTATAAAATGGTACCAAAACAACTTACCTTGAAAATTTAACTTTAAACTAGAAGGTATTACGTAAACTTTAATTCTTCCTTTTATAATTATAATTAGACAGCGGATTTTATGCATTCATGACAAAAATGAGTAGACGTAATTTAAAACAGTAAAAACATTAGAAGAATTTTAAAATGATATAATATTATTTTCAACTTATTGAACGTGTTAAGGAAGAAAATTAATGTCTATTTCACCCCAGATTGTTGCAATTCAGGCAGAAAATTTTTATGCAGAAAAAATTTCAATAAATTTTGGATGCTACGAAACCAAATTGGTCTCCATTTATCACAGTGTTAATTATTGCATTTTTCAAGTTCATTTTGAAAATTGACTTGAACCTTAATAATAAATTATCGACTTTTACATGACGTAAAGGGCGAATATCGTAATGAATAATCTATGTGAACCAGAAAAAACTATTGCACAACATGAAAATGTTTTAATTTTTTTCATGTTTTCCACAAGAAATAATCTAGTACACAAAAGATTTTTCTTCTATTCAAATTTTTACAAAACGAATTATAAAAATCGAAGATTACATAAAGACCGACGATCTAGCAATCATTTATTTTTGTTTCGCATAAAAATCACTATGTGCCATTTAACTTTTTGCACTATAACGTCGGGTCACACTCGTGATGAAAATTCGAAACAGAGCCAAATAAATATGTATGTTATTCGTTTCCTTTAAAGCGGAATAAAATTCTATTTTGTTGTTGTTAATTTACAGTTATTGGAGAACATACATATAGGCACAGTCGCCGGATAGAGACTTGTAACCTTGTGACCTTGTGACCTTGAAATATCGAAAAATATGAGCTAGGAAAAATACTTCTCCGTCACAATAATTGCCCCGCTGAACCAAATATTTTCTTCCTGAAACATTTTTTCGTATTTCTAAAAACAATGGAGATATTTTCGGCGGGAGTTTTAGATGCCTCACCCTGTACATTTTTAATCACTGGAACCGTAAAATAAATCATAGCGAAGGGGTTAACACCTCAATCCTATGATTGATTATTCCAAAAATAGAAATTATTCATCCGAGAGTCTTCGGGGAATCGTAGCAGCGTTTTGTTTGTGCTCTTAAAAAGTAGTAAAAAAAAAACAGGAAAATAACCCGGAACAGCATTCTGGTCTGAAGCCGGCGGCGCATCTGATCCTTGACGTTTTTTCTGTTCAGGTTCAACCTTCCGCAGCCAATTTACATCAATATAGTCCGAGATCCTGTTGAAAGAGTGATATCCTGGTATTATTACGTGCGAGCGCCTTGGTATTACGTCGAGAGAAAGCAAATATTTCCAGACCTGCCGCTGCCAGATCCCAATTGGCTGAAGAAGGACTTCGAGTCCTGTGTACTTAAGGCGGACCGTGAATGCAGATATCTGGAGGGCGAAATCCACGAGGGGATCGGCGATCACCGCAGACAAACGCTCTTCTTCTGCGGGCACAGCGAGAGGTGCACGTAGGTATTTCCGAAGTGGAATTTCCTGTATGCTTTTGCCACTATGCTGCCAAGTTTCAGTATGAAAAGTAAACGCTTCTACGTAGTGATTCGGCTAACTATGCCACCTAAATTATAAGTAAACTATTTTTTATATGAAAAAATAGTTGAAACGAAAGTTGTGTAGTTTCAAGAGTAGCGTACAACGTTGTAATTAGTTATTTTTCTGTTTCGAGTTTCTTTTATTGCGAAAGGAAAATTTTTATCTGGTGGTTGAAGAGAGATATATGCATACACGGTCAGGCATTAACTATTGCCACCTACAATAACTCTGAAAGCATGGTAATAGTAGAAAAGTTTTCGAAACTTTTATTTGCATCGGTTAACTGTAATCTTCGTATCACGGATCGAGTACTATTTCCTATCACTTCAGCACTTATCGAATCACATGCTGTAACAATTTATCGTAGAAAAGTGGAGACATGTTCTGATTATTATAAAGCTACGAAAATTGTAATTTGCACAAAGATACATAATCTACGCATGACAATTCTTTGCAAGTTTGAAGATGGGTCGTGTGAGTTCTCTTTTAGCATAACTTTTTTTTGCTAATTTCCTTGAATATACATATAAATTTATTGTTTTCTCTCTTCTCCGTAGTCCTTTCAACACTGTGGGTGCCCTGGAACGAGCGAAATTGGCTGTGGAGAAACACTATGCCGTGGTCGGTGTACTTGAAGACTTGAATACCACTCTCACAGTATTGGAAAATTACATACCTCGATTTTTTCGTGGAGCCAATGACGTTTATTACGGTAATTTTTCTGTTCCACGATTTTCATTTGTGGTTGCATTCCTAACTCGTTATCGTATCGACTTGCAATCGCAATAAATAGATGCTTCACGGCATGAAATCAATCGAACATTTTATAAATAAGATGTAAACAATATATTTATTATTTTATGCTGTTCTATTTATGAATTTTTGTTCGATAGTTTTGAAAGTATTCCTTCTAAACTCCTGTTTGACTAAAAATTTGGCTGCTCTTTTCCTTGCGTAACCAGAAATTTTAGCCTTTCTCCTATGTTATACAATAGATTTGGACGAGAAGACGCGAGAAATTCAAGTTTCGATCCTGGAGGATCAATGGTTCAAAAGTTACAAGTGGTAAAAGTTGAGTGGTTTCCAGTGTTTTTGCAAGCACGCGCTGATGTTGATCAAGTAGATTCCGAAGCCCAACCACCAACCAATTAATTAATTATCGTCGTTACCGTGTGCGGAACGTTCTCTAATAAATTAACGTGTGTCTTCGTTGAAGATTTATTTTAATCTGTTTTACAAATGCAATTCGTTGGTAGGGAACCAAACGAATGAATGTTAACGACGTAATCAGAACTATTTTACAAAATTTACAACTAGTCAATGTTCAAATAGAGATTCACATTATCGACATCTGTCTACTTTATCGACATCCGCCACAACCGCGTGCGTGTGCTGCCGCCTAGCGACACCGCTCGGTAAGCGGCGCGTGACCGTCATACACACAACTTTGCAGCGCTAACCTGTCAAAAACACTGGAAATCGCTCAACTTTAAACA
Organism: Lasioglossum figueresi; assembly: GCA_028455805.1. Lineage (NCBI taxonomy): Eukaryota > Metazoa > Arthropoda > Insecta > Hymenoptera > Halictidae > Lasioglossum > Lasioglossum figueresi. The sequence goes on along the minus strand of CM052196.1, from coordinate 1,933,697 downwards.
CTCGTAACTTTTGAACCAATGATCCCCCAGAATCGAAACTTGGATTTCTCACATCTTCTCGTGCAAATCTACTGGATAACACAGGAAAAAGGCAAACATTTCTGGTTACGCGAGGAAAAGAGCAGCCTTTGCGTTTACGAAGGGTAACAGAATTTAATGTAGCATACACTGATTTCAGACGGAGTGAACTCGTTCACAAAAATCAACCGAAACTTCTTCAAGCCTTCTGTCAGCGAGGAAGTGAAGGACATGGTGCGTAGCAATTTCACGAGGGAAATCGAATTCTATCAATTCTGCAAGCAACGGTTGTACAAACAACTGAGGGCCTTGAAACTGCCGAAAAATGAAAATGCACAACTTTCTGGAGGGAATAGCTTATAATGCCGTTCTAGAAATTGAATAAATATGATGGAGAAGAAAAGTACTTCTGTATCGTCTACTCCGACAAAATTAAAGGTGCGGCTGTAGAAAATTCAACTTGAAGAGAAGTTCGAATGGAAGAGGAATACTTCGTCGCAAGAAGAAGCTTCCCTGTTCGAAAGAAAATAGTAATAGCGAAAGAAGACGTCGGTGGAGCGGGGAGATTTACAAATGATCGTTGCCTTTGAAGAAAACTCATGTGATCCAAGATGGACATCGACCGATCAACACGGGAATCAATCTATGTTAGCAAACAAGTATTCCGATAAGCAATATTCGTCGTGACTTATAAGAGTGAGTGATCGGAACCTGAATGGGACACTCGTACCGAGTGCCCGTTTTTATTTTGTGATTGTTTATCCTATATTTTATCGTGTAACTTAAGAAGACAGTGATGTAATTTGTTGAAAATGACGAGACTCGTGGGTATTTTGCAAGCGGACGCGAGGCAATAGTCGTACTTTATTTCTACATATATATATATATACAAGTTACGATTTCTGCGCGAGTGCGTAGCGTTTTTTCTTTTTTGGATTAATTTTTTCGCGGCGATTCGAGAATCCTTTCAAGACTGATCGAAAAGACATACACTGTTCTTATCGAAGGGTACTTTGTAACAGCAACGAGCGAAACGCACAGGGTAATCATAGGATGTACTGCTTTCCGGGCAACTCTGCCGCCTTTTTTATCAGCGTAAAGCGTTTTTTAATGTCCAATTGTTTCACTCTTTTCGTAATAAACCGCTGCCATTTCAAACTGTACGAGTTTTTCTTCATTCACCTCGCAACACAACCACTGGCACAGAGGCAGAGACGCACCCTATTATTTTAACAAATACGTACCCTCTGATGAATCTTCGATTGACTTTTTTATCGTATGTTTAGAATACTTTGAAAAATTATGATTACCATTAAAACTATTCATATATAGCACTGCAGGGGAGAATTTTTTGCGAAAATATGGAAAAGGACGTACCGTATCAGAAGTTTAGACGTACTTGCTTTTCTTGTTGTTTGTAACTCCATATAGTACACCAGTGGCTATATTCGTTATAAGACTAAAGTTAGTAAAGTGTTGAGATACGTTAGCATGAAGATAGCCACTGAATTGATCGTTACAGAACGAAAACGGAAGAGAAGCAAACAGAATACGATCAATCATAATTTTTCAAAGTGTTCTAAACGTACGACGAAAAAACATGATCGAAGATTCATCAGAGGATACATTTTTGTTAAAATAATAGGGCGCGTCTGAACTTCTGTTACGCACTGTATATAATATATATAACATTACTAATATGTTACATAGCGGATTTTATGCTTTCGTGGCAAAAATGAGTAGGTGTCATTTATAACGGTAAACATATTAGAAGAATTTAAAAATACTGTTGAATTATTTTCAATGTATTAGACGTATGAAGAAAGTAAATAAATTTCTATTTCACTCCAGTTTGTTGTAATTTACGTAGAAAATTTTCAATTTGCACAATGAATGGCGAATCTTTGCATTTACCGACTCACATTGACTATTGTTAAATAGTATTGTTGGGTTCAATACAGATCAAATTCTGTATGAGCAAATATCAGTGCGAACATGAACAATTTCTACATGTAAGCATCTATTTGTGCGAATTTCTTATCGACCGGATTTTTCCCGTGTAATTGTCTGCCCGAGTGTGTACATATTTCTGTACGCAATTCTCACGTGTGATCTTGACACGTGCACTTTTGTCATAGAACCGGATATATCGAGAACGGCAGACTGCATTATAAATAAAGATACAGTTTTAAAGAGTCAGATATCCGCGCAATGCAAAACAATGGGCAACACGGTACACAAGATGTTCTTCTTTTAGCGCAGTGAAAAGTCTTCTAAAAATACACAAGGAATCTTGGCCTATCGAAAAGAACAGTCCAGTTATTTTCAGACGATTCTTCACCCTCCAATTAAAAATTAATTAGCACTTTCCTATTCTTTGTATCTAACGAAAACAGAGTACACATTATCGACTTTATAATGTCGTTACATAAATTTTGCCGAATAAACGATCGCTTGAACATTTAGATTATTGCTTGTATCACCGCTGTTTTCAATCCAGACATTTTTAATACGAGCAAAATTTCATTGATACCGTGCACGATTTATGGAATCGACGTGTACTTCGATCTATCGGCCCAACTGATAACCTTAAGGTCTAATGTGACCTCAGATTGCCGTGTCACAACTGCAGATAGCAATTACTGAATTACATATTTTACTTGTGAAAAATACGAATGTTCGATCGACTGAGACCGACTTACATCACTTCGCTACATCACTGCCAATGAAATTCGTACGATAATCCGTATTCGTCGTTGGTAATCTTGTTTTAGAAATATCTTTCCGTGTTAATATTGTTAATCCATAGAATTTATAACTTACCGACGTACCGTCTGCCTCTGTACTTAGAAATTATAGTATTTAAATATTTTTAAAGTGCAAGTTTACATTAATAAATACGAACTCTTCCCTCGTTTTGATTTATACCTACAAAATAGTACAGCAGTGTTTCCCAACCTTTTTCATGCCATGGCCCACCTGATTTTTTATATTTAAAAATTGAATTGTTCACCGAAGCAACGTAAATGATAGGTTTCAGGAAGAAATCACTAGGAAATTCTTGAGGATACACAGTAAGTCAATTTTCAAAACATATAATGGAGAACTGAAATTCAAGTACGAAATAATTTTAACGAAAGATTTTTCTATATCAATTCGATTATTAGTAATTATTTATTATTTACAGTTAGCGAGATCCTTGCGCTTGATGCTTGCTGCAAAGAGATTTTATGTTAGGTTTCAATTTAGTTAGCTTCAGTCTCGAGTCTCCCCGTTGTGTTACATCCAGCCGATTTCTTTTGTTTTAGCAGCAAATCATTTATGGCACTAAATCCATGTTCAGATAAATATGAAGATGGAAACGGTAACAATAGTTTTCTTGCACATTTGGTTGAATTTGGATATTTGGACGTTCACCCAGCTAGAGCAGCGACTGAGGGTCGCCATAGGGTTAACTTAAACTCTGGGCGAGTTCATTTTCGATTTGCCCCCCTTAATTTGAATACATTGTAATTGAATTACATTGCATTTTATTCGAACCTTTCGCTTCATTTAATTGCTAATTACGCGAATGACGAGTGTAATCGAAATACAATGTAATTCAAAAACAATATGATGTAAATTACTCGATGCCTTCGTTACTCGCTTTATGTGAAAAAATATCTTTCATTTTTATCCGTGTTTCGTTCGATTCCGACGTTTACGTTTATGAGGGTGTTTTCTTTTGCGAGGATGACCAATCTTCCAAAATGCAGCAATATCTTAGCGACAAGATGTTTGAACAACGAGTGTTCGTTAAAACTAATTTAAAACTTGCTGACCAATTGCCATCAGTGAATATGACCGCATAAGTGATTAGTATCACACGAAGAATGTTCTTGTTTTAGATCTTTCCTTTCAAATAGAGTTACTTCTTTTTCTATATCTCTTTTCTGAAACGAACGCAATAATCAAGTTTATTTTCGATCACACGATATGAATTTGTTAATGTTACTCTGTTTATCACTGATATTAATCTTTTTCTTTTTCCACCATTTATTCTTTTTATTTATAATTGATAAATTAGACTATACTCTAATTGAATGTACTGTAATTTAATTGAATAAGAGACCAGAATTACAAATTACAATACAATTTTAGTATTTCCATAAAAATGATTCGAAAATAAAATAGCCCGCTAAAGAAAACAATTGAAGTGTGTCATTGACAATTTCATGAGCAATTAGCACACTTTCTTTTAAAGAATATAAATATATGAACGTTAAGGATAACACTAACTCAATCTCCATCGAGCAACAGTGGCGTCAGTTGACAGCTCATCCGTCAGTTCACAATTTTCAACATTCTTTTCATCGGTTTCCGATGCACAAATAGTACACAACGGAGAACGGCGACTTTGCGAAAAAAAATTTTTCCGTGTGTTCACGCAGAAACCGTACACAAACAAATGAACTTTGTAAATATACTCTGACACGAGCAATTATCATACCATGACCTTCGACCGATTGTAAAAAAATCAAACACGGCGATTATTTTATATCGTTACCGTCCTCTATGCGACATTCGTTTCTGAAATTCGATGATACATTTTTGTAAAGAATTTTTTCTTTTTTGAAGAAGTTGTTTATTATTTGAAGTAGATACGACTTTATACGAAATAGCTAATTTCATGAGGACTCGAGAATTAATTAAACATCACATGTGATGCGTTGCTTTTTAACAGTATTTATTATACACAGACTGCGAAATTTATGCATCCATAGAATTTTTGAGCTTGAAAAACTCGACGTAACGGTTAGAAAGGTTTAATCAAATTTTCATTTTCTTTGAAACGAAATAACACTTCCAATGGAGTAAATAACATTTTTCACTTTCATTATCAGGAAATAAATTGATGAAAGTTTATATTTGCATAAGCATTCGCAGACTAGTTATACAACTAAGTCACTGAAACAATAGATACGACAACAATTATATATGGGTCAAAATGACCCTGTATTCGTCGGCCGATGGTTAACAACGACAGATAATAGCACTTTTGTTTCGGAAACCTTTTTCTGAAGCTGCCTATGGAGAGTGTTCTTGAACTTTGGCTTTCTTGTGTTCGGATTGCGGTCTATAGGTGTTTGTGAGAAAAAAAATAGACGAATCATAAAACAGTGAAAACATCAGAAAATTCGAAAAATACTGTTACCTTATTTAAGTCCTGTTTGTTACAACTGAGCTCGAAGATTTTTATTTTACACAAAGATCCGGAATCTAGAATTAATGACATGTTTTTCGAAAATGAAAAATTTCATTTCGTTACTTAAAAACAATTTGACCATAGAGTTCTTTGTATCTCTTTGCAGTTTAAAATAAAAAATTCGAATGGAACATTCGTCTCGTTTGAATAAAAATCGAAAATTAATTAAGTAGCAAATAATATTTATATTTTTCTCTGTAATATGTACAATAAAATAAGCCGCCTAACGATGATTCAATCAAATCAAATGAGTTACAATTGTGTAAAAGCATATACGTTGGACTCGGAAATTAAAATTAAAGAGTTCCTCACTCAACCCAATACAAATTGTTAAACACTCGTTATGTAACATTGGATTTCGGCTTCCGTAACGAAATTAACATATTCTTGGTTTCGATGATCAACCGTTCGTAGAATTTTCAATAACTTCATCGTTTCAAAACGTGGAAGAATATAGTTTTTATTGTTAATTAAAATAGAAATCTAGTTTGTTTCATAGATATATGTACACAGTAACCGTAAAAAGCTTCCATATCGTCTGAATAATACCTGTTTGTATAATATAAATATGTATATTCGGCTTCAATAATGGTGGTTGCAATGTGTCCATTAACAATGAAAGTAAACAATGAATGATTCGGTGAACGCTTAGGATACATTTCAATAGGAAGGAACACCTTAACAACTATCTGGCACTAGGTTGGAAGCATTAATACTAGACTGCGGATTTTATACATTTATGACAAAAATGGGTAGGTCCAATTTAAAACAGTAATCGAATTCAAAGGATTCAACACTGTCAACATATTATTTTCAACAATATCAAAATTATTAACGAGGAACATAAATATATACTTAGCTCCTGTATGCTATGATCGATGCACAAAAATTTGATTCTGCATAAAGATCCACAGTCTAATTATTACTCTTTTATTTTGTACAGAGTGTTCCAAAAATGATTCCTGATTCCTGAAAGTGATTCCTGAGGTCATTTCAAGCAACTTTTTCCTTTGCAAAAGTGTTATTTGCGGCTTATTAAGGAGTTATCAAGGAAAAACACGGATCAACCAGAGCGCGGCTTCTACGGACGAAGTCCGCCTCGGCCAATGCCAATGCCACGCTTAGCTGTAGCCGCGCTCTGATTGGCCCTCGTTTTGAAGAACGTTATGTAAAGGAGAAAGTTACTTCAAATGAGCTTAGGAGTCACTGTTTCCAAGGAAATGCTACAAGTTTGGCACATCTTCTATGTTAACACTGCAACGGCCGTTGACGTTCAACGATTAACAGTTTCACATGATTTTTCCATTTAACTTATTTATTCGATACTTCTTCCTTCTTACTTTCTGAAGATGCACAATTACCGGATTTATCTACGTAAATAGTAAACGTATTATTTTGTAAAATTTGTTCAGTATTAATTAGAATAATTTTTAAAAACAGTCGATCATTGTAGTGTTAAGAACAGTTCGATAAAAACAAAAGTAGCTTACACCTAAAGTAAATTAAAATAATCTCATAATACGTATCTACAAAAACAGATGTAAACAGTAGCACGCGATACCAGTTGTTCTCTGATATAAATGTGAAACTTCTCAAAATATAAAAACACTTTTATTTCGATCTAAGTAATAATAGTTTACATTGTTCAGCTAAATATAGGTATCTTTGATGGAGGAGATGCACGCGCGCGTGTAAAAAACGCTATAAAATATATCTGCGACGTATGTTTACAGGGGATAGAAGAAAATTTCGTTGTTACAAAGGGAACGAGATTCCAAATATGTAAGAAAGTCGTTTTCGAGACACACTTTTACCACCAGTATCGAGACCTTGCTTGCACACTTTGTTACAAGGATTCATACTGTGGGAGGAACGTATTTTCGATCGAGATTGAGACCAGAGTCACCGGATTAAGTCCCCACTCTACCTTCCCCTTTTACAACGTTACTCCCCACGTTTCCGCCACGGCTGGTCACATGACGTGTTTCGTTTCTGTCCAGAGGGGGTTACTCTTTCTCCTTGATCCATGCTCCTCATCCGGCGGCTCTGATCGAGACTTCAATTACTCCTAAACATGCTGTAATCCCATAAATTGTCACCGAATTTCAGAATTTGAAAACGCTGTGCCAGTTAACCCCAAGAAAACTGATTGTAAATTCTCCTAAACGAGCGAACAAATTTTCATTTTATCATTTTAACCCCTTGCCGTATTTTAACGAGTCAGGCTCGTCACGAAGATTTTAACTAAGATTTTTAGATGAAATAAAATTTGATTCGTTTGTAATCAATAGATTGCGCATGTTTATGCAATTTTTCATTTTTACAGGCAAATTTCTAGGAAGCGGGAACAAATAAAATCGAATTTTCAGTGGTAGAAAATTTTTAGAAGCCATTAATTAAGCATTCAAATAAATGTAGCTTCTTTAGTCTTCTACGATATTTTTCGGGATAAAGACGTTCTGATCACAACTGCAACTGTAAAGAAAATGGTACGGCAAGGGGTTCATGTATAGGGTGTTTAAAATGTAGTGGACTCATTGAAAACACAGACATATAAATTTATCAGACGAATACAGTTCCAGACGATGCGATTCGAACTAGTTGTAAAGAATAAATAAATTTACGACGAAACTACAAAACATTATGTAAAACCATATTAAATCTATGTTATAAGAAGAAGTTTCTCCTTCCTGTGTAGAGGATGGTATTCGCTTGAGAAAACGTTCCTCAATACTGTGTTATAGTTAATACTTTTAGGTACATGAAAATAGCTCGTAACAGCTCCTAGCCCGTAACAGCTGCAACAAAACTATAAGGCACTCGTCAAGATAAACGGATAAACATTACTCGGTAAGAAAAACGTTAATAATGTTAAATAATTATAAGTGCACCTCGAAAAGGAATGGATGTGGTTGAAACAAGAAAACTATACTTTCTACCGAAAAGAATGTTAGAGATTTTATAACAAATATAAGTTGAAAACGATACCTGCCTTATAGAATTGTCACTGCTAAAAATAGGTATTTTTACATTTATTCGTTTTATTATTATCATTTTTGTAGCTGTCAATTACAGATTAATGTTAAATAATGTTTCTCAAAATATGCAATCATACTATACATATAGGAAAGATCGATTCTTCTTTATAACATAAATTTGCATGGTTTCATACAGTATCTTACAATTTTGGGGAGTGGACTTTATGGCGATCATGTACAATCGGATCATAGTATAACTACAGCAAGTAGTAAAATAATTTTCATTTCAAACATACGTGTCGGCGACCACATTTGTTAAACGTTAATCGACATTATCAACATCAACAATATTCATCTGTTAATACAGAGAGATTTTTTGCTATCCTTGACGCCCAAGCTCTATAATATATCTATATGTATATTCGACTTCATTGAATAAAATGCGAGTTTAAAATATAAATTACGCTTGTAAAATAAATGTACCATTTATGTATGAAACTAAACTTTTCCTTGCGAAACCAGAAATTTTTGCCTTTTTCCTACAAATTTTGGCCCCTTTCCTACGTTATCCAGTAGATTTGGACGAGAAGATGTGAGAAATCCAAGTTTCGATCCTGGAGGGTCAATAGTTCAGAAGTTATTAAAGTTGGACGATTTCCAGAGTTTTTGCAGGTTATTAATAGAAATAGCTCAACTTTAAACACTTATATAATAACTTTTGAACCAAAACTTGGATTTGGGCAAAAGGGAAAGGCAAAAATTTCTGGTTATTCAAGGAAAAGAGCAGCCCAACGTTGTATCAACAGTTACAACTTAAACGAATTACGTGCAGTTGTATAAATTGCGCTTAGAGGTTTGGGCAAGGTTGAACAAGAAAAACAGATAGATCTGATTTTGTAGAATGTTCGACAACAGCGAGAAGTATGACACGATAATCTCTATGGTGTTAACAATAAAAATGCCGTGGGAGCTAAAAAATTGTACGTTTATTAAAATAGATGTCTACATTATGTAAACAAGGCTGAGTATCACCTAATAGGAACTATGTTTGCAAATATGGTCGGCTTTGTTTCATTCTTAGGCGAATGGGCAAGGATGCTTGAAATGAAACTTATTTCATCGACATTTTAGCAACGAGTAATTTCAAACACTATGGGGACATAATACTTTTTTTTAACACAACTTTTCATGGTCTATCCAAAATGGGGTAAAAGATATTGGGCATCCAACACGGAAAGACTGTAAAAAACGAATTATTACATTATTGAGCCTCTTGACACGACTTTATATACACGCTAAATATTTATTATTGCCTATTTCGATCTCATGGAATAATTATTAGCTGATACGCTGTTTCCTCTTAATGACTTCACAGTAGGTACCCGTGCGACAAAGTGTACATCCGTGTAACATACAGTTCCTTGTTCTTTATATAGAAAGCACTTTATACGAAGAGAACTACATATTATAAAATATAACGATATTTTCCATACAGGTCATCTTACCAGTAGTTTTCATTTTATTGTATATGTATGTTTATCATCTACTGCTTGAAATTGATTCAAAGGCGAAAATTTCAAGACCCTGTGGCAACGATTACGATCACAAAATAAACACTCGTCGCCAGAGTCGCTAGATCAAGACTTGTGTCCCCACTCTGTCTTCCCGTTCACGGGGCCCGGTCACGCGAAGCGTTTCTAGCTGAGAGAAGGTGACTTTTTCACCTCGATTGGTGCTCCCTTCCCTCATCTGGCGACTCTGCTCATCGTTACGCTGCCGACTTTATGCATCCATAGCATTTTTGTTATTCTAAAACTCTGTGACATCGAACAAATTTAATAAACTCTCTATATTCTTCGACATATAACAGCAATATAACATCTCCAATAATTCACAAAAATACTATATCCGCATACAAATCCACAATTTAGTCCAGGTCTGGACAACTTGCGGTTCGCGAGCCGCAGACGACTCCTCTCCCTACTCCTGGATCCTCCCCACCAAACTCCTGTGGAGTGCAGAAGAAGGGTGGGATAACTGGGAGTGTATGTATCCTCGCTGACACGCGAGGCAAAGCACGGTTAGGGCAATATAAAATAGTTGAAAGTGGGGGCACCGGTACGCTGGTAGCGGGAGTCGTGAAGCAACAGCGTGGAAGGAGTTGCCCGGGCCTGGTTTAGCGATTACGATGTCTTATTGTTAGAGAATGCTATCTTGTCATTTTAATCGCCACTACAGAATTTTCGAGTGGGATCGTGTTATCGAATGCTACTATCGAATTGGTTCGTCGTTATTGTGATGTATTATTCGAGGCAGTTGCAAGATCAAAGGCTATCGATTCGTTACAAACGATATTGGTGTCTTCGAATTCGACTAATTCACTGATCGCATACCTTGAAAATCATTCCACGTACTACTCCCGATCCTCGAATCGCTGCCAAAACGTTTCTAATGTTCTTTTCTCAGCGCGATCTGCCTCGATTAATCGTTTAGCCTAAGCGATTCGTCGTTCGTCGAGGTTGCTCGGAAACATCTTCAAACTCTTACAATTCCATAAAAATTCTTTCCTCTCTTCTTCCGCGCGCGATTCGAAATTCCTCGATCAGAATTCGAGAAGAGACGGAAAAACAATCGCCGAACTGTTGCACTCGTACGCGTTACTCATAAATAAAAGTTCATCTCCAAAGAGTATCCCCTCCGAAACACCGAATTCCATAGTCCGTATAAAACATTTCCACAAACCAAGCACAGTTTGCAACGCTTAAAATCACTCTGATCAAATCGATTCCCTTAAAAAAAGTAGTCGACTCGTTAGAAGACAAAGAAAGAGAAAATAAGTTACATAGAAAATCATATATGTGTGCGCGTATATGTATACACACACATACACATACACATACACACACATATACAATGTTCACCGTTCGAACCTCGAAGCAAAGAATTCGATCTGACGTTCACCTCCGCGGTAATATAATATACTCTAGATATACAAGTAGATATGCTTGTGCAAACAAGGAACAACGAACGTGTAAAAAATATCAGTCTAACGGCTGCGTCCATATTCTTCCGGTCCACACGAAGACTCTCTCGGGAGACGAAATGGCAGGAAGGAATAATTGACGCCAGTGTTGTGATCCCTGCTCGGCGATCAGGCTCGTTCTGTACAGTAGCTACACTTTAGGAACGTTTATCGATCCGTAGGCTGTCCCTGTCCCTTCTCGACGGGGTCCATCGTGCTCTTCAAACGTTTCTTATTATCCATCGTTAGCAACCCATCGCGAACAACAGCCTGCATCAGTAAAACACCGGCGACCACTCGTGTTCGCGGCTCTCGGAGGCGGTGATGGGTATGTATCCGACTGGAGACGATGTAGGCAGACATTGAAAACAATAATTAGCCCCAGCATTGTTGTCCCAGTACTGTTCGCCCTTGCACTGGAAGCGGACAGCGAATTCCAACCTTTGTCCCACGGACAAGGTGTGACAGTAAAGGACAAACGAGAAAGTGTCGCTGAAACCATCGCAGGAGTTGAGCACGTAGGTGGCCTGCAGGTCGCTGTAGTTCCTCCAGGAGTTCAGCGTGTACCTTATGTGTACGGACTTGTGGAAGTCCAGGTTGATCACCCTGACCGTTCCCTGGATGCTCAAAGAGATAGGATCTTGGACGACGGCGTTCTCCAGACAAACTCTACGCTCTCTGACCAGATCCAGGAAGTTAGGCATGCCACCTGGCTGCTGGAACAACGGTAGCAGCGTTCTGTCCAGCTTCCGACCAGGCAGCACGCATCCCGAAGATCGTCTGGTATCCGGATAACTGCTCTCCCAGCTGTTCGAAACTGTGTTTACAGGGCTAGAGTCCTTCTGGAATATATCGTTGTATATCAGGTCGCTGTACGCCGAGTTAGGCACTTTCGGGATCTCGTCCAGGAACGTTCGCACGTCCGCCAAGTCTAGACCCAACACATCCGCGAATCTCACGATCTTCTTCCTCCCCGGAGTCCCCGGAGGAGTTTTTCCGGTCTTCAACGAGGAGCAACGTCTGACCTTCTGCGGCCTTTCTTCCTCCTCCTCTTCTTCTTCCTCTTCGACTACTTCGTTAACCACCTGGCTAGGAATGGGGATGTCATCTCTGATGGTTGGACTGGTCGTCAGCTTTTGCAGCAGAATGCACATCTTGTCCTCGTCGCTTTTGTTGGTTACGCTACCATTCTCGATCTGCAGCTGAACCTCGTTCTTCAACATCTCCACGACTCTCTCGCCCGAGGGACACTCCAAGGTCAACGCTCCTGGTATGTTGATCATGCTGCTGTAGGTAGAATGATCGTCCTGCTCGTTGTTCCCAGTTTCCTCGAACTTCGGAACGCAGAGTCCTGGCTGCAGCTGACTGGCTTTCGGTTTCTCCTCGTCGAAGGGGAGTTCTTCCTCGTTGGTGTTCTCCGAGGAGTCTGTGGATTCGTCCTTGATCAGATTTCTAGCATTCTTAATGTCCTCTAGCTCTCCATTCTCCGCGATTCCATTCACGAAATCAACCTGATCAACGTCGAGCTCCGTTTTCTCGTCGTTATTATGAGAAATCGCAATCCTGGGCTCGTGGGTCGGTATTTCCGAGTCGGAATGCGACTTGGGAAGTCGGATCTGGGGCATGCTCGGAACAGGGATGATTTTAGAAGGACTTTCGTCTTGAAGAGAAATAGTACTCTCATCGAATGTGCTCCACAGCGACTCGTGACTCGGCGAAGTGGTCTCCAAAGAGCTTCTTTCATTCGAATCCTCAGAGTTTGGCATAACGTCGCTGCTCCTGAGTTCGTCGACGTTGTTTCTCTGCAAAGATGAACTAGATTCTGAGGTATCCTCGGAATGCTGGTCTCCTAAGCTGACTTCTGCTCGCCTACGATATACTAAACTTTTGCCTTTCGTCGTTTCGCAACCATTTGAGAGATTCGAGATGGTGACTTCGCTGTCCGAGGTGGTTATGGGATCGAAGTAGACTTCGTTTTTCTTCTCGACGTCCGAGGATTCCGGGTCGAAGAAAAGCTCCGAAGAATCGCTGTCTGGCGATGTTCCACTGATAGGCGAAGCGAATACACAGCCGGATTCCAGATCCAAATTCGAGGGAGCCTCTTTGGGCCCATTGGTCGAGGAGTTGCGACCATGGTGGTTCATCTTTAACACTTCTGGGTTTACCAGCAGGTCCGCTAGCTCTGCAGCGGAGGCTTCTTCGGCTGGTGAACTGAGACCGTCTTCGATGTCAAGGTCGAAGTCGTAACAGAGGTCCGCTTTTGGACTGTGACGAGGCTGGTGTTGCAAAACGTGGTTGGTCGTTGTGTCGTTCGCGATTGGTTTGGACGTCGACGAGGCGCATAGCCGAGATGTCTCCTTGGGATTCGAGTCCGAGTTTTTCTGGGAATTGTCTTCGCCTCCCAGCGACGTTAATCGCCGATGAAGACGTCTGGCGAAAGCCTCCGCTCGACCGCGACAACTGCTTGGGAATAGAGAGCCGACTAGGCCGCACGAAGAACCGCCGCCATGAGTGCTGCCCGCCGAATCTGTGCTGCCCATCTCAAGGACGGACGAACCGGACGTCCCGGAGGCGTGTTGGCCCTCCGAGGGCGAGGTGGTGGTGCTACTCGAATCCTCCGACTCTTGGCTTCCGCTGTTCGCCTGGAAGAACAGGAGAAGATTCGCTTTAGCAAAAAGAATTCGAATCGCCGCATCTGATAATCCACGAGGGAGCGAAGCGTATGCGTGTACGTGAATACGCGAGAATGGGAAAAGTGACAATCAACGAAAATGGTGTATCAACTTTAGCCATTTTTATACATTTCCCTGTTATTTTCAAATAAGTACTGTGGTAAATCGATGTGTCTGTATCCGTTTCCGCGTTCTTCCGGTGTGATCTATAGTATACAGGGTGGGGTGCGAACTATGACCACTTTAAATATTGCCGTTATTTGTAATAATATGAAAAATTGTCATAATAAGACCAAAGAAATGTCCAAAGAAGAATGAAAATTATTTCGACGATATCTCGTTAACTGTTAGATTTAGGATATATGGAGGTCAATACATTTTTACTCGGAATTCGATAGTCTATTGATTCATGATACAGAAAATATGTCTTTCCATTCAAAAAAATCAAGGTGACCTCGAAATCTCCTCTTTGCCTCCACCCACGCAAAAAATGTTTGTGCGACATTATGGCCCCCTCTGTACCGTGTAAGTTTTGTATATAACATTTTTTTCATATTATTACAAATAACGGCAATATTCAAAGTGGACATAGTTATTGCCCCACCCTGCATGTATATCCTACTATTTTTTAAGCTTTCGTTACGATTGACGTGAAAAATCGCTTTCAACAGGGTATAGCCGGATAAGGGGTCAAATGTGCCCCCGAATCAAATTGATATTTCTTCATACCATTCGGTAGAGCCTCCAAAGAGAACCCTCTGTGGCAGGTATGGCAAGCTATAATTTGAAAAATAATTATGTACGAAACTTCAAATGGGACACCCTGTATAAATTTTCTGAATTGATACTTTTGTACCAGCTTAGATAAATAAACATATGGGTAAGCTTTTCCTTGCGAAACCAGAAATTTTTGCCTTTCTCCATACACTAAATCCAGCTACCTGTTAGCACTGGAAATGAAAAACTATAGTCGTCTTATCGTACCTTACGTTGTTCTTTAGATTTTTATAAATGCATAAACATTTGCAGGCACAACTACTTTCACTTTCTTTCTGCAAACTTTGAAATTGTGACCCACATCAAAGTGTGTAGTGACACTATAATCTGCGAAATGGCTGATCGAACAGCTGTGAACACAATGTCGTACATAAATTGCAACGAATGCAAATACGACATGTTAGTTCGTCCGTGACTGTTAGTTCCAGAATAGTCTCAAAGATTATATAGCTAATGATCGATCTGCCAAAAACTAAATTTATTCAGAATATACTTAGATTGTAGTTGCAAATACGAGGAACTGATGAAGGCGAATGCTAGTCTTCCTTGCTTTCAATGTTTCATGCGATTTTGTGCACGTGTCTTTGTTCGTAAGATGAAAAATAATATTATTATTTATGACAGTCTAGTAATATGAAAATATTTAGTCTAATAACTTTTCGACATACGCAGGACAATACATTTTTATACAAAATGTCGAGCTGCGACAACTGACGTATACAAAAATATATATAATTCTATTTAAAACAGTGAAGGTGATCTTGAAATCTTCAAAAAATTCTCAATACCAATATTCGATATTCAATAGTTTTTCAATATCTCAAAAAATAACGCAGATATTCAAGTACTGATTTTTACTGGAGCGCCCTGTATATTAAAACTTAATCAAAATTATAATTATAACACAGTTTATACGACTACTTTGGTTACCACGAAATCGTATGCGCGAACGAAATGACAAAAATGACGACGAAATGGGGTATCATAATCTATTTCGACCTCTGAAACGATTACTCGCGTTGCCTATTAGGCACGCGATCATACTATTACACCGTTAGACGTACAAAGGGCATTAACAATGTTGTTATTGTAATAGCTTTGAACTACGTGCATCGAGCGTCACAACGCAACGTGTAATCCCATGGAATAAGGTGCTTCAATTATTTACTATAGCGTATAACTGTATAGTGTATACTTATATGTCCTTCAATTCTCCATATACACTACATATACACTACTTGCATATACATGAAAGGCCTACCGAGGATTTATTACTTTCTTTCAAGGCCGTATTAATTGTCACGTAATCTGCAGACGAGAATTAATCTGGAGAAGAGAACCTGCTACGAGCTATAAGACTGTTGTAACGAAAGTATATAGTCCCATTTAAAAAAAACTTCGATGACCTCGAGCTCACCGAAAAAGTGACCTTGAGAAAATTTTTTGGCTATCACCACATTTACTCCTTTGAACCGAATACTCATTTCCGCTGACCTATTCCCTATCATTAAAAAATAAGCGAAATATTTAAGATAGTCGAGTTAGGTAAAATACCCTGTGTAGTAAGAAACTATCAATCATATTTGTATTATTTACATCGATTTATTCAAGGGAACAATCAATCATACCTAGCGATGCGAGGCTTCTACACTATACCGGATATAAACAAAATTATGCAGTAGCATCGGTTATCATAAAAATTTAATAATTATGTAGATACGGAATACGGTTCATCTCAGCGATTTCAATGGAATTGAATGTGTAATTCTGTGAGTAACAACTATACTTATAGCCACCGATCAGATTTAGTTTCAAAGATGTACGCAAATGTATTTTTAACAGCATGCTTTCTATTATTTCGAAGCGTTTCACAGTCTAGAAATGCAATAATGTAATTTATGAATCATCGTTACATCATAGTCCAAGGGACTCGTTCGATGTTTGTTTACTTTTTGCATTGACGATAATTATTTATCTAAACGCGACCGTAATAGTTGTATTTCTTTTTAAATTTTATGACAATAATAACGAATAGCAGAAGTAATACGGTATACACTGTAAATGATTTTTATCTATTCGATAAAAGAGCTTTACATTTGATTCGCATCGTCTAAATTATTAGATAATATATATACTCGCATATACTGTGTCAAATCATCGAAAGATGATACCTTTCTGATGTGCGTCTAAAATTCTGATACGGCCCTTTTTCATATTTTGTTTAAAAATTCTTGCCCTGCAGTGCCATGTATGAACAGTTTTCTAAACCTACGAGAAAAAAAGTCAATCCGAGGGTACGTTTTTGTTAAAATAATAGGATGGGCCTAAATTTCTGATACGCACTGTACATCTTACGCTATAAGCGGCTTGTATAAAGACAATCGTATGACTTCAAGTACAGAATACCCACAAGTGTGCACGTTGGCCGATGCTTAATAGTCGACATAACATTAAACGGGACAGTCATGCGACACGTAAGGGATACGTGTTAACATTCTTTTTCGTCATCGATTAACCAACTGGTTAATTACCGCCTAGAAATAGCGGCTTGTTTGTAAACTAAGTGGCCGAAGCGAACCCTCGTCAAAAACATCGAAGAGAAATTTCAACGGAGATCACAAGATTGGCTCGCGGCCATATCACTAATAGAAAGAAGAGCGTGCGCCGGACGAGCAGATGATCGTCATTTTGATCTACGTGCTGAAATTTTGACGCGCAAAACGCAAAACTCCCGACGCGACGCGACGTCGCAATCAGTCACATATTCCAGTCGGTTCGTATACCGAAAAAATAAAAGTACTATAACGTTTCACTCTTCGCAACGAATGTACGCTGTTCACTAGTCGTTAACTTGGCAATTACAAGAAAAGATACAAGTCAACATTAAAAATTCAAATGATGTACACGTATTCTTTGTCATTACATTTGATGAAAAGATTATTCCCACAATACGTGTCCCCTCAATCCAGATAGTTTGACTTTTTGACAATTCGCCTAACATAAAATATAACGGAGACACCCTGTATATTAATGCCAACAGAACGAGGATGGTATATGATGTGAAAACCAGCGTTTTTTTAATCGATCCTTAAAGCAATGACTTTTCAACAAGTTGCTGGAGTTATTTCATAAATTGCAACTCGAATGTTATTCTCTAAATCATTAATTTTATTTGTATCTTGTTTGCATCGGCACGACTTAAAAAGTTATACATCGACGAAATTACGATAGCAAATACTGATTGTGCGTGTCTTTTCGAGTCGCGTGACATTTTCATAATAAGTTTAAACAATGCAAATACGTTGTTGCAATTTCTACTTTCCTCATCCGTCTACCGAAATGAAACTGCTTATTCCATATGGAAAAACAGACGTGTAAACATGTGGCGGGTGTCGTTAACATAGCTCTCTATTTTACCGACAACATTGATATTGAAATATTGACACAGACTAGAAAGTACCTTTATTCATCTCAATTCCATTACTATCATATATGATCAAACAATTTATTTGCGAACATTCCCCACAAACATTGCACGATGTCGACATACAGTGAGACTCAAAAATAAGTATATTCCCCATACGTATGAGATTCTACATTATATTTACAGCATATTTCGCAAAAACCAAAGTTGCGATGTTGTGGTACATGGTGTTTCTAGCGTCACAATCGTATATAAACACGCATCTTAGTGAATTACGTTTCCAATATTTTGTAAACAAATGCCTATCCGAAGTAGGCTTGTTACCGACGCGACGCGTCAAAAGTGATTATACGCAGCAAAAGTAGTTAGTCTGTTACAGATGGTCCAGTAAAGTGGTTTTTTAGAAGCAGTAATTTCTGAATGAGCGTGAATTCGTGTAAATTTTCATCAGTGTTAATTACTTTGAAATTCTTAGCGCATAATTAGAATTACGAGTGAAAAACGTACAGAAAGTTCAGAAGACGCGAGGAAACTTATTGTTAAATTAAGAAACGAAGAAAAATCATTTCGAGAAATAGGAAAAATAGTAAATCGTTGTCATGGAACTGTAAAAAAAATCATAGACCAGTATAAAGATACAAAAAGTGTAAAACGCTTTCCTCGTTTCGGTCGTCCGAGAAAGTTAAATGAAGCAGATAACCTATTAATTACACGAATAGTGAAAAAAGATCCCCCACTACGAGTGCAGTTTCATTAGCTCAAGAAATATCTGAAAAACAACAAAAATGTATAATTCAATGATGTATTATTCAATGATGAAAGTAAATTCGAAATTTTTGGAAGAAAAAGTTGTACCGACAAACAGGGCGGTGGTAATATTATGGTTTGGGGTAGCATGGTAGCCTCTGGAGTCGGGGAATTAGCTTTTATTAACAATACGATGGATGGATTTCAATAGCTAGATATTTTAAGAATTTTAGCTGCAAGCGTTAGACGAGTTCAGTTGCCAGATTCGTGAATCTTTCAGCAAGATCGAAATCCTAAACATACAGCAAAGATTGTTAAGGATCGGTTGCAACAAAATGCTCAAAATCAACTGGATTCTCCACCGCAATTCCCAGATCTTAATGTAACAGAGAATTCGTGGGAAATATTAGATTTGAACTTACGCAAAATCAAAATTACGAACAAGGAAAACCTTGAAATCGAACTACTAAAACTATGGAATGATATTTCTGTTTCAACAATACGTAAGTTGGTTGAATCCTTGTCAAGACGATTAGCTGTCGTAATTAAAGCTACAGGTGGACCAACAAAGTATTAAATGTACGTAATTTGATTAATAAATGATGATAAATCATTCTTAATTAGTTGTGTATACTCACTTTTGATTCATATTTTTACAGATCGTCAACTATTTTTTGTTGTATCTCAAAAATTATTTATTAGATTGAATTACGTTTTCTACATTTGATTACCATCGATCTACGCTTTATGTTTTTCAAAAAACTTTTCCATTGATGTAACATGTATCTAATAATTGTTAAATAAATGCCGTGTTGTCGAGGTGTATACTCGCTTTTGACTCTCACTGTATATGCGTCACATTTGGATGATCCCTTAAGCTTTAAAGACTATTGGAAAATTTCCGGCAAGTAAAATGTTGAACGATACAAATCCGCTATGAATCGAGGCGAGAACAAAGGAATAGTTCGCGTTCAAAGGGAGTGTGCTCTCATCTTGCGCCTGCTCTACCACTCAGCGTGCGCACGAGGTGCAATTCGGGCAATAAAAACCGAACCGAGTTCCCGACAAAAGTAATGCAATCGCGAAAAGTTGAAGACCAAGATAAAGAGGAAGTAACGCCCTCGTTTCGCCTTCTGCTTTGCGATCGCAGAGATCTGGCAATTATTTTTGGCGCCGAGCTCGCCATAGCCGATCATCGAAAGTAATTGGTCAAGAAATGGAGCGTGATGACTGCTACGAGTCCATCCGCCGCGCCGAATCAATCGCATCGAATGTACACCGTGATTTTCAAACAAAATATCAATCGATAAAAACAATGAATCGCAGGTCCCTTAAAAAAGTTTCAGAAATTATTTTGCAAAACTAAACAATTCTTTTATTTCTTGATATTGTACCGGGAAAAAGGGAAAATATTTTTGATGCGTTAATCAGTCTGTGTGGGAATTGGAGCGGCGCGAAAATAGAGTTGGCACAGTTTCCGTACAGCTTTAGCTAACGTGCTAGTGAACTAACTTATTCTAGGGATACCAATGTTAATAAATATCTTAAAAACTTTGCCGACTTGCGCGATGCCTGCAACAAAAGCTGAGAATGTTCGAACTTCTTTTTTCATATACATTTTCGTCAAAAATGTCTTTACGCGAAAATTAAAATACGAGATAATGAAGTAATGCAAAGAGAAAAGCATGTTTGCCTTCGAGGAGCTTTCTTTGCGATATATTACGTTTGTTCTCATAATTTCGTCACTCGCATATCACATGCTTCGAGTCTTGGAAAATTAATATCTGATAATAAGATGAATACCTCGATACTCGGTCCATTAATACCACTAAAATTAACAGAACATAAAGGCTATAACGTAATGATTAACTTGTAACAAATTTAATACAGTATATAACGTGGAAGCGAAGTTATAGATATTTTATTGCCGTCAATTGTTTCGTTGCAATGTGTGGCGCGGCGGATTCGTCGGGAATAGCGTCGTAGAAGGGAAAGGTAGTGCGGGGACACCAATCTTAATCTGGTGACTCTTATTAGAACGTTATGATTCTAAATGTTTCGTTCTATTGGTTTAACGGCAAAAGAATATGCTGCAATTTTTCAGCAAAGAATGAAATTGTACATCCATTAACGCTGTACGTAATTAAATGATGCCTTCCAGATTTTGAAAACAATATTAATTCAAATCTTCAGAATTTCATCGAAATTGAAATTTCTCCAATGTTTGGTTCGTGTCGAACAATTTTTGTCTACATGGACAGATATTTTACCCTTCGAGTGACCTTTCAATATGGCCTTGAAAAATGCAAGAACTGCAATAATATATTTAATATTCATATTTATTGAATAGGCAAATGGAAATGAATTTTATATTTCACCATTGAAAACGTAGGAAGATAATCAAAGTTTATGTACATCGGTACATATTAAATAATTATCAGCATAAAGTTCATTATAATGAGCCATTCGAGGGTTAAGGCAAAATACAGACGAAATTGAAACCATTCGTAAAACAAGTAAATTCGAATTTAACTTGTTGTTTTTGAAAATCATGCATAAAAATTATATTTTTGATCAAGATTTGTATCACGATAATTACCTCTAAAGTTATCATCTATTTTTTATAAATTAATTTGAATATTTGAGTGACGCCGAATGAAAGCCGGTAGCAAATTCTGGAGAATCTCTTCGACCATTAGCGTAGCAACTTCGTGCGTCCATCACGGACCAAAACAATTCAATCATGCGAATAGCTGAACATCCGGGCTGTGCTCTGGTTGACAATGAAAACACGTGACCCTCCGCATAATGAAAAAACGTGATCGTAACGATGAAGAAATTAGATCAGTGGTAGTACTAACGCAACTCCGCATAGGTCACCTTAACGTGCCAAATTAATTTTGCTTCGTTTTCTATTTACTGTGGCTGTGGCCCGTAAATACAAAATACGTATTTGTGTATCAACAAGATCTGAACTCCTCATTTTCGTTCAAATGTTTCGATACAATTTATTTCAAAAGTCGTTAAAATGTATTTAAAAAATGTGAACGTATACTTTAATATTATACATGTACAATATACATTATAAAATATTAGATCGATATAGCGTCTATCGTGTTAAGGATATTCGTGTCGCCACACAGTGTATCAAAAAGTGATTTTGATAATTACATTTTTCAACTTTATCATTTTTTAAATATTTTTTCCTATAAAATTTCATATAAAACGACACCCTATTAAAGCTCTGAAATTCTTCACTTGTTGTGCGTTACTTGTACTCATTTTGATATGGTATTTACAACATTTGTGCTGTTTTATACTGCATTTTGTTATTTTGTTATTAAGAAATAAAATCTTGAGTAATAGATGAGAGAAAAAAGAAGTGGTTTGAAAATTTCGAATGCATTTTAACATAATTATCTAAGACCAACTATTCAAAATCAAAATAAAAATGTTTAAATTTAATATGTGGAGTAACTAAATAAATTGTATTTTTCAGTTCAATATTTTTTTACAAGAAACTGGGGGTTGATTTTACCCTGAAAAGTGTTCAACTATAAATATATCCGTAATTATGTGGAAAAGGGGACTCCTCGCCAATCTTGATGACTTTGGAATGTGTTGTCATGGGCAGGTTAGGTTAGGCTTCGTAGAAAACCTAATCCGGACCTAATCAAAATTCGTTTAAAATGGCGAAATTGGTTACAGTGCACTCGATCTTCATTGCTCGACATAAACGTAAAATATTTAGTTTTCATTCGAATAATTTGGCTATTGATAACCCGGCACTTAAATTTTTATGCGTAGCTGAGACAGTCAATTCGCAATCGCGAGCATTGAATAATCTAGACGCGTGCTGATAACGAAAAGGTTGTTGACTCGGCGCGGCGATCGATCACGGTGATATATCGTCGATAGAGCTAACGTTTCGTTGAGGTGAAAATGTATAAGTGGTGTGGTCGTGGTGTGATAACCCAAGTTACGACTTCTCGACGATAAGTAACTGTGTAATTACATTAGATCGGTGACCGATTAAGTAACTTCACAGACGCCGATCGTTTCAAGAACAATATCAATATTTCCAGAGTGAATTCTTTCGCGTACTGAACGGAGAAACAAATATTGACCATGCCTAACATGGAACACACATATCGAACATTCTTGAATGAAACTGTTGAAACAATCTTTGCACACTTTCTTTAAGCGTGACGAGCAACCTTTCATCTTTTACGATCTCATCTAGTTTTCTTCTGCGCATGATTCTGAACCACTATCGCGACAGTCCTTTATCATTTTTTTCATGCTATTAGAAACAACGAAAATATACAAGGTGGTCAAAGTTATTCATCCACCCTGTATGTACCATATACGAACCCGCGTGAATAGTTGCTAATCAATTACAGCAGGATCGCAGTGTTGATTGGCCGGTCGCCTTGTACGAGTAAAGGCAATAAATCTGTCGCGATAAATTGCGATGCTGGCCTAGTCGTGGGTCAAGTAGCTGCGATTTAAACTGTGCTGTGGTGAATGGTCGGGCAAAAATAAAACGACGGTTCGACAATAAACCAAGAATAGATTCTTCTCTGGAGGCAACTGACACCGGCACGTGTACCTCACAAATGTTAATAAAAACGCAAAAACAATCTATGATACGTGGACAGTGGATTTTTAAACACAAATAACTTGTGGGAAGTAAATTGTGCATAACTATATCTATAGAGAAGAGTCTACTGAAAACAGTAGAATTTGTAATGATGCGGTACTATTTGGAACTCGTAAGATACTCCTTATCAAACATGAGGAATTTTCGTAATGTCCGTGCCTTCGCTGTGCGTTATTCTTTAAATATATTATTAAAATTAAGTTTTAATTGCCAGTGTAAATTCTTATCGTAAATGAATTCTCTTCGCTTGAAAATAAGAGCAGAGAAAACATATTAAACGTGTTAGCCAGGGCATCTAGATACAGGCATACCGTCAAACAGCCGTATTTTTGGTGGACAGTAATCCTGGTGTTGTGATCGTATTTTTGTTACTTCAAAGGGGAGTCCGAACATAGAGAAGGACAGAATGAAATTCAAAGGAGAGTCCGAACATAGAGA
>CM052196.1:1667609-1909613 GCA_028455805.1 Lasioglossum figueresi | reverse complement strand
CCCATACGCTGTCCTTCCTTGCGACCGAAACTTGAATCGTCGATTTAACCGCTAAATACAATTGGAATTATATCGTGTTTGGCCTTATATTAATCAGAAAAATGCCAGAAATACGATAGTGTAATTTCATTAAAGAAATAATGAAAATTAAGAAAGTTGAACATTTCGATTGATTCGAGTCAATGCGTGGTGTTTACACCGATATACCCGAGCCGAGATCAATCATCGCCGCCAGTGGAATGAGTAGGCACTGGACTTAGAACCCGGTGTTTACCGAGGACAGTAATATCGACTTTACTGTATACGTAGTTTGAAAATGTCCAACTTTAAGTGTTCGTTACGAATAAAATTTGTATTATATTTGATTAATTTCTTTATATTCGAGGTAGATGGATATTTAGGAAAGAATACAAACCTTGTACATGTCGATGTGAGAAAGTTCATTTTTCGACAAAATGTCATTCGATTTTCCAATCCGGACCGCTGTGGGTCGGTTCGAGCAGAAGTAAAGGTTCTCATTACAAAAGAACGCGAGTGGGCGTGCATTCCTCGGCGCAGCAGGAGATAGACGGAACATTAGACTAATCCTGCCGGCCACATTTTCATTAGGCCGCGTGTTGTTCGCGCGTAAAGAGCACGAGGATATCGAATTGTCGCCGGGTCGTTCATCCGCTATCTCCGTCACGGTTTAATTACTAGCTAATCACGGCGTCGCGTCGCGTCTCGTCGCGTCTCGTCGCGTCTCGTCGCGCGTCGGGGCCGTCGATAAATTCCGCTCCGGGGAATGTCTAGCGCAGGGCGTAAGCTATCCGCAACCCGTTTCGTTCCTTCCAGGTGCAACGTTCTCGACCGGCGTGGGCATATACACGAATACATCAAGTCCTACGCATGTTTAAATTGGCGGTAGGCCTGTTCACAGGATGCCGGCGATTACGGCAGCGAGTACCGGCTACGAATCACTGAAAATCGCTTCCGAACTGGTTTAAGGAGGCAGTCACATGTAGACCAGTCAAAAATGAATTTCTTTTATCGTATTTTTTCACAGCAATACCAAGCTCAGCTCTTTGCTACCTCAGTTCTTTAGATATTTCGAACGATTTCAATTATGTGGAGTTTTTAGAGGATCATTCGCGTTAGAAAGCTATAAATGGATTAGCGTGGCACAATCGTATGGTATCAAAAACATCTGTTTGCAGAGTGAGTCGTGTGCTCATAGGTTCGCGCTGCACACAATCGTGTCGGTTGTCTATCGGAAGTCTAGGCGTGCGTGATTGATAATCGTTATGTAAGACAAGGCTTCGAGGCTGTTGGCCTCCGAGACTCATCGGCGTTGCGCGTTATTCCAGTCACGAGAACAGCCTGGGATCGCGGCACGTTTAACCCTGCGGGCACAACTCGGTCATCCGTGTGCCTTTTTCTCTGTTTACGATCTGAATAATAAGACTTTGTATGAAATTACCGGTGTCCTTAAAATCGACACTGCAACCCGAGATGGCCAGAGAACCGTAATAGTTTTTTTCAAGTGAAAACTTCTTTAGGCGCACCGCGTACACAATTTTTGGGGTCCCATGAAAATCACCGACACAGTTTTCACCGACAATGATTATGGCCAGCACACGTACCACCTCATCGATTATGTCCTTTTGTCTTGATGTATCGAACGGGAGGACAAATTTACGAAGAAACGAAATGAAACCAAACTGAACAAAACATATTTGTATATTATTGATATGTACGTAACGTGTTACATTAATGTCGCAATCCAGCTCCCTGAGGATCTCCACGATCACCGTTCCTTCGCCTAACCCTTCCACTGGTGCCATCCCTGCGAAAAACCAAGAACCTCGAGCTGCCGCGCGGTCCGTGTTTAACATGCTGTCCTTTTCTAAATTCAGCATCCTTTGTACTTTCGGCGCGGTCGGCGCGGTCGACGCAGTCATACAAAAATAGTTTCCCTACGCGATCTCTGTTCCTGCACGGAGCAGGCGATGGGAGCTTCATCGCGATTTTACTGTAGATATTTTTCTTACCACATATTAGACACTACTGTCGTCGCGCCACTAAAGTCGCTGTCGGTTAAATCTGGAGTCGGTGAAATATTATCGGTGAAATATATTATCGGTGAAACGTGTGTCGGTGTTTTTTATGGACCCCAATTTTTGTCAACAACCCCAATAATTATTTATTCTAATTTCTTTCGCATGCAAGAAACAAACTTGCAATTCTGTATGGATACTTTGAAGGACATATCTAATATATAGGGTGAGTAATATGTACATACATTTTCTATTATATCTAGTATTCTATTATATCCTGTTGTGTTATATAAAATATACAAATACATAAAATGTTCTATCATTTTGTCGGGCACTGTATGTACGATCAGAGTGAGACCCTGTTTTCTTTTCGATCTCCCCAACGTGTTTACAAAAACAGTAAACAGAAAATTCATTTCAGTACTAGCCATAGTTTTTTGCAATTATCTCGGAAACTAAATCCGAGCGCCGAATGGATGTATAGAGAAAAGTTGTTCAGAATGTTGTCCTCGACAACGTATGTCCGGATGCCTCCCCGGATGACCTAATTATAATAATTTACCCTATTACCTAGATATACTGTTAAGGTATACGATTAAATTGTTTCAAAATATTCAATTTATTAAGAGAAGCAGTCGATATCTTTATTTAACTGTAACTTTACATTTTTGTATCGCACATCCTTTCTTCGTCACAAGTACAGTTGCCTCGAGTCCATTCATAAATCCTCAATGTTGTCTTTGTTTATTATCGTTCTTCGCGAGTACACGTTCGCTTCATATGTCAACAATTGAACGTTGCTCAACAAAAAACAAAACTGCGAATATGTTTCCATTGACACCGCGTTTGGGTTTTAAATCGAGGCGATAAAAGCATGGACAATCGCGTCGATGGATATTCATTTGCTGTTCTTGCCGATACGACTATGTTATCTTGCGCGATTTATCGTAAAAGCGATAAAGAGTTGCCGCAGCTTAAAATCGCACTTCGTTATCGCGTTCGTCTATTGATTTATAAATACCTCGGATGAAATTTTGAATTTCATGCTCTTTATGCGAATGTTCTACACATTGCTAGAACAGATCAAATTGAATCGTAATGGGTCTTTAAACGTGTTGTTATTTAAAATTATAATGTATAGCACACGATATTAATGTAGTGTACGTTGTTATTTAAAATCGTAACGCAGGGTATGATGTCAATGCACTGCTTGTTGTTATTTAAAATTACATAGCATACCACGATATTAATGTCGTGCATGTTGTTATTTAAAATTGTACATAACGCAGGGTACGATATCGATGCAGTGCTTCTTGTTATTTAAAATTATATAGCACACCATGATATTACTGTAATGTATGTCGTTATTTAAAATTGTAACACATGGTATGATGTCAATGTCAATGCCTCTGGTTATTTAAAATTATAGAGCATACCACGATATGAATGTGGTGCATGTTCTTTTATACGCAATTGCTGTCAATTCTTCCTAGGTACATCCCGTAGTTTGCACGAGTTTCAAAATGGCTTTGGTCGAGAGGAGTTTACTTTCTAGAGTGAAGTTTGATCGGATAGGAATTGGTGAAATCTGCATCGATGTCTCGAATATGTAACCCCACCTGGTAGGACCCTGTACCCTGTACCGTCAAGCGTGTCGAAACTGGTGCTGCTTCACCGCACACACTCCTATTATATCGTGTTACTCATATACGTGTATGCTCATTCATTTACGCTACAGGTATTTATATTTAGCGCTACACTTTCCATTGATGGAGTCACATTCAACAATGTTAAATAGGGTAACCCTGCACTTAATGTCGATCACGTAGATTATCGTAGATTTCCAAGCCGGCCCTCTCCGCCCCCCACCGCCCGACCTAATCGCCAACCAACTAATTTATTTATCGGCATTATGCTACCTTCCTTATGCTACCACCCATTTTACGATAATAATTAGTTAACATAGTCGCGGAGACCATTTTCCTAAACGAACTTTGTACTTTCAAATGAGCTGAGAAATCGTCCCTTTCAAGAAAATACAACATTTTTAGGTCACACTGTATCTAATTTCCATAATTCGAAATATACAGTGCCGGACAAAATGATAGGACATTCGATGTATTTGTATATTTCATATAACACAATAAGATATATGTACATATTACACGCCCTGTATATTAGATATGTCCTTCAAAGTATCCATATAGAATTGGAAGTTTGATTCTTGCATACGAAAGAAATTAGAGAAAATAATATAGACATGTATTCATTTTAGTGGGACAAATGATAGAACACTATTAAAAAATACAATTGTTCGAACAGAAATATTTTGTTGAATTCCAAACTAATATTTAGTAAAACCACCTTTTCGCTGTACAACATCTACCAAGCGAGTAGGAATTGATTTAAACAATTTTTTAATACGTTTTTGTCTTAAAAGACTCCGATTTGTAACAATACTTTGTTTTAATTCCGTTACACCTTTGTATTGTTTCCCATTCTCATAAACGTTTCTTGAAAGTTCTGCCCATATATTTTCAATAATATTAAGGTCGGGTAAACTCGAGTCATGTCACATTTTTAGTACTGAAATAAGTTTTAACACATCTTGCGGTACGTATCGCAGCATTATCCTGTTGAAAAATAAACGTACTGCCTGAAATACGAGTCGCGTGCTTATTTAACCGATCGTCTATTAATTCAAGATATTTTCTGCTGTTTACACGGCCTGATAAAAAATTTATGTCAGTTTTTCCCCGATATCCAATACCGGCCCGCACCGTGACACTTCCGCCATCCATTTGTCGACGGCTTAAATATTGTTCTTCTTTCCTTGGATCGTGGAAATAGTAGTTCCAGCCATCAGGACCGTCCAAATTAAATTACGTTTCATCGCTAAATATCACATTTCTCCACTTCTTTTTCCACAAAACATGATCCCGAGCAAACTTTAAACGAGCTTCTTTATGTTGCTCGCTTAGGGGAGGTTTTCTTTTCACCTTTTTTCGTTTAATTTGTTTACTGTGTGTGTGTGTGTGCTTTGGAGAATACGTCGCACAGTTCTTACGTTAGCTGAAACACCTGCTTCTTCAGCGATTTTTCTGGCAGCTCCTTCATAATTAGAAGCTGCGCGTAATATGGCCCGTCTGTCGCGTTTTTGTTGTAGCACGAGGTTTGCCAGTACTTTGAATTTTTCCGTAAATTTTCGGATTTTTTAAGAAGTTATACGCAACGTGACGGCTTCTATTCGATAACTTCGCAATTTTCGATATAGCTTGATTTTGTGACCGCGATAACAAAATTCGGTCGGTTTCACTGTTGTCTAATTGTTTTCCTCGACCCGTTTTAACTTTAATGACCCAAATGTTGTAGATAACTGAAAAATTTGCACGTCTGCTTCTAGTCACTGCTGACAGATTACTGCCAAAGTACATAATAACAGAAAATATTACATGCGACCGATCAATTTGATCTAGCAAAGTCAGCCCATGTTTACGCTTCTTCCTCTAATTTCTTTTGTGTACAAGATACAAACCTGCAATTCTATATGGATACTTTGAAGGACATATCTAATTTACAGGGCGTGTAATATGTACGTATATCCTATTGTGTTATATGAAATATACAAATACATCAAATGTCCTATCATTTCTACCGCCACTGTATCTCACCAGAAAGTATTACTAACATTACTTACAAATATATTTATACATTTCTAAGATGTTTAAATTAATACATTTGTAGCACTTCTGAAAATATGTGTTTATTAGTTAGCTTATGATAGTTTGCTAGAGTTACTGCTACATGTATGCGACAGAGTACTGTTCGCAATATGCTAAATTATCATGAAATGCACAACAAGGCATTTATGAAAAGAATGTAAGAATGTAAACATGCTAACACATGCTAAATATGGGTATAGGTTCTGTTCTATGCTAAGTATGCGTATAGGTTCTGTTCTGACTGTTCCTCTGTCTGTACTGACAAAAGTGTGATGGCAGAAAACTGTTCCTCTGTCTGTACTGACAAAAGTGGTAGCAGAAAAGACCCCGGGCGGTGAGCACTCCCATATCCTCTCTGTACACACATTCGTCTTCATTGTTAACAAATAAATTTCCACACGTTTTCGTCAAAACTCGTTTTTAGAAACACCAAAGTGGTTTATTTGCAACCGAAGAAACTCTCGAGAGAATTGTTGCCAGAGGACAAAGACTTCGCCGGTGCCTTGCCGTATGTTAATTAATTTTTACGATCTCCAGACTTTTGAATACAAATGATCCCTCGGAGATGCGCGGACAGCGTCGCGATTCTCATCTTCGCTAAATATAAACTCTGCCACTTTATTTATTCTTGGCAACGTATCAGCTATCAACGACATCGAGGCCTCGCGTTTCAGTATTTTCTAGATGTGTCGATGTATATTCAAAGCTATCGATCAATTACTATCATCTCGCATCCAACCTCTCTCCATGCGATCGACAAACGATTCTGAGAACTCCTGACCACTTACCACGGAGTCATTACAATTTCGTACAGTAGCTAGCAAGAAGTATAGCGATTCGCACACGGACGGTAACATATTTTTCTTTTACGAGAGGTAAGAAGAGATTCATGGACGTACACGGATTTCATGTAATACTTGATGCAACATTAAAATGCAACACAATGATGTAATATTGCCGTAAAATACGAAACACTCTATCTTTGAAAAAATAGATGTGTAGTCTAATTCGCGGAACATTTTCTAGTCAGGATAAAAACGGAATGACATTTTCTCCGTCACTGCGTATACGTATTCTCGAATCTTGGTTGGCACGCTACGTGAAATGAATAAATATGCATATGAGCAATGAACATATACAGTCAGTCGCAAAAATCTTCGTACACCTGTTATATTTCATGAACGTGATAATTAGGAGATAATTTCAGAAAAAATGATTTTTCCTTTTCTCATATGACAGTATAATAAATATATCGTAGAAATTAATTGGTAAGATTAGAACTTAAAATTCACCCAGTCTCTTACTAAAATTATTTTCAATATATATATAATAATACTAATTATTTCTAACATAATATATTTTTTTTTAATGTTTTTAATCAACTATGTTTGTAACACAAATAGTATATTATACAGCCTGAGGAGGTGTATTAAAATTCACAGAATATATTATTATTGTATAATTATAATCTGTATCGCAATATTGAATTTTATGTATATATTATTATGTATCTATGGCAACTCTTTATAAATTTTTGTATGTTTCCATTTCTGATTTATTAATATGTATTTTCTAATTAACTGAAATACTCAAGCCTTGTCGTTTTCTCGGCATCTCTTTAATTTTAATTAACGTACATTAGGAAAATGTCAATGAAACATCTTCCCGTATTTGTATAAATTATTCGAAATTTTTCAATGTGTACAGAGTGTATTGCAATTGACTGTACGTACACTTACGCAGTCTGAAATGCATTTCTCAAGTATCCAGTTTTCAGTATCAATGGAAACTTGATTCAATGCTCACCCGCTATGCGACGTATTTATACACGGCCATTGAAAAATGATTTTTCTCGCATTCTTTATGGGTTTATCGTATACGTCTCACTACCGTAGTTGAAAGGATTTGCAGGAAGGATTACCGCAAAGATTATTGTACCCGATAATTTCAACCAGTTTGCAACATTGTAGACACGCGATAGTAGTTGTATAATGTAATATTTCTTTTTTACCACTTAATCAGTCTTCGGAATAGAAACGACACGTCAAGGGGGTAGACTCGTTCCCAAACAACTCAAGAATCGCCTCTTTCAAGGAAGTACAACATTTTTGGGACACATCTTGTCATCTAATTTTTCGGTCAGATTCGCGAAATTCGTGGATTCGTGAAAAATAAACCTTAAAATTAAAATTAAATATCGTTTTGTAACTCAAGACGTTCGGGAACCGTTCGGAAGACATTAGAGACGTCTTTAAAACGTCTTTATGCTATCTGGGAATTGTTTGACAAAAATATCGACGATCTCGATGTCTTCGAGAAAAAATTCAACATTTTCTATTATCCATGAAACATCGTTTGCATCTTCACAATTAAAAAAGTAATTCGGGGGGTTACGCTTAAATGAAACGCCCTGTATACAACTTGTTTCTAGTAGCATGGTGCAAAGCTGCAACGATCTTATCTCGTACACCTTTAAAAATAGATATTGAAGAGCTTGCCACCGACTTTCTCTGCTGTCTTAGAAACTCAAAGGCGCGTTTGGTATCCACTGACACGACTCGCAACGTCCATGGAACTCGTTGCACTTCCATCTGTTTTCTCCACTTGAAATTCAGTGATTCACGACACTCGCATTTACAATTCTGACAAAACAAGACAATAACGCGTGCTCGTATATAGCATATATTAAGGATACGATAAATTATAAATTATTATTTACATGTACAGTAAATATGGACCAAATTGTATTTTGTTTGGAGTCATTTTAATCAGAAAAATGTCGCAAATACATAAAATTTCGTCAAAAATAAGTAGAAAATAAAGAAGTTTCATAATTGCATTAGTATCGTCTCACCGATACGTTATTTTTTGTTGTGCCTTCGGTCGCGCGATCCGTGTTCGCATGCTGTCCTTTTCTACGTTCGGCGCGGTCGACGCGGCTACTTAAAAATAGTATCCGGTCTCGATCTATGTCACAGCACAGAACCGAAAATGGGCTTAGATTGGGACTTTATTGTACTATATCCTACTTTGTATGATAGAAAGCCATTAAGAAATGTAGCGTGCACGTTGGCAGAGGATGGTTTCTATCGTGTTGCATGTTAAAATGCAACATAAGAAGTCGAGACATCGAAATACACCTGCAGTTACAGCAGGCTTTCGAGAAAAGTATCGTATCGAGTGTATCCGAATAAAAATGAATTTTTACGGTTGCTATCGTTTGAAAACAGTAATAAACGAGTGTTGATTTCCATGCAGTGGCCAGAGACGATTACGCGCATTACGTACACACGTGGAAGTCGTCTCACGCACGACTTTGTAACGAGGATTAATTTCCTTCTCTACTTAGCCGAAGATTTACGGGTCGCAGATGCAATCGTCCTAATGTAAGACAGAACGACGATGAGAAAATTTATTCCAACGACCGATTAGATTAATCTCGGCGCGACCGACCGTGCAATCGGGACAGTCAGCGTCAGATACACGGCAGATATTTCTACTGTCTGCAACAAATACTGCGATACAAGCCTTAAAAACTAGGGCTGTTACTTTTCTTCGAAGGTCGAAGATTTTCGAAGGTGACGAGAATCGAAGTTTCGAATTTCGAACTCCTCCGTGGTAAATTATTAGAAGACTGAAATGGCTCGTAATGTTTATATCGGTGCAAAAAATAACGTGATAAAATGTATAGTAAATTTTGTACGAACAATAATAATGGGAATGTCGTTACCTAGAGAGGGGGAGGGGGCACAGAAAATCTTGAGTCACTTATAATTTGTATATACATTTAAAGCTGGAAAGGTAAACATTAACACGAAACCTATCACCACCGATCACAATGACCGGTTCCAGATTTTTTATTCAACAATTATTGAATCTTCGAAAAAGTAACAGCCCTAATACCGAGCCTAATGCGGACACAGATGGTCGGAATTTGTAGACAAGGTTTGGTGGAAAACTCGTAGCAAATCCAGATCAGATTGCTTACCGGGATGTTCTAAATAGCGAACAGTGAACAACTGTACAAACAATTATTAAACGCATAGACATTTAAGTATACGTACCAATTAATTTGTTTACTTAAACACTTCAAAATAAATGTCCTACTGCATAAACCAATGTACAAGGTGCCCTTAAAAATATTCTACTTCCTTGGAAGCGGTGATTTCTCAGGTGATTTGAAGTAACTTTTTCCTCTAGGAAAATGTCCTCCTCGGCTTTGTTAAGGAGTTATGCGTATTTATACCGACTACGACAAAATGTTTCTTATGACAATTTTATTTAGCTTGTCTTTCGTTCTTGTACGTGTTTAGAATTGATAAATGGACTGCGGATTTTATGCATTTATGACAAAAATAGGCACGCACAATTTAAAGCAGTGGACACGCTGCAAATATTTAAGGACGCCAGTGTATTAGCTTCAGTTTAGCAGGATAATTAAAAGAAGAATATAATTTTTATTTGGCTTTTGAGTCCTGCAATCGATGCGAACATTTTTTATTTTGCATATAGATTCGAATAACAGATAAAAATCTCAAAAATTTGAAAACAACTGTTAGCGGGTAAATGAAGAAAAATTCCGCGTAAAAAGTTAGTTTTCTAGAAAATGTCAGTAACCAACGACTCGGGAACGTTAGGTGTGAAATCAGTATTTCATCTGCGATGCAAGCTATCACGCAATAACGCATAGTCGCGGCTAACTTCGTCGGGATTGTGTTGCGTTTGCCAAGCCGCAGACGATTTTTACAAGGGTGTAGGTTAGATAATCGATGCGCTATCGTGTCGACGTAACTATTAAAATGTCGTATACCAGAGGTATCCGATCGCACGAACGGATCTGAAATAGAAATCGTCTCGTTCGACCGATCTGAAAACGATGCGAAACGATCCACGATGTTTCCAGTGCGACTTGGTTCGCGCACCGCGGTTCAACGAACGTGTTCAAACGAGATCTCGGGTGCGTTTTATCTGCTTAAGCATTAGACACAGACTACAGACAAACCTTGACCCACTCCATTTAATTAAAAATAACACAAGGCTGCAGAATCGAGTAGAGCGACGTTTGCGCAAGGAATAAAAATTGGCTCGCATTCGCGGATCCACTTATGAAACAGATCAACTTCCTGTTACTGGGACGCACCATCGAGTCAATGCATTTCGAATTTTCTATGTTTTTATACAACAATTTCGAATCCCAAAATATCAATTTCAAATATACATAGGGTAAATGTACTAGATGCGTAGAGTATAGACTTACATAAATATAAACTTAAATATATACACTAAAAATACCAAAATTGGGGACTGTGTTTACATTAGAATCAATTCAAACTGTAATGACGTATATGACGATGCGACACTTATAAATAATTGATACAATACAAAATATTCTCCAGAATAAATTGGATATCTGCAATGTTTCAAGTTCTCTTTTGCAGAGTATCTTGAGTATGGATTAGGGTAAACGTACCCGTTACTTCGGAGAACGTTTTACTGTGATATTTTTTCCCCGATGCGATTAAAATACGTAAAAATAAAAATTTTGTCCTCAATAAATGTATACAATTCAATGAGAATGTATTATAATCTCAGGATTTAAAAAAAACAGTCTTCATAAAAGGTAAAAGTAAGACCGTTATTCCGTTTGTATTCAGAACACATCATTCTTCCATAAAATGTTTACACATTCTATTATATTATTTCATGATAAATTAGGAATAAGGTTAGAATTAAGTACGATGGAAGCACGATACTACACTGATATTACATTGTTAATTTCAAGTTTGTGTCAATCAGACGTTTTAGGTCGGACTTTCATCATGGCTGTCGAGAAAAATGTATAACATGTCAACGTAACAATATTACACGATAATATTTTGTTTAAGATCATTTTATCCAAACTGATACCGTTGCACGCAAAAGATATTAACAGATAGATCAATTTTGATTGATTGGGGGATTAGATTGATTATACATATACAATAGTATTTTAATCTAACGAAGTATAAAATTGAACATTTATCCCTTTTACACGTATCTGTATCAGCTTATATAAATACGAAGATTTAGACCACATTATTTCATTGTTTACTTTCTAGTATATCTCTTCGTATCACTTTTAATTGCGTATCTTTAGCGAAAATCCCATCCTCTTATATCTAGCACGACTGATTACACTATTATCTACTATATGAAAGTCACTTTTGATAAGTGTGTGATCCAAATTGTTGATTTCGTTTGTAAGAAGAGTTATTTACACAAATAAAATTTTGATTAAATATTTGATCGAATGACAGAATTTTGATTGAGAATTCCTTGATTGAATAGACAATCATCTAAATTTTGTTGAATATAATGCAATCAATAATTTTATTCTGATTCTCTGTTAAATTTGGCCAATAAAAAGAGACATTTCTAGCATATGCTATCTGGTTAAATAAAAAATGATTGAAGTTAAAATTGTTTAAACTTAATTGAGTATAATATTTTAAATATTTCTCTACAACTTTATATTTTACTTGGAATAATGAAAAACTGTTACTGCAGGTATAACAATACCGGTTGTCGTCAACGTCCGCTGCAAACGATACAGGCGATTTGTGGCACGGCCGTTCGAGACGTTTATTAAAAACAATGATCAACTAGGACAGTCAACTGTGTACAATCAACTGTTTAAATTTAAATATTTATATACACGTATTTAATCAATTTAATGTAGTTTCAAATATTTAGGCGATTCTCTAGTTCAGTATCTTTTCTAGTTAATAAACGTTTTACGATCGCGAGTGAGCCAAGCGTCGGTGGTACCATAAATAAGGCAATAAGGCAACCTACGGTGACAATTTCTGAACATTCCGAATGAAGCATGGAGTTGTACCCTAACATAATTATTCCATATATCGTGAAAATCTCACGTTTGAGTTATTATTTACACTTAAGGCCACCGTTTTGCTTATCCACATAAACTCTGGACGAATCCATTTTCGAATTGCCCCCCTAAACAATCGAATTGTCCCACTGTTCAATCACTGTTCTAGATGATCACGCAGATTTTGAACCTTGGCAGTGTCAAGTACCGTCGAGCGCATCGAAACATTCAAAATTCCTCACCATTCGAGTTCGTTTCGGTAGTAGTTATCGCGGCATTATCGCGTTCCACATATCGACCTTCTCGTTGCTCGCGGAACGAATCATAATTAACGCGTTAATTACTGGAAAACAGATATCATCTGTCGGCCGTAACCAATCAAGAAGGACGCTTAATGCGAGTCGCGTTACAATAACCTCGCGGCCGCTGCCTATTCTTTATAAATTCAATCGAGCAACAACAAAAGAAATCGCTTCGGCGCAGTGGCTTCGACGGATACGTTTGACTCTGTGTGCAATAACTTACATACGTGAAAGCGAAACGAGACGAATAGGGCGACGGCGTATCACACGGTTATAATTAGCAGATAGAGCCATTCGGAAAGTTCGATTCCGCTATCGTCGAGTGTCGAACTTGCAATACATCGAGCGGGAATTAAGAGCTTAAGAATAATTTTTTTAAAACTCTGAACGTATAAATCAATGTACAAAATCTGTAAACAAATACAGTAGATCCTCGATGAAGATCGATTATCCGAACTAATTCGGACCGAGGTGGTTCGGGAAATTGAATTGTTCGGGTAATCGAACAGTTTTAAAACTACTTAATAAGTACAAAAGAACTATCGTTGTAATCAGAAAACTGACATACAGGGTGAACCAGATAAAGTGTTACGATCTGGTTTCTCAGGATTTAATTAAGATATCGACTTAATTTTTTTTTAAATTAAATGTTTAAAAGGAGGGCTAATATGTTAGTACGTATTAAATTTTTTTGAGAGAGAAAGAGGGCCCAACATTTTTTTAAATGGAAAGCATTATTGATTTTTTGCTATTGCGATCTCTCTCAATAAACTCAATAGCATTTACTTGAAGAAATGTAATACATATCTTTAAAATATTCAATGTATGAAAATATTGACATTGTACTGTATTGTATATACACGGTGGTCCATTTATCTTGAGACAGTCAATTATTACGGAAACCAGCAGGAATATGAACAAATGTTTTATATAAAATATTCTTCATACGAAGGGGCACATTTAATGGCGCTATGCACATTTTTCCATAATGGCCCTTTAAGGGTCAGATGAAGGGCAACTTCATTTTTTCAAATGGAAATCCATATTTTTTATTTTTTCTTCTTATTCTACATCGAAAAATAATAATATTTCGTATAAAACATTTTTATTCCTGAACTTACCATTTTTTAACGATACCATGATAAATGTTGCAAAGCTTAATGTTGCAATGGCATACAACATATATTGTGAATCTTCGTCTAGTAGGCGGCAATAAGAAGTACGTACTTTATTATTATCTGATAAAGTCCGTACATTTTTTCATTGACTGTCTCAAGATAAATGGACCATCCTGTATATTGATTAGTTTTAGATGAAGTCAGTGCTATGCAATAAAAGATAAAGATCGCGATAGATATTGTATCGAGATGTTAACTAAATTGAATCTCGTAGGTGTTACGTGATCGAAACTATGTATGTCAGATAGCTTCTAAGATTGTTAATTGATATTTGTATAGAGCAGCTAATAACCGAGATTAAGTTGATCGTTACCTATTTTATACACGATGGCTTCGTTGAATGGCGTGGAATCACACAGGGCGTCCATGGGTAATGATAGAACCGGGATGTCAGAGATACTTACCTGTAAAAAAAAATGAAAAGTTATAGACTACAAGTTCGTTCGATTTCTTTATTGAAAGTAATTTTGATTTTGAGAACATATTGTTCAAGATGCTCGCGTCAAATTACGTCAGAACATTAGCGAGCTGGGTGTCGTTATTGCGTTCAACCGGCCAATCGGAACGCCCGGTGAAAAGACATCCGGTCAACCGACCTAATCATTGGTCGATCTAGTATCCAGATCCTTCTAGAAGGGACAGGAAACAGGAAACCGTCTGTTTTTTATTACTGATCAGTCAATAAATAGAGTGACCGGCTGTCTTTTCGCTCTCTCAGCAATTGCTCTCTGCTGAGTAATTCCGACTCAAAACGCGATCGACCACGTTCCATTGTAATTTCTCATTGTGTTCCATTCAAACAGCCAGGAGAAGATTATTGCTCTCAATTCAGCGCGAATCGCTTCGCGGTTAAATATCTGCGCAATCGTTCTTTATGCAAACACGACGTTCCTTACAATTAGTAATCTCCATCATTCGGCTTTATTCGAACGGCATCGAGGAGATTTCTTTTCTCAACCCGCGAATCGTATCGCTTCAATGTAAAAGTGACGAATCTCTTCGGAGAAAACAAAGAGTGATCGAAACGTGTAAAGGATATCTATTAAGGGTTAACGTTCGACACACGTGGGCGTTACATCACTTCGATTCTTCTAATTCCTTTTACAAGTGAAAGTGATCTCGTTCACCGCGCAACGAATTAAATTCAAACTCGCTTTTGTTCCTCGCGAACACATATAAATTAACTATTTTTATTTACTTAATTATGTACCTTCTACAGTCTTCTGTGATTTTATTCCAACGTTTTGTAAATTTCTTTATTTCTCATTAATAATAGTAGACTGTGAATATTTATGCTTTTATGTAAAATACGAATATTGAAAATACGATAAAATGTACAGTTCCATAAACATTAAACATTCGTAGATGAAAACCTTTAAGTATTCAAGTTGAACTTGAAACACTCTATGTACGTATAGAATATAATTGTGTTATTAAGTTGCCATTTTTGAAAAACCTTTCAAATTGATTTCCCTCTAAAACTTTAAACTAACATTCCTAACAATCGCGCTGTATATGTATACATTGCGTATGTACATCCTACCTGATTTCATATGTATACGTGAACGTCTTCTTTTTTATTGAAGCGTAACCAAATCTCCCAGTGAAATTTATACAAACGAGAGTGTTACGCAGTCTTCTTAATAAAGATTATTATAGATTGCGCGTATAGAATTTCAATATACATTCATTTTGAAGATATGGAACGAGCATATCTATTTTAAGTGAACGTAACATGATTCGCGCGAGGAAAACAATCATCGGCTGTAAATAGCTATTTTTCAATTATCCTTATCTATCAACTTATTGGTTATTTAGTTCAATGCATGCCAAGGCTGCGAGACTGATAATACTGCTTAATGTTAACGCAATGATAGCGGATAATGCAGTACTAGCAGATATTTATCCAGCAGAAGAGTCGAGGCGATAAAATCGTACAGTACAGGACGACAGTAAGACAGTAGTTTAGTTAAGAAATTTTAGAAAATAAAATTTGTACCACCAATTCTGTCACCATATTCGTCCAACGCATATTCTAACAGTTCTTGGTACTTTTCCGCATTGGCCATTGGCGGAAACCACGTGATCGGAGTTTTACCGTTTTACATATTTTCCAACACGATGATGCAATTCAGTATATTTCAGTATATAATTTCAGTATATTCATAATATTTTCAGATGGCAGAAGTTGAGGTTTTACCTCAGCCATGAAGAAGTCCAGACGTTAACCCCATTGAAAATCTATGGGGCATTTTATCAAGAAAAGTCTACAGCAATGACATACAATGCGCAACGGCGAATGAATTAAAAAATGGCATCAAAGAGATCGGATCAGGGACTTTAGAGGAATTAATAGACTCAATGCCACGAAGAATATTTGAGGTCACAAGAAATAATGGTGGACCAACCAAATACTAAGATTGCTGGTTAATTAATTAATTTGTAATTGCATTTGTAATATTTTTTTAAGTTCAACTAGCAAGTGATTCAGCGAACCTATAATTATTTCGCACAATAATTCCAAATTTTTGTAATATTAATTACAAATTAATAGACACACGAATAAAAATGATATTATTCAAATTCATTGTGTGTTCTACTAATTACATTGTGACGAATAACATAATAATAATAAAAGACAGAAATGTTGTATGAATCACTGTAGGAGTCAACGTGCGAAGATGAATGAGAGCTGTTCTTCGGGAAATAGTCCAGCAAGAGAGAAAGATGAATTGTTCAGGATGAGTGCGATGGAAAATCCAAGCACAAGGGATCCTCCGATGGAATCAATGTAGACCAAACACGAAGCAGCACGGAGGGGTGGTAAAGCAACAGGTTTGCGTCGAGTTGAGCAGCAAAGTTAAACAGCTAGGGGACTGCTAGCCTTTCAAGGGTAATTTATTTAAACGTCGACCTATCTGCGCGTCTATCGGGTTGCTAGCTCGAGTAGAGGCTCGCTGCTGAATCTCCTCCTCTGTATTCGCAGAGAGCAGTCTTTTCTGTCCGAGGAAAAGCAGAACGATAATCCC
This sequence comes from Lasioglossum figueresi, assembly GCA_028455805.1. NCBI lineage: Eukaryota > Metazoa > Arthropoda > Insecta > Hymenoptera > Halictidae > Lasioglossum > Lasioglossum figueresi. The sequence continues at coordinate 1,892,478 of CM052196.1, read as the reverse complement.
CGGAGGATTCGCTGGGAATACTTGTTAGCGACCGTTTTGTTTCCCGTTTCGCAGCCGCGGACCACAGGGAAGATTCGCGCGATGACCCAGGACTGCAAGAACTGCAATGTCCATGCTGAGTCGCTGGACCACGAAGAAATCCGGGTGCCATACGTCTTGCGGCAGATTAGATCGCCATATCCGCCCGTGACTCGATGCTACACCATCGGATTTTCGATAATGAAACGACAGGATAGCGGTCGTTCATCTTGGTACAGAACCGGTTACTGTTAAACAGGACGATCCTGATTTTTTCCACGCCCAGCTTAGGTTTTAATAGCTTCTTGATACGCGTGATGCGACATAAATCCTCGGGAAGCGTCATTCTGTATGCGCTGATTGCAACAAATGCTTAAGCTCGCACGCTGCATTCGAACAGCTGCGGATTAACGTGAAATGAGAGATGCAGGAGGGACTCTAATTGCTTCGGATCGTTCTCGGATCGAATGCAACATGTGGCAGAAACGAGAGTGGGGGTTATGAGAGTTTCGAGTCTTGCTACCTTTCCTCTTGTACAAGGTGCGCGTGAGCAAAGCATAGTTAAACTCAAATGTAATTAGTCTCTGGAATAGCAGTATTGAAACGCAAATAAAATATTTTATATTGCATTTTTAACTTTCTACATTATTTTTCTGCATAGAAAAATGTTCAATATAACATGATACACCTACAATAATCCTCTATAAAGGAACATCGAGAACATTGATTTTTATCTTCTTTTAACTACGATGCGGTACATAAAAAAATTCTGGAAAAATTAAGAACAATGGTTTTGAATTTTTATCTTCAAAACTTCAATACGAAATATGCATTTTTTTCGAAGTTTTGGAGATTTCTAACTCTTTTAAACATCTGAATCTGAAATTGGACCATACCCGTGAACGTAGAAACAACTTTCGCCAAATAATGGAATATAGATTTTTGTACCTTATAAATTGTACTTGTAGAATTCTTTGAAATTTTCAGTTTTCCAGTTGTACTTTTCTTAATGTCATAATTAGACTACGGATCTTTATGCGAAATCACCATTTTCTGCATCTGCTGTAAGATACAGAGGAGTCAATTAAAAATGTTTTTTCTTTCTTTAATTCAATTAAATTCTTTAAATCTTTAATTCGATTATTTTAATCTTTATAATCGTCCAAATTTCAGCTACTTATTACTGACATTAATGTAGAAAATCCGCAGTCTAGTCATAATATAAATAATAGCTATATATAATATTCTTTAAATTTTTATTACATACGATATACGTGTTAAAACAATTATTTCGCAATGTAAACATTTCAGTTTACATCGAATATGCACAATTTTTCATGTAAATATTTCAATTTAAATTGAATATGTTCGGGTGATAGTAATAGCAGGACGTTCGGCGAACAGAGAAATGCATTTAACATGAATCTTGTGACGCCGTCGATGACGTTCGCTTTATTCGAAAGAATTTCACCGATTCCATCAGAGGTTCCGACACTGGTTCGTTCAGACGAAAATAATCACGTTGTTTCCTGTACCGCGTGAGCAACAAGGGTTCCAATAAACATCAGAATTTAGAGGCTTCTATTTGCGATGAGCGCGTAATAAGTATAGTTTCGGATTTGTTGTAACTGGCACCTCGAACTTGGCGCTAAAATTCAGGCGCCGTTGGAGAAACTGTGGGGAAACTTTTAAATGAAACAATGTATGAATTAAAATTTGAAAATTAATTGCACCTCTGTTTCTAAATGCTGTAGCATATTTGATTCTCCTTTTATTACGTCACAAGTTGATACAGTTGTTTAAAAGATTCTATAACGTATAACATTTACTTAAAATATTCTTTTATATTGTCGATATAATTAACAGACACATGTTGTATATATAAGTCTGTATTTTTGTTCTAACGTCTTAATATTCAATATTTGAAATTGTTTTATGGTGGAACATTAAAAACTAAGCTTCGGTGACTAGAATATGTTTATCGAATAAAATTACGTCTTCTCTCGTTAGTATACACATACAGTGACACTTCAATTAAGCGGTAAGAAATTTATTGGTACTCGTAAATTCGTGTACCCTTTTCTTGTTTGAAATTGCAGCTACGTATCTTTGCCATAAATGCATAAAATCTGCTGTCAAGTAATAAAAAACCGAGAGTCGATCAGACTCTGAAATAAACGATTATGATAATCAAAGAGCAATTATATGTCATGTTAAGTTACGATAAGGAACCAGAGGTCAACCATAGACAGAAATAATATCTTATGTTAGTGTTGCAAGAATAGTATATAATAACTTATTTTAGTATATTGTAATCAACAAAGCAATTAAATGTCATATTAACTTGTGATAAGAAATATGAAGATCGAGTTCTTCTAAGCTATTCGCGCAACGACAACCGCTGCAAATATAAATAATCGAGGACTCAGCGTTAACGTTTTATGCAATAAGTACAGCAAGGTCTTCGCAAGTATGTAATTGCACTGACTTTGTGTATCGTGTATCGCGCATACATTATCATAAACAAATAAAAATGCTCGGGGCAAGGCTTCCGCTAAACTTAGCGTTCGCCGACTGTTAAGAACGTTTTAGACGCCTGTAAACACGTTTTGACAAGGCAGTCGTATTTACAGAGTGCAGGGTGCACGCGCATCCTAATGCGTTCCGTCGCGTCGCGTCGCGTCGCATCGCGTCGCATCGCGCGTCGCGCGTCGCGAACAACCCGAGACACGCACGTGAGTTTATTATGCTGCGCAGAATCTTGATAAACGTCGCCGGTGTATTCGCACCGGCTACATAGTTTCGCAAGATAGCTATCTTTCGTAATTCACACTCGATTTACGTTTAGGCATTCGTTTCGGATCTACTGGAATAGACATAGAGAAACATACAATCCTATAATTACACCAAATCAAGTCAACATAAATCGCTCAAAACTAATATCTGGTCGTTTCAAAGTTACAGGGTGTACGAGATAAAGTGTTACAAGCTGTTTTCTCAGAATCTAATGAAAATATCGAAATAATATCTTTTTAATCAACTGGTTAAGGAGGGCTAATATTTTAATATGTATTAAATCTTTTGAGGGAGAAAGGAGGACCCTAATATTTTTTTAAATGGAAAGTATTATTGATTTTTTGTTATTGCGATACCTTTCATTGAACTCAATAGTATTTACTTGAACGTTTCTTTTATTGGCGATAAAAATATGGACTTACATTTAAAAAAATATTGGTGCCATTGAAATCTCGAAGAACATGACTCGAGGAAAATTGAACGTAACACCATCTTCGATTGATAATGTTCTCCTCTCGTTACAACGAAGTGAAAAAAAAGATAATAAATGAGAATACTCCCCTGTTTATCAATTATATATCAATTATAGGTTATAGTTATTAACGGTTTTGTACAATTTTCCGAAAAATAATTTCTTTTTTTTCTCAAAAATCGAATGTAACTTGTTCGTTGTTGAATTTCTTTTGAGCTTATAAGAAAGCAATATTAGACTTTCAACACCAATAGTAGACAATCTATGGTTACTATTGAAATTGGATTTTGTCAGCGAATTTTATTTCTTAAAATAATTTGAATTATTTCAAAATTATTCGGGAAACATCAGACAAAATTGACGTGTTAATCCGACTCCGGCATTTGATATTATAAAAAAGACATACCATTGCGTGCCAGTACTTTTCTTTCGAAAATGGAATTTCTCCAAAACTGACAGTAATAAGGAAAACTATTTTTCAAATTCGTATCAATTAAGCGTATTTGAATCTGCGACAGCTACCTTTAGGTCATTATTACTGTGTTAATACATAATTAATGATTGGCGGATCCTGCGCACGCAACGCCGCCTCTAAAAACGCTAATGATTAACTAGACTATTCGAGAATAAATAATTATATCTCGTGTTGTTAATGTATACTTGAAACGAATGAAGTCGCGTCTATAAGAAATCAATATTGCTTTTGTTAATGAGATTATAACTGTAATCTGAAGCTAGAGAACAAATGTTAACCTCCGCTCCCGACAACGTGAGGTCATTAAAATCGGATTACAGCCATCGTGATTTCTTGAACAAACCGAAATGTACGATAATAACGAGAAGAAAATCATCGTACGCGCGAAAACGAAGAACTCGTGAAGAATTTCAAAAATCATTTTACGCGATTGGCGAGTTATTACACGTTGAAACTAGTTTTCTCACAAAATCAGTTATGAAATTTCTAATTGCTATTGTAATGATCGCATCCACTTAAATTACAATTCTTATTGCATTTTGCTGACTATGAGACACTCTAATTGGGCGCAGCAGCGTCCAACGAAACAATTACATACTAGAAAATTCATATAATGGGATTGAATACCTTTCATTTGCGCGAATGAAGACGTTTGTGGGTCACAACGTATGTATTAGTGATTTCGATTGACTATTGGGATCTGACATTTTGATTGGTGCCGTCTACTGTCGAAAGGTAGAAATACTCTAAGCTTGGCGTATAAACTTAGAGAGTTAATTAAAAAGAACGTAATGCAAGCTGCAATTTTCCACCGGGTAGCAAACCAGTTTTGATTACTGTGCAGTGAAAGATTGCGATGGCAGAGCGAGTAAAAATTTGTTGCTCTGTTTCCACACTTTTCCAAAGCTGTTTAAATGCGTAGTCAATAAGAGCATTCCATTGGTACAGAAAGTAATAAACATATTAACAAAGAAAATAAATGTTTATTTCACGTCAGTTTGTTGTAATTCGTGTAGAAAATTATTATTTTGCACAGAGATCACCGTAACGCGCACTGTCCCCTTCCAGTAAGGGGTAAGTGAACGTTGGTGGGAGAAGCAAACGTTTGAGGGGCTGCAACCGTGCCCAGTACTGTTTTAGATATTGACATAAGGGTTAAAGGGAATGGAGACTGTCTATGAACATTCAAAAATTGCATTGTAAAATTACCATTCCTTTCCGTTTCATTGAGAAATTTCCATTTCGTGCCGTTTCATTGAAAATATCTGCCGCATTTTCTGCTTGAAATCATGTCTCTTTCTTGAAAGAATGTTCCATTTCGTTGAGTTTATTATTAAACGATTGACGGAGTTGTGAACTATAATTAACAGAAGACCCCACAGGCTAACACGAAATACCACTACTATCATTGGTAGCCACGAAGACGAAGTTATCAGAGTTACGCGCGATTCGAGCATCCGCTCAGCAATAAATTAACGAGTTATCTTTAAAAAAAAGCGCTGCACTAGAAAGAAAAGGTAAAGCTTTCTCGTTCATTCATTGTCAGTCGAACAACATAATGACTAACTGCCATGTGGAAAATTCTATGAATGCGTAATCTCATCGCTTCGGAAGGAATCGAGAGAATCCTCCGTTTATTTCTATCGTAATAATTAGACTGCGGATCTTTACGCATTTACGGCTTAAAAGAAATTTTTCAAAAATGCTAGAAAATAAATTTCCTCCGAATTTAGTACGATTTTTAGTTGTTTCATTTCTGCAAAGACAACTACCACGGAAAATAACATCTTGCATGATTCCACTTTCTTAAAATGTGCCAACAGAAATTTGAAATTGCATAAACAACCGCAGATATCCGTCATCTAGAAAATAAAAGAAATACGACCATCGGCAAAAATTATTCGATCAAACAAAACGATTGTTTATCGACGTAATTATTCATATTTCATATTTTCAATGTGGAAAATATTTCCATCAACGACAAAAGTAAATGCGATAATAAAACTCGTTATGTATAAAGCAAATATTAATACAAAAATCAATATATTTGTTTTTTCTTGATACAGAGAATGAACAAAATAGGCACACTCTTTTAAAGGAGGATTTAATTACCGTCGGCTATACAAAACATTTCTGTGGCAATGTTCATTTAATTTTCATGTTCGCCGTTAGAATGATTAAAAAGTATTGTGTTGCTTTCTTATGCTATGTCTTGTTAATTAATCAACTGTAATTGTAGGCCCAACGTTGGATATTCGTTGGCAAATTCTCATCCAATTTCGTCGTAGGCCCTACATTGACCCTATATTGGGTTTGCAGGCAAACCACCAACCAAATCCCAACCGTTTGCCAACTGTAAACGATACTAGGGCATTAACGCGTGGAACACCGGTTATAAGGCACCCTGTAGACTCGTCGTAGAAATGCAACTGATCGCATTCGGCGGGGTCCGAATACAGTCTGTCGGTTCAGACCATTTTCGGTGTCAAGGTGTTCCAGAAAACGCACGCTATCGGCGAGGCCTTCGTTTACCAGCGAAACGTTAATTCATTCATGGCACGCACCGCAAGGGGAATAACCTGACCGACCACAATTACCATGAAAAATCCTCTTCGATCAATTACTCCAATGAACGTGCTCGCTTTTAAACACAAGTATGCGGTACGTATTGTCCACTCAACGAAAGCAATAATACAGTGTTTCGTTTTTCAACTACCAGAAAAGTATTGTAATTTACGATTCTAACATCTCACTTTCAAAAGCTACGATTCGACATAGACTAAACTTTGTTAAATAAGGTAATTATTAAATCGTACGAGTTAGCGAACGAGTAATAAGTAGACTGCGGATGTTTATGGAATTTTCAATTTTTATAGATTTCTTAAGAACAAATAAATTCTACAAAAATGTTTGCTACTTGAGTTAACATCGGTTGATTGTGTACGCCCTCGAGCAGTGTTAGCACAGGGCCCCTAAATCAACGCTCCGCCCTTGGTAATATTTCATTCCCGTGACATTTAATATTGTCTGCGGTGTTCCTAGACGTGCACTTGCAATTTGAAAGCATGAATATTTCATGGAAAAATGATAATAACTCGGTGTAGCTAGACTTACATTCAAGAACTGTTTTAATTGATCCAACTCCAATAATTTGATTACATAATTAATGAACGATTCGAGTGCTCTATGTACTTGCGTTGCGTTGGACGAGCAGTGGCAAACAAAAGAAAGTTTAAAATTTCTCTATACGAGCCTTGATCGTTTTATAAAATCTCGAGTGTTACTTGAAAATAAAATTACAGTTTGTAAAAATTGTGATCAGTTATTGTGTAGATTGCTATGTGACTTTCTTTTGACCGCCGCTGTACTTCGTTGCGTCGCGGCGTCGCAGAACGATGCGAGCGCCGAATGTCACGCGCGATACGATACAGAGGAAACTAAATATAAATGTTCTCGTTATTAGATACGTGTCTTAATTTCAGAATAAATAACAGTTATCTGCGGCGTTTCGATACACCGAGATAAGCCAACAAATACCAATGTAAATCAGCCGGTCCAAACGTGACGTGCCGCGAGATAATGCTCGCGAACGGAATTACAACTAATCGATGATTAGTCTAACGAGAAACCTCGATTAAGGAAACATGCCAAATAGTTGCGAAATTCACGAAAAATTCGTACACAATTTTACTTTTTCACTGGAGCGATATTCGTATTTGCGAAGTTTCTTTTAATATTGCGCGTAAATTTTTATTCTGCGTATAGTTTATTTATATAATTATGGTTCAATCTTTTAAAGTATAATTAAAAGTGTATTCAGGAAATATATCACTTTTTATTTCAAGAAGGCATTTTATTTCGTAGAAGGTTCGATTGCAATCAATAGGATGTTATGATTATGAGAAATGTTACTAATCAAACGCAACATGATACACGCATTATGAGAGGAAAAATCGCAGTCATTCTTGTGTGAGGTGTTTGAAAAATTCTTCTGTTACAATTTTTAAGAACAGATATATTTTATAACGTCCTGTTAGAGTTTGATAATAAAATAATAACAGTCCTTTCACACCTAATTGTATCGCAAAAAGTGTTCCTTGTATGCGCAAATTGTCTTTCTAATTGAATTCTTCTCTTGTATTAATTAAGTTATGATATTTCAGCAGGAAGAGTTCATCTGTATGACTTCATACGAATTTAATTAATTCACTGCAATCATTTCACCCGCAAGTGTTGAAAATTAATAAGTATTAACGATATCGTTTACCGTACTTTGATCTCTCGCAAATTGATTAATTTTCAAAACTGAACAACATCAATTATGTTTTTCTCCTTTTATTGTTACGTTTCGCCCAAGTGTACAATGCTTATTTTATGCGTTTACGTCACTTTGAGTTTGTAAAACCAGCGCAAAGATGTCCTTAAATAAATATTAGTAATTTTTACCCTGAGAAATCTTTCAAAGAGTGAAACAAATTCTTTCCTTTTACTTTATGTGCTAATGTCGTTTGTCGATTTGCAAAAACATTAACGAAATAAATGTTCATCTTTTTCTGGATGGATTCTCATCGAAGAATTTGTGCAACGAAACGAAAGTTATTTATAAACAAACGTTAATTAGACTGCGGATCTTTATGCATTTATGGCTTCTGAAAATTTGGAAAAAAGCATCGAATATAAAATTCGACAGAATTTAGTACAATCTTTATTTATTTCTATTTATTTCTATTTTATTCCACTTTCTTAAAATTCGTCTGCAAAAATTGCAAATTTTATTAACTCGAATAAAACCTGTATAGATTGACAATTTTCTTATATACTCATCTATATTTTGAATTGTTAACAATTTCACACACTCGTGTCTGTCGTAAATGTATAAAATTCGCTATCACAGACATTTCGGTCCCCAAAAAGAAACATCAACAAAATACATTTTCGTCTCGTTTGCATAGGAAAACCAATCGTTTGGAGAAAAATCCACAATTTATGAGGTGGGCGCGATGTTGCTCAAGCATAAAAGTGAGAAAAATGATAGTTTAATCACCAGCGTGTGTCCATTCATCTGTTTCGTCGGTGTTTTCGGCTCGTATGTGGTCGTGGTCTCCTCGGTTTGCGTCATGATCATTTTGCTCTGCTAAATCGAACTGAACCAGAACGAAACTACCTTGAACAGGAATGCTTCTTGCGCTGTCCGATACGTATCACGCATCTTCGTTCTCACATTTTCGGGTACCCAGACTCCTCTTCCGAATTCCCCCCATCAACTTATCGACGAAAATTCACGTCGCGACGATCGACTGACAACGCTCGATACTCTCATGAAAAAGTCGATTGACTAACACCAAACGAATACATTACTCCTTTCGAAACAGTCTGTTTGCTCCTCGTAGTTTGCACCTAGACTATGATCACCGTTTAGCTCCTTTCGATAGGGTCCTGTCATAACAATCGATCGCACTGTCTCTGCTCCACTCACTGATCGCGAGTCCTTTCGATTTAAAATTCCATTGTCCTCGAATTTCGCAGTAAAACGTTTCCACGGAGAGTTTCGGCTCCGCAATTTGTCACATAGGGTCCAACACTTGACGACTACCGTAGGACCACAAATATAGAAGTTCCCGATTGAAATTGTGGATCGTTTGGTTCCGGGCGAGGTTTAGGTTTGTCGGTGGCAATGATCGATCCGAATGAACCCGAACGCTGCGATTTTTTCGGGACGCGAAAGTGCAACGAAGCAAAGAGAGAAAAGGAGCCGGTGCGACCGGCCGGCTTACCACACACTGACTTCTGACTGGTCGAGCTAGTAGGTGACTGCGGGGACCCCTTCCATAACGCATAGCAACTGCTCGTAAGACGACTGATAAGTTCTTGCATTCTGTTGGGACCGACAGATCGTCCTGACGCGGTGGCAGCGGCGGCGGCGGTTTGCAGTGGTTCAGAATTGCCAAAACATAGCCACAAATCGAAGACATACTCCAATTTTACTGAAAATCGGTATTCCGTGGGTTTTCGAGTAGCTGATTATGAATCTGATTTCAAAAATTTCAGAAAACAAGACGGAGGATTCAATATGGCAGATGTGGTGCTCAAAAAATTGTCAGATTTCCTTGAAATTTAGTATCCCCATATTTTTTGGGTCGTTGAACATGAATTTGATATCAAAGTTTCAAAAAACGAAATAGCGGATTCAATATGGCAGATGTGTTGCTCAAAAAATAGTCAGACTTCCTTGAAATTTAGTATCCCCATATTTTTTGGGTAGTTGAACACGAATTCGATATCAATGTTTCAAAAAACGAAATAGCAGATTCAATATGGCAGATGTGTTGCTCAAAAAATTGTCAGATTTCCTGGAAATTTAGTATCCCCATATCTTTTGGGTCGTTGAACATGAATTTGATATCAAAGTTTCAAAAAACGTAATAGCGGATTCAATATGGCAGATGTGTTGCTCAAAAAATTGTCAGATTTCCTTAAAATCTAGTATCCCCATATTTTTGGGTCGCTGAATATGAATTTGATTTCAAAATTTCAAAAAACGAAATCGTCGGAGTATTAGTTTTCAAATAAATTAGAGTACTTCTTGTGTTTTGGCCATGTTTTTTTCAATTTGGGTCGTTACCAACGCGTTGCCTATTTATCGTTGTAACTTTTACATTTGCAAGTATTTACAAGAAATTTTTGTGCAGCCATCTCTTAAGGAGGGTCTAAGAAATACTTTATGCAAAATTCATCGTGTCCTCTCGCGAACTCCGCTTTGTAATCGTCATTAAGGAAAAAAGACAGAAAAATAGGTGTTCCGGATAAGACAGTCTTCAAAGATTTAAAATATTTGTATACTATTATTTTTGATACTGTACATACAGGAAGTTGAAAGAACGCTCTTTAACGCCACATAGCTAATTTTGCTGAAATTATTACTCATAAAATAGTAAGATGAGGCGAACGACGTTAATTTCGGAAAGAAGTGCGATCATTGCAGAATTTGCATTTTTACGTGTTTTTAAACTTCTCTCGAAAGATAACGGGCAACTTAAAGCAATTTATATTTATGCCAAAACTTAGTCTGTACATTTAAACTTGACAAATTCGGAAAATTGTCTTTTGGACACGTTTTCGTGCGCTAATAGCGCCATTGCTAAATTGCGTTTGTCTTTGCGTAATGGGAATAGCGGGGTCGCTAGACCGAAAAATCTTTCGCACTTTTCTCACGACGCGAATACAATGGCGCGTTAGTCACAGCGACAAGCTGCGTATTAATCTTGCTTAATAAAGCATTAATGTTAATAGCGAGTCGGCCGTGATAATTTTGCAGAGAAGTATCAGCACGTTTACCGGTGATTTTATATTTTCTCGCTAATAAATGCTAATTATTAAGTCGTTGCATACGAAATATCAGATTTTTAACAGTAACGTTAAACAAACCTTTTCTACTAAATAAAACTTGTTGATCAAGCATCATTAGAATGAACAAGTTCTGTCAACGAATTACAAGTTTCGTGATTCTGTATGGTGGACATTTAATTTCTTGGTCGTTCATGTCCCCCTATAGGAGGAAGGGGAATCATCGCCGTATTACATTCTGTATCAATATATGTGGAAACTGTAACTAAAATATATATGTAGTTTATTTTATTACTCGTTCATTTTTACTTTACTCTTATTATTTTAAATAGTGCTAACTCTTTTTGTCAATTATCATTAGGAAAAAATTAAATTTTAATGTAGACGTTGACAATATGAAATTTGTATTTATTTCTTCGCAACTTACTTTATTTAAAAAAAAGAATAGTAAAACAATATATATATATGCGATATTAAGTATAAAATACTTGTGAAAAGATATATTTGTATCACGGTTTTGTCACAGAATTGTTATCATATGTTTATATTGTCATATAGTTTTACCAAAATTCACATACGGTGTTAATCATTGAACGGCGCTTCTTTTCATTTACGGGCTCACAGCATGGACGCGTCGACAATTGTTATATTTCATCGTTAGCCATTTACCACAAAAGTAGAAGTTCTGTTTTCAATGTAGATTTATATTTAGCCTGAAGGTTAAATGGCGATCATCGAAGCTGTTACATTTCATTCGTAATAAGTTACTGCACAAAGTAGAAATTCTATATATGCTGTAAATGTTATTATAGCCTTAAGGTTAAACGCTGATAACAGCTAAATAATATTTTGCTTTTTCACAGGAGAATCAAACGATATTCGTATTTGTAAAGTTTGTTTTAATATTGTGCGTATATTTTTAATTCGCGTATAATGTGTTTATACAGGGTGGTCCATTTAAGAAAGGCCACATAATATCTCTTCAGGTTATTGTGAATGAAAAAAATATTTATTACGTAATGTGCATGGTGTCGATGGACCAAATATCTGGAAAGAATATTTTTTTCCGAAGGTCAATTTTTTTCGGAGTTATCAAGGTCATCGATGTTTTTTCATACATAACTACATTTTTTTTTATTGCATCGTCTAACTGATCGAAAAATACATTCAGATATGTATAATAACATGACCTTGAAATTACGTTTTCAAAAAAAAACTTTAATTTTCGAAGATCAAGGTCATTCCAAGGTTATCCTATTATTCATATCCGAATGTATTGTTTCGATCAGTTACACGATGCAATAAAAAAAATGTAGTTATGTATCAAAAAACATCGATGACCTTAATAACTCCGAAAAAAAATATTCTTGCCAGATATTTGGTCCATTGACACCATGCACATTACGTAACAAGTATTTTTTTCATCACAATAACCTGAAGAGATATTTAGGTGGCCTTTCTTAAATGGACCACCCTGAATAATTATGGTTTAATTTTTTTAAGTATAATTAAAATTGAATTCAGGAAATATATAACTTTTCTGTAATTATATTTTCTTTCACATTTCGTAGAAGGTTCCATTGCAATCAATAGGATGTTATGATTATGAAGAATGTTACTGATATACACTATACACGTATTATGAGGGGAAAAATCGAAGTCACATTCTTATTTGAGGCTTCTGAAAAATTTTTTTGTTTCAATTTTTAAATATGGAAATTTTTTATAACGTCCTATTAGACTTTTGTAATACATATAGTTTGATTATTTCGGGATATACAGATACGTTTGATAAGAAAATAGAAAATATGTAAATAATATTGTATTTTAATATAAGTATGCGATGATCTTGCATAAACATCTTAAAGATAAAATTGTAGAACTTTACCAAATTATTGACCGCAAAAATTAATATGCAAAGTGTTCTCATTTAAGTACAGCGATTAATAAGTTAACTTATTGTTGTATGCAGCTTATCATTAGCTGTTCTTCCTGATCTGTCTGTATTTTCTTAAAAGGTGAGCGATAATATCTTCGGAATTTCGTGTAACAAGTTCTCGAAGTGCCCGCCATCGCCATAGGTAGGGTGCCTCGATTAACTTGCAAATTCCTGAAACTTGTCCTGCAGTATGCTTCGAACATAGCTTTACATCAGCCACAAAGATGAACTCGTTTTTTATCCTAATTGAGTTACAATTATTTTTACGTATACTAAAAATGATTCACCGTTTGAATAAAAGTATGTGTCTCTTTTCTATTAACTCTAAACATTTCTTCTGACCTGAGATATTTCCATTCGAATATGATTTTTTTTCATTTTGCGCGTATTAAACTGATGCAGTTTACTCGTACAATACTCAAATGTTTAGTAATTTATTTGATATAAAATAATTGAATAACGTAACAATTAATTTGCATTACTGATATAGCAATATTTAGCGGTACCTCAGAGTCGCCACTCGAGTGCTAAGGGTTAAGTAGCAAGGACACAATGGTAGGACTTGTCAAGGGAGTAGATTTTCGTTTCCAGGATTAGAAGGGTGCGGGATGTGCCTTCTCGTTTCTCGATAATGCATGCGATGGAGTTTTTCAGTAGTCAAAAGCGTTAGATAAAAGTCCAATTTTTACGTTTACGAGACGCAATTTGCATTATTCGGAAGCATACAGCTGCGTACGTAGCTGTTTCATAAAGCTGCGACAGCCACATGCTGCCGAATAATGCAAATTACGCCTCGTAAACGTAAAAATAGGGCTTTGATGGCGATCGCGGCCTAGATTGATCTTTTATCTAGCGCTTGTCACTACTGAAAACCCCCATCTTTGTATTATCGATAAATGAAAAGGCGCACGACGGACCCTTGCAATCCTAGAAACGAGTCTATCCTCTTAAGAACGCTCGATAAACTTAGCGAAAGCAGAATTGAAGGAAAAATCGTAATGATAACATAATGTTGGTATACCTCCTGCGAGAAAATGGCAAGGCCGACGCGTCTCGCACCGGCACGTCGCGTATCCGTTCACAAAAAGGAAAATCTGCAGGGTCATTTTATGCGTCGTCGGGCGATCGTAAATCAAACGAAGGATGCAATATTATTAAATCATGCGCGCTCTCGATTCCTGCTATTACGGCGAGGATTTTCTATCGATCTTATCGGGCCGTTTCATCCATCTTATCGGGACAGTACGAAACGCCTACGCGTTCGTAATCACTGTACACTGTAGATACACAGCTGAACCACGCGCGACCTACACCAACATACGGTAGAATTAAATAGACTCGGTATGAGTATGCAGCCGAGATACAAAGATAAAGCTAAAGCGACTTGGCTTGAATGAGGTGTAAAAGCTGCCTCTGGAATGCTCGTATACGGCAAACAACTAAAATTATTCGGATACTGCACGAGTTCGCTATATTGGTGATCTCTAATTTCATTTCCAACCACGAGAAAATTTTTCTGGATCTACTGCGTTGTGTCATTGGATCGATTAACGAAGGTAGGCTCGACGAGGATCACATTATTGGCCCACAGTAAAACCCCTCTGAGTAAAATTTAAGCCCTCTAGCTTGCCCGTTAGGGTAGTTTTTCTCAGAAATCGAAAATAATAGAGAAAACATCACGAGCAGGTTACCAAAATACGGAAAAATAATTTGTTGGTCAGTGTTCTTATTATTATACACTTCGATCATACAATATGATTAATTATAATTGTTAATTATTCGGAACTTTTGTTCGTTCGGTTTTTGTTCTCAATGATTACGAGCTTTTTATGGGGTCGGCCAACGTAGCGAATAGATTCAATCAAAGCAGAGCGAGGGGAATGGACCAGAAAATCAAAGTCAATGAACATTAATGACTAATTAGCCATCAATAAAGGAAAGGTTTGAAAGAGGTTCTGCATTATTTTAACGTAACCGTTCTGGTTTAGCAATTCGGCATTTTATGCAATCGGCGAGGAAACACGGTTACAATTTAGATACCAGTAGACATTACATGCGATTCGATAGTTTGCAGTGTTATCTTTGCCGCGAGTAATATTTAGACCGGTTGTTACCGCTAACCTATTTGATAACACTATGCAGTCAATGGAAATTGCCTTTGTATGTAATCTAGTTTCATTATTGGTTTACTTTATTTGACAATAACGTGTAGGGCAATGTACGAGGAAATAGCACAATTTACCTCTAAATCTTGAACTTTATGGCAGTCCAGATTGGTAAATGCTGCAGCTCACAAATCGGTTCTTTCTTCTTCTATAATATTATATAACGTTGAATCGAATCACAACCCTAAACGATTCCGCAAAATCGTTGAAATTTAACTAAATTGATTGGCAATTCCCATTTTTATTCGCTAATGAAACTGAAATTAGAGCGTTCAAGTTCGTCATATTAATCGCTAGAATAATTACACACTACTTGGAGTAAGGCTTTACTTTAATGTATTCTCAAATACATTCTCTAAAATACGTCGATTGTCTTATTGATTGTCTAGACGTAACATAAATAATTGAAAATGTACGTCTCAACTACAGAAGTTGAGGAAAATGCATTCTTTAAGAAGATGGTATGGATAGGTCAACTAATACTAAGATCGTACAGCTCCATTCGCCTTATTGTTAGATCTAAATTTTACTGTACTTTAATCCAGAAGGATTCTAGAAATTCTGAAATATTCTAATTTATTTCAGTACCAATACCGATATTTTATACAATGTTCTGGCATTGTATTAACAATGTTATTCAACATTGATTTCATTGACGCGAGTCAATTGACAAAGATACAGCAAATAAAAATTTGAAACATATAGAACATATCATATTTTCGTGTCGATCTATGTACTTTACATTAATTAATTTAGAAATATAAATTCAATCTCTCATGGGCAAAATTAATCTGTTCAAAAATTTGGAAAATTATGACCAATCGAGATATTACTGGGTGAATATATAAGTTAACAAGTTGCAAATTAATACACATTTCTTTGTTACTGGGCTTATTTGATTATGTGCTTGGTTCAAATAAGTAAAAGCTGAAATAGACACGCGGAATGTTTCGAAATATTTTCTACGAAACCGAATAAATTAATAAATGCTTAAGAAAGTGATTATTGAGTAATTTGGAATGAACATAGTTAAACGTTACGACCGATTGAAATTGCTATACGCGTCGTATACATCGCCATGATATAGCGAATTTGCATGCAAATTCAACTTTCTCGACGACGATGCAGCATACAAAGCAAATGTTATCGTTTAAGTAGACTCTGCATGTAAAATCAGTTTGCTTTCTACATTCCAACTAAATACAAGGAATGTGTCCATAGCGATAAGCATCCATAGCGATGCAAAGAAATTAAAGGTAATTCTACATATTCTACATTGAATACAATGCAAATGTTATCACAAGGTAAATGCTCTGCAAATGTTATTTCTCTTCTCAAAGTTATTTTTTCCGGAGTTTTTAAGGTGATCGACAATTTTTTTCTTGTAAATGTATATTTTTTTCCTTATAAATATCGGTCGACATTAAAACGCATTCAGAGATACTAATAACATGACCTTGCAGCGAACTCTGATTTCCATCGAAAGATGTCTAAATGCGTTTTAATGTCAACTAGGATGTACAAGGAAGAAAAATATACATTTACGAGAAAAAGAATATCGATCACCTAGAAAACTCAGGAAAAAAGACCTCGAGAAAAAAAATAACATTTGCAAAGCATTCACCTTGCGACATGATGTGCATTGCATTCAAAAAATTTGTTATGTCATCGCGAATAAAGAAGATATTTATGCGGCTACATTTAGTTGGATCGCTCTGTATAAGATTAAAAATTATTTACGTAAAAGGAACCAGAAGATCGCGAAAACCCTGAAACCGGATTACGGTGAATCGGATTCAAACGTTGAAACATTCGTTGGAAAAGGTCGCCCTTTGGAGAAACGATATCATGGTCACGAGACACGAGACATCGAGATGCAGTTGCATGTTGCGTACTGTTCGTCACACGAGGAACGCGTGTCGTGGGTGCCAAACGAGCAAGAAGGAGAACGAGGCGAACAATAAAAATAATTCGTTCCTCGAAATCGTGTACAGGCTGGCTCAGACAACCAAAGAAACCGTTTGCGTGCGTCCACTGAAACGTTTCATCCATTTACGCGTTTTTGACACGCGCCGACGCGACGCTACGACGTCATTTACCGTTACGACTCTGACAATACAGGAACTTGTGAATCTTAAACCCTAGGACTCGAATGGTGATTCAGAGAGTCACCACCAAAAACTACTGTACCATTATTCAAAGTATTCTTTAGATTATTAAATATGTCGGTTAGGGTGGAACGGAAAAACAAAATTGTACGATTATTATCCAATAGCGAAGTAAGCATGCGTTTTAACATTCAGATTAAGTTTGCACAAGTTGGGTTGTGTCAGATCGATTTTGAAGGGGCCGCAAGAGCTTTGAAATTTGAATTCCATGTTTTCCTACAACCACTTAGAATTTTAGTTGTATGTATACGATATTTATTAGAATCTATGCATTTATTTTGAATTGCTTGGTTTCGGAAGAAGACAGATTTACGCGATTCAATTCTAGCAGTTTTTCCGCAGACAGCAGACGGAGCTTCGGTTGTCAAACTTAAAAATTGTGGAGAACTTCCGGTCATTAATTTGAAATCAATTCAAGGCATAGTGATCCGAATATTGAAAATACAAGAAACAAGAGAAAACCAAAAATTATTTATTTCATTTCCACCGCAATCCAAGTAAGAAATAATCTCTTGTTTGCAAATAAGATGTAATAAATAAATCGCTTCTGGTATTATTTAAATGACTTTTATTTAAACAAAAAGTTTTGTTGATATTTGCAATAATACAATCACACGTTTATTTATTATTTGAATAAAAATTTGCTCAACTCTGATCGTAAGCATATAACGAGAGGATATTTCGTAATATTGTAAAGCGAGACTATATTCTTATCGATAGTATGTTTATCTCACCGTCACCGATGACCCGGTCATCGTAATGCATACGACTGATATTGTGGTCATTATTGAATAACACTCTTTTTATGTTACGCTGATATCCTGCTGTTTATGTTATTCAATATTTTTATTGGATCGTGGTGATTTGTTGCAAATATTTAGCATTCGTAGTATTCATCATTTATATGACTATCGATACACTGACGAACAGAGCACTGGTCACGATTAATCATACTACGATCGAAGTACATGCAAAATGGCACGTACATTGAACGTTGTCAAAATTGCTTTTATGTTGAAAATCTTTGTTATAATTTCTTAGCAACATATTTTTGTGGAAGGCAGCGTACAAAACACATATTGTTTCTCTAATGATTTCACCTGGAATTAACCCGATTTGTCAACGTAAAGTATTACTTGTACATGTATGTATACAAGTTAACAATCTATTTTTTCTTAACAAAACTGTAGGTTTACCTTGAAATAAAGGAAGGCAAGTTTCTCTATAAAATATCTCCGCATTCTTATTTTCTACAATCTAAAACTATTTCTCAGACAGGTGACGAACTTAATCTTTTTAATTAATTCAAATTTATTTCTTAATTGCTACTAGCATTAATTTACGATGATGAGATAAATGTAAAAGACACGTTTTCTTAATTGTCGACAATAATTAGATTTAAACCTGTTTAAGTCGCGTAAATTTATGTGTTTATACCATGTATATTATTTTAATAATTAGAGCCTCGTTAATATCATAAAAATGTCGCTCGTGATACTGGATATTACAAAAGTGATAATTTAATCTGCATTAGGTTCCACATATACATACATATAATATTTATACGAACTTTTCACAAACAGTGACTTTGCAAATAAAAATAAAATAAAATCAATAACGATCTTATAATCTTTCTTTAATGGAAAAAAGAAGTATTTCTATCTTCTATGAGAAATATAAAATTATCATTAAAATATTCTATATTAATAAGTTAATTTGATTTCGTATTACGAGTATCGAAGCAACTGTTCGTCGATAATTGTCGTCAAATGTCTGTTTGACAACGTTGAAATCACAAAATGTCGGTGCGAATATTTTATGTAATATAAACAAATAATTCCTACGGCTCGTGCAAAATATAAGACACAATATACCGACGACAAGAAAATTATGAATATAGTTCATCTTATCCCGATAGAACAGGTTATCAACGCGAGGCCATTGACACTTTAATTGCACACATCAAAAGTACCCTATTCTGTGTCGTGGGTCAATCTGTATTTTCTTAACTGGCCGCATAATCGTGTTGGTAAGTTGAGGATTGTAAAAATGAATTGAAGATTTCATTAACTACACGAAGATCGAGTTTCACTTCTTAAAAGAAATTCTTAGTGTAATCGAAACATTCATAGCATCGTCATGTTTTCATTCTTCAATATTTTGCGATATGCACCGTGGAAAAGATAAAAACTTGTTTCGTTAAAAAATCACCAATGTGTAAATATTTCGAACCAGCTATCGAACAACTATAATAAAGTAAAAAGCGAAAGGAACTATGATATCAACAGTACATATTGACATTTTTATTGTTAATGGAATTGCATTTTTATAACAAAAACTAATCGTTCGACTGACCCATTAAAATAATTGTAACATGTTGACTGCCATAACGCCATTAAATAAAATGGTTCCGAAGCCACAGTAAATTATTTATATACAGTAAATCCTTGTAAAAGGTAAGAAGTTTGTAATTGCAATAATTACAATTACAATGATTTGAAATGAAATTTCGCTTATGACGACTCAAATAATATTTCACAAAAAAGCATCTTTTATATCTTATACAAGTTATTCGTTGTTACATCAAAATTATAAAACTTATTTTAGCTTTTGTAAATTACTGCGAAAACTTAAAATCAATAAAAACTTGTAATATTACGTTAACAGCATGGAATGAACATAAAGTCAACATCAATGATAATTGTAAACACAATTTGTTACGAAACGCGCAAAGAATATTAAATAAATATCAGTTAGCGATATCACAAATATCGCTAGTAATAAAAGCTGAGACTACAAACTGTATATTGAATATGTTTATAATTGGTGTGATTTATAACATTTTGGTATTCTGTCAACTGAATCTCCGAAGCGAACAAATTAGAAAATATTTGTTTAATTTACTATTACTTGACGTGCATATACCAAAACTATGTGATTCGCTACAAGGTCAGTTTGTACACAGGGTGTCCCAGTTAATTGTGACTCCTCGAATGTTTTTATTCATTGTGGAAACGCATAACGCGCAAGATAGTTTATATGCAGGCGCCGTTTTTATCAAATTTTGTGTTTTTCCTCGAAGTAACTGCATATTTTTCCTATTGCATCGTGTAGCATATAAAACAATACATTTGGATGTATGACCTTCGAAAATACTATGATACGATGTTCGGTATGATTTTCGAATGACCTTGAATCCCGAAAATGACGGCTAAAATTAAAATTCGATTCCCAGAAGAACACAGATTATGCAAAAACAATGAGCACCTGTGAATCTGTAAAAAATAATTTTTTTATACGAACAATTAATACAAATTCTTCATGACGAACAACTGACGTCTCTCAAAACTATTGGAAGTAGAATAGTAAGAATTTTGTGCTTCTATCTATATATATTTGTATGCAATGATTGAAAGATCGTTACAGCCTGCCATTGTGAAGTACAAATTTTAAATGATATATTTATGTTCGGGGTTTCAAGGTCGTTCAAAGATTACGAGGCAAGCGATGCAACAGAAAAACATATGTAATTATTTGGAATAAAAACTTGGATGACCTGGATGAACTCCGAGAAAAAAACATTTGAAAGAAACATGTGCCAGATACCGAGTGCGTAATATCATTCAAATTATATATAAAAGTAAAAAATAATATTCGAAAAATATATTCGATGGGGTCACATATAAATAGGACACCTTATATATTCTCTTTACTAGACGAATGCTTGCTAATTCTTGTCGCTTTCTGTTGTGGCTATTTCACTGAAATTGCACGTGTCAACTTAAATATTACAATTGCTGTTCGGAGATAACGAGTTCCATTTTCATCGGTCAGCTGACGATTACTTTAATCTCGGAGTTTTTGCAGACAGTACAAATTTAAGAAAATAACCGATATCGAGCCACGCACTGCGTTCTGTTATCCCGCCCTACGGAGACACCCGGTATACAGATCACAAAGGGTGTGGTCTCGCAGCGCAAAGGGAGAAAAATCTCTTTGCTCTCTTAAGACGCATTATCGTGCGTAACGCATCGTATTTCAGCCACGGCTGGTTCGAGGAGGCCTGATATCTCCCGCGAAAATAAACGTCCTGTATCACGTCTACTCGTTTGTACGCAGTCATACAGGGTGGTTAACACTGCAGCGACACAGCACGCCGGTTACCGAATCGCAAGTAGAAAAAGGAATCGTATGTTTACGTCCGTCCATTAACATAATTCGTTATCAACAATTAATCATTCGTTGCCTGTATTGCCTAATAACTTAGAACCGAAAGGGGATGATTCCGCATGGTAAAATAAGTCGGAAATGTAAAATGAAATTTTTTCGTACAGGGCTTCGGTTCCGAGAAAATCGAGTTTGAAAATTCGTCGAACACGCGTGCTTGTCATTTAACACATTACCGACCGGTGATTATTGCATAATTTAAAAAAATCTATGGTACACGGCTAAACACTTTTTAATGGAACTTTTCAATAGCAACAGCAATTTTCATTGTGAACTAACAAGTCACCCTGAATAACGTCGTCCAGTAGTTTCATTTAAGATTCTAATGTGAATGAAAATTTCTATCCTTTTTCTGGTACAGCATAATTATTGAAAATCGTATTACATTGATAAGTAATAGACTTTCGGCAGGTAAAGCGTTAACGGGAATCGTCTGATGTGTCTGTTCATGACCTACCGGTTCCACTTATTCGTACAAGCATTCGTTTATGCTCGTTACAGTATATTCGCCGAACATTAATAATGAAACTTGAAGCCGCTATTACAATTTCTGGTAATTATGTATACAGAAAAGAGGATACTCTCCAATTTCAATGACCTTGGAAGGTTAGATCGGACCACGGAAGGTTAGATTTTTACACCCTTTAACACTAAACCTACCGAACCTTAAAAGTAAGTGGTACATGCTGCCTTTTCATTGGCAGTAGGCACTTACCGATCCAAGGTAAATAAAAATCGTACTCGATTCTGTTGAATTCAATAGCAGCATTTTATTTGAAAAGCTTTATAAGTCATAAATGCATAAACATCCGCAGTCTAATAATTACATTGTAATACTTCTCGTTTCTGTCGTGAATTATATAGTAAGAGGATCTCGAGGCTTCCGAGGTAGTAAACAGAAAAAAACGTTCCGTAAGTGGTCCGTAAGACGTCCTGAGACTATACAATATACACCGAGTTTAACTCATATTACCTACTGCGAACCGATCATTGGCCCAAAAATGTAACTTATTCTACTTACAACAGGTTCGGTCAGTCGCTCTTCTTACATTGTTACGGACCTTGCTAATAGCTACTGCAGTTTTGTTAAAATAAGTACATTCTTATACGGGGTGGGTCTTGGAACTAAAACCAGTTGTGGTTCTACAGAGTACACTCACAAACAGCGGCGGGCCGATAATTTTGAGGCCCCGGGCCAACACTGTTCGGGGGCGTACTCAATTAACCCAAATTAACTGAATTAGGGGATTTTGAAGAAACATATAAAACGATGTAGAAATAGCATAGATATTCTCATCTTTAACGAGTGATATATTGTTAAATTTATCATATTTTAAGATTCTAACCTTAAAATTAAAATATTCTAACAGATTTTTTATGTGTTTTTTCATTAATTTTAAATTTGCAAAAACTAAAGTATTTGTGTTATTGCGATGAAACTATTTCGTCTTACATTATGTAATTTTTCTTATATATAGTAGGCTTCTGTATTGTGCCTTGTATTACAATGCAATTTTTATATCTCTGCTCAAATGACATATAAGTATACTATTGTGTACCCTTTCTCTCATTAGTATTTTTAAAGACTATTTCTAGTATTATTTCAAATATACAATACAATATTAAAATAATACTAAAAGACCAGAGAAATCAGTAATGACAAGAACTATGTATTTCATGCGTTCCTTTTTTTTAATTATTCAGGAGGGAGATTGTTTATTTTCATCAAATCGTTCTAAACGGTAATATAAGTTCGCAAGTAAGATTAATACGTAGTCAGCTTTGCACACTTTGTCGCATTTGTTCCTTCATCTGCTCGTGCAGCGAAGGACTAATTAAGCGCGACCTCCGAATCAACGTACCGATAATTTAAAGCTTTCCGCCTAACTACTATTACTCTTCTAGATTAGTAGACATGTATTTCAATTTGTCAGCGAGTGCCAACAGACCCAGTACCAATAGAATCTCTACGAAATAATAGAGTTGTCTTGCGCAAGATCAAACTATTAAGAACTGTCGGATGAAATTGTCAACGTTCAACTGTGAGTGTCGCTATCTAACCATTGGAATAATAAACTACCGTCAATTGGATAATTCGTTCACAGATTATAATTTTACAGAATTGATACATTCTGTAAAACAAAATATATAGACGTAACTAACTTATAATAACGTAAAATAGACAAATAATATTAAAACAACACTAAAAGACCACAGGAATCAATAATGACAATAACTATGGATCTCATGCGTTCCTTTTTTTTTTTAGTTATTTAGAAGGAATAACCTGTTGTTCAAATCATTCTAAGCGGTAATATAATTGGACAGCGGATTTGATGCATTTATGACAAAAATGAGTAGGTGTAATTTAAAACTGTAAATAAATTAGACGAATTTAAATGTACTTTTATATTATTTTCAACCTATTAAACATATTAAGAGAAAAAATAAATTTTTATTTCACTCCACGTTGTTGCAATTCAGGTAAAAATTTTTTATTTTGCATGAAGATCAGCTGTCTACTTATAATAACGTAACAACGCCATCATATAACTTATAATAACGTACAATAGACAAATAATATAACATGTAGTAACTCAAAAACGTAAGTAAAATGGTTAATTATTGTATTTACTTGATCGATTCCTCGTCGATTTCGATGATCTTGAAATGTATTGTCAAGATCACCGTTCTGAACGTTTCCCCTTAAAGCGTTTAGCGAATATCTCGTAAACTAAAGCCGTCCGCCAAAAACTTTAAAGGGAAATGTCGTTCAGAACGGCGAGGAGATAGCGCATAGTGAATTTTTGCAGAATGGGAAATTTAGTGTCGTAATACTCCTCGGGCCCAGTGTATGTAAATTACAAAAGAAAAATATATTATATCCGAGTCGCCTTATAAGCGAACGAAGAATCGCGACAAGCGGACTCAACATACTGGCTCCCAATAATTTATATGTTCGCGGCCATGAATCTCACCCCTGTTCTCAATTACCGTCAGTCGAAACACCGAGCAGTATCGGTAATTAATCGTACGCATCCAGTTGCGCCAATTAAGCCAACCTCTCGGTGTGTTTCACTTAAGTTTTCCTCGCAGCGGATCGCCGACGAGTTAATTTTTCGTTATTTATGGTGGCCTGTAATTCTCATAAGTAATGCCAATTACAAGGGCGCGGTGTGTTTCCCGTGCAGCATTCACGGTTCGAGATTCTACTTGCATGCCACACGCACACGAACCGTATGCACCTAAACACAAATGTTGCATACCGTTGCGTCTTGCTTCACTGCAACGGCCAATGACTTCTGGTTATGGTTGCACCTTCGCTCCGTTGTAATTGTTCGCTGCATCTTTTCGTTTTGGGAAGTATCGTCGTTAGAGGACGGGTCTTTATGCATCTACGTGCAGACTTACAAAATTTAAGGGAGCGTATACAGTCAGGGACAATATTAAGTGGACACTCTAAAAAAATCGCATAACTTTGTTAAAATTGGTCCAAAGAACTTGAATCTTTTGAAGATGTTAGACCGACTGGTTTTCTAGAGAATGGGTAAACAAACATTTGCTTCGACTGCAATTGGTAGGAATCATACAAAATTTTTAAAATGATGTTTTGTCAGCTTTTTTATCTGACAAGGTAACGATGATTTAAAAAAATGCGTTTTGTAGATTTCGGTATCTTGTGTGAATACTGAAAATTTTATCGAAATCGGTTAATGTTGCAATGAGCTACGAACGTTTAAAAATGAAAATCTGTGACTTTCACCGATTCTGCAAAACGCAATTTTAATTAATTTTTATAGGCTCGGATAAAAAATTTTTTAAAACACCATTCATTTAATTTTTGTACGATTCCTACCAATTGCAACCTAAACAAATTTTTGTTAACTCACTTTCTAGCAAACTAGTCGGTCTAAAGTCTTCAAAAAATTCAAGTCCTTTGGACCGATTTTAAAAAAGTTATGCAATTTTTAAGTGTCCATCTAACATTGTTCCCGACTGTATGTTTTTTAATAACAACTAGTAGCACTTTTACTTCATTTTTGCAATAACGTATTTTTAATTTACAAAACAAATTTTACCTAATCCAAATTTGGCAAAAGCAACTATGAAAATTGCGAACTGGTAAATTTCAGTATTACATAATATTGTTATTTTAAGGAATTGATTTGTATTCCCTAATATCATGCAAACTTTGGTATTCCTTAAAATTTTGGAAAATTCATTTACTTGATATTCATTAAATATATACACATATACAACATATATCCATGACATATATTGTATACTTCTGTAATTGTGCTTGCGATAATGTTCAAAATTATAAATGTAAGTATACTTTAATATCATAATAACTATTGTTCTCTCTCTCTCTCTTTCTCTCTCTCTTTCTCTCTCTCTCAGTTAAAAGTGCAAGTCATATAATATGCAATATCAAGTAATATGGTGATTTAAATAAAAATAACAAATCGGATATTTAACATTAACTAGAATTATATTTTCACCCCCTTAGAATTATTTGCAATAAAATATTTTAATAATTCACTTTAGAAATGCAGATATGATTAACCAACTTTTGTATTTGTAAGAATAGTGTATAACTGTCGAATGTGGTTAGAAGAACGTCGAAACAAAAGGAAATCCCTGCGTCCTGATACCGTAAGCCGTAAGTCATTCTTCCTAGTTGGAAGAGGAGGACGTTCTCTTGTCGATGACCTTTCTGGACCATCGTCCGGAAACTCGACACAAACCACTACGTGGAGCGATGGTTTGTGGGAGGAGCTTTCGCTCGAGGGTGTCTTTCGTGAACTATAAACTTTTATAGATCAAACGCAACCCTCCCTGTCAAGGTGACCTTCGCTGAGTCAACCAAATCCAATAAATGGACGAAAACAACAGATTCATCTGGCAAAAATTCAAGTAACGAAAGTGTTCGAACAAAATCTTCCATACACAGTGAATTATTAATAGAATTTATTATGAATCTAATATAATATAATTCATTTTTAATAAAATAATACGCTGCATTATTTTAACAGAAACGTACCATCTGATGAATCTTTGATTAATTTTTTTTATCGTATGTTTAGGAAACTTTGGAGTATGTTTACAAGCATCGTATCGAAGCGATAATCTTACCTGACAATATTTCACATTGAAACATAGAAATCTAACCTTTACCTTCGCCCCATACGAACATGATTTTCTCGTTGAAGGTCACGTAAAGGTCAACATATCGCACATTGTTGAATTTGTTTTTTTTATGTGCTACAAGACTATTGTAATGAAAATATGTAGTTACATTTAAAAGAAACCTTCGATGACCTTGAAATTTCGACAGACATTAGTACATTCATACCGAATATAATTTATCTCCAAAAGGAATAAATGCAATTTTTCTGTTGAAAGTTTTAATCAACGTTTAAAAGTTTTAAATTATTATAAGCCTTCAAAGCGGACTTGAAAAATACAACTGAATGGGTGTATTTATTATTCATTTATTACGAATTAGTAAATGAAAGGCATTTTTTCTTGTCGGCGGAAACATTGAGAGATAATAAAAGGTTATCTAAATCTTAAAATAGTTATATCAAAATACGTTAAATAATAACCAGCATATACAGTGTACAGAGTGAGGTACCTAAGACCGTTGTTTTTAGTAATAGAAGAAAATGTTTCAGGCAAAAAATGTTTGGTTATAAATATATGTATACAGTTACGGTGGATCCGTTTAAGGTAAGGGTTAAAAACAATTTTTTTTCCTTGTCAAGAAATTAAAAAATTATCTATTTGGATGATTTCAAATAAATGCTTCGATCCGCTCTAAGAAATTTGATAAAAATTGAAATACGACACTCCTGAGGATACTTTGCCATCGGCTTCCGCGATAATCCTTAACGAAAGTATGGAGAAGGTAGAATTAATTTCGTATTTTTAGCAGGCTCCTATGATTCTTTCCTTGTTGGCACGTTATATGACTATCTAAAAGTTCTATGTTTATCCATGTATATTTGCACGCATGCCGGAGGTCTAGAATTTGTGGCGCAATGCGATGAGTACGTAGAGTTTAAGGATTAAGGTGTGAAGGTTGGAAGTCCGGCAACTCGACGCAGATAAAGTCTTCATGTACCGTTACCACGTTTATGGCTTAATTGTAGGCGTACAGGAGACATGTCGCCACCGGCTACAGTCTAAATAAAAGTAACTTTTATAAGGAATGTATGAACTGTCTATACACAGTCTGAAGGCCTTTGCTTCTTCAGTTCAAATATTTGAAATTCTGCAGCTGTACGTAAAAGTTTATTAACTGTACAGGGTGTACACTAAAGATATCTCACTCAATTTGGTAGAAATTGACGAAAGAACGATGCCGCAAAATTTACTTTGACCTTAAAATTCACGAATTAACAAAGCCGTTGAAAATTACTTCTTTGGACGTGAAATATATCGAAAATATAATATAAACAATAGGTTATGCGATGAACCGTATTAGAACTCATCTATTTTTTCTGCGAAAACAACTTTGCTGAAAAATAATATTGTTACGTTTGGTTTTTCTTCCTGAATAAGTTATGACGAATCGGTGGCCAAAAGAATTACTTTAGTTAATTTTTCACTGACACCGCAACGTCTGCATGGAACGTTCGGGGACGTAAGGGAACTCCTGAAATCTCGTTTCTTCGCAACGGACACACACATGCTAAATTTATTTCTATTAACGTGCTGCCACATTCAGCAGCGGACAAATCAGCATTTTGTACGAAAATACTGAATTAATTTAAAATAATTTTTTATGGAACTAATTTATTGTCTAACTTTCTACAGTAAATAAAAACTATGCGTGCTGATCAGGAATAGGGTACATTGACCACCGTACTGATTTCATTAGAAAACGATATTTCTTTGTCCGAATCTATAAATTCTTGAAAATTTGATCAAGCGAGTTCAGATTTGTGCGTCACTGTATACGTGCTATCATCTTGTCGGGGACTGTAGGTTCCGGGGGGTCCATCGAATTCGTTAGTGCGACGATTCGCGACTTAAAGGTCGACGAAAGCCCAGCGCGCGATCAATTGATACAACGTGACGGTGAATCGAGGTCGTCGTTCGCACTTCTCCGACTAGCTGCCCCGCGTGAACACGAACCTGAACTCACGCAGAAGAGGATCAGAGGTCAAAGCAGAGCCCACCTCGGCGACTCTGGCCGCAAGGATCAAAGACTATGGCGGCGACTGGCTCCTTTTTACGGTGTCGACAACCTGAAGACGCCAAGAGAAGAATTCCCAGCCGGCGACCCTATATACCTGGTCGTAGGTCGTGGCCGGCCCGGCAAGATACGGGTAAATTTTATTCTTGATTACGACGTCCCGCGATATCACATTACTGCTATCTTGCCGAAGACCAGTCGGAAATATTTGCCAGGACATCGGATACCTGCTGCCGCGTCCCCGTAGCAGGACTGATGAAAATAACCTGAGAACTATGTACTCGCTCGCAAAACTCCAGACGCCGTCGTCCCAACCTGCTAAATTGCTAACAGTATGCTACGGAGTCGTAAGATATCGAGGGACAAATATTTCAGGCATAATCGAAGTTGCCGGAGAAGACGAGATAGCGCGGAGATTTAGTCGGTTAAGGGAAATGCTTCTCCTAACTACCATTTTCCTTGAGATTTTAAATTTTTCAAATAGCGATCTACCAGTAAATTCTGTACAATTTTAGAAATCTTGTTTAATCCGTCAACCGACGCACAGTGGTCCGCACGGCCGGTCTAGCAGTTCATTGAGACTTTAGCGCACTACAGTAAAGTCGATATTACTGTCCTCAGTTAACACCAGGTTCTATGTCCAGTACCTACTCGCTCCACTGGCGGCGGCGATGATTGATCTCGGCTCGGGTATATCGGTGTAAACACCACGCATTGACTCGAATCAATCGAAATGTTCAACTTTCTTAATTTTCATTATTTTTTTTATGAAATTTCACTATCGTATTTCTGGCATTTTTCTGATTAATATAAGACCGAACACGATATAATTCCAATTGTATTTAGCGGTTAAATCGACGATTCCAGTTTCGGTCGCAAGAAAGGACAGCGTATGGGAAAGAAAGAGACACTCGTTCTGTCCTTCTCTATGTTCGCCTTCTCCTTTGAATTTCATTCTGTCCTTCTCTATGTTCGGACTCTCCTCTGCATTTCATTCTATCCTTCTCTATGTTCGGTTTCTTCTTTGAATTTCATTGTCCTTCTCTATGTTCGGACTCTCCTTTGAAGTAACAAAAATACGATCACAGACACCAACCTTACTGTCCACCATAAATACAGCTGTTGGACAGTAATATCGACTTTACTGTATTTGGAAGTTCAACCCTTAGCATTCGAGTGGTGACTCAGTGTCGCTATTAAAAATTGCTGTACCATAATAGAAAATCTTATTTATATTATTAAAATCTTGAACAATATACCATAGGAAATGTTCCCACACTTTATCGACATTTAAGAAAATTTGTAAGTTTGACATCGTAACCTTCTTCCAACAGAATTCTTGTTAGAGAGTTAATGAACGGTCAGGCTGTATACGCGGACGTTGAAGCAAATTAACTGCTCATTCGTGGCTAAACATCAATTACATTTTTCCAAACATCTCGGAAGACACGTGTGCAACCAATCTTAACATCGAGGAAGTCCGTATCTACGGAGGAAATTTTTTTAACCCTAAAATTATTGGACAAGGTTCGTTGCATCGTCGGAAAACTGGTAGTTAAGGTAAATACTTTGAATTATTTGGTATAACGGCGAAAGCTGTCCATAATTATTTTCGCACAAGGGTATAATTTTATTCGCGTTTCAATACTTGACAAATTTTATACTTTCAAATATAATGCGATAAATGCAAGAATATAATAGAATATGAAATGTTGTGAAATATTATTAAAATATAATAAAATAAATAAAATTATAAAAAATATATAATTTATTAAAATTATTTGTACACTTCGGTTCTCTACTCAAGCGTTCATTTATTTGTTTGGCAGATGTACGAATCAATATTAACTACATAAACTCTTCCGTAAAAGATGTCAAATATTTCTACGTTTGGATAAGTGAGAAAAATATTTACATTTTGACGTTGAATGAAACTAATTAACCGGGTCGCCTGTAGATAGGCAAACCACCTTACAGCGAGGTAAGCTTCTTGACCCACTTGCTCCTTCCCCAGTTTGATCTATTGCCTCCCTACCATATTCATTACCACGTTTTCTATCGTGTATTTAGGACAGCCGCGATATTATACTTTACATAAGGCAAGGCAAATTCATTTTTAAAATATGTTTTACAAAAAGAAAGTGTTGTAGGTACTAATTGAATTCTTTCACATTTTATGTCATCTACATATTGTTTTCTGCAATATCGTATGATTTTGTTCATATTTATTTTTTCACATTTTATCATATAAAACAAAATCCCGTAAACGGGCTTACATTATTCTAAGTATGGCACAGATTTGTATAATATGTATACTTAATTAATATAATATACTTAATTAATATCATTCTTAATTACTCGTGAATTTAAATGTTTCGTAAACATATCGAAAACTGCAATCGAAGAAAGTAATTAACTCTACGTCAACGACGTTTTAGAAAAACAGAAACATAAAAACTATTATCAAGAGATCAAAATGTTCGTTATAAACATAATTAAGGAAGTTTGGAGCATCAGATAAATACAATAAAATCAATTATTGCGGGCGTTGCTACATTTTACTTAATCCTAGCCAACAAGGAGAGGTCACAGTGGTGGGGTCTTCTAATCTAGAGCAAAAATAAGCAGATCTAAAGATAATTAACATTTGATTTTATGATATCCCGAAAATATCTTGACATACCTCACTTCCTAATCATATTTTAACTTTTCCGGGCTTTATCTGATTTCGGTATTTTTGGTACGTCACAAATTCGATATATCTGACAGATCTATTTTTCCAACGTGAACCAGATATAGGAATAAATTTCAGAAAATTATAGATCTTCTGTTGCAGTGTTACAATGGAGGTTGTCGTACTTCCTAAAGTTAGATTCGTAATATTCTTATCGTAGTAAAGTTCGAAGTAAGTTGATCTTTCAATACTTTATACGGGGAGTCCCAAAATGGAATAACCGTGGAGGGAATGATTCTATATGAGAAAAGGAGCCGAATATATGAAATAAATTTTTTTCATTCGACACGTGGCGCGTCGTCTTCGAGAAAATAGACTAAAAATACGTCAAGTCGCGTGTCTAGCGTTTTTAAGTAGAATTAGTAGGTCATGATCAGACATGTCAGACAATTCCTGTCCAATAGCACGCGTGTTCTCCGAATTTTCAAACTCTTTCTCGGAAAGAAAGACACAACCGAAAAAGTTTGTTCTATATTTTCTCGTGACATATGGAATAAAATAGTTAACCAAACATTGAAGTCGTTCTCTAAGAGAACGGTTGACTTGGGACCCATGCTTCCTTTGAGACTTTTCTTCGTCGCGGTGAGCACTGTACAATGCGATATAGAACAATTGTGAACGAGCTATACGAATCCACAGAATTGACTATGTATTAATATGAACTTGTCACGTGTTCAGCGCATGATAATCGCACGACGCGACGATTATTTTAAGACGTCTCAACCAAAATTTTAGGATTCCTGGTGTTCTTGCAGACTGCTGCCAGCAAGATGACGTCCCGATGTACAAAATGACTCCCAGAAAGATGTTACAACATTCAAGTATTTTACCGTAGAAAGATTTATTCGCCTGGCCCATCGGGACTATTCGTTAGGGGCTGATGAAATACTATCGAGTATTTTCGTCAGCTGGTAGCCTTATAACAGTGCTTACTTATCTGGAATGCAAAAGCAATGAAACGAGAACGCTAATGCAACTTAATTTAATGTAACTTTTGAATAATAATTTCTTTCACCGAGTTGAACATTAATTACATTGATTAAACATTGATTAAACATTGATTAAATAAATATAACGAATAAACGAGACTCGAAATAAAGAGAAAATTTGATAAACATAATCAATATCATGGCTAAGGTAACCTAGAAAAATAATTAATTTATAAAATGAATGAAATAATTATGTGGAACATAAACTATCAGCAATTATTATAATATAGTTACCCCAAAATGAGTTATAGTTCTTATGATTGATAAACCTTCATGAGCTACAAATGAACGAGCAACTAAAATTTGTATACTAGTGGAATTCAGACGTAGTAATCATAAAATAATTCGTCTAATTAATATGATTATTGTTATTAAAAAATTAATATTATTCATAATCAACCGTAAGCACATACTTACTTGTAAGTAGACTACAGATCTTTATGCAAAATAAAAATTCACTGCACATCGATTGCAAAAAATAGAAATTAAATTGAACATTATTTCTTCCCTTAATAATTTTAATAGAGGAGAAATCGTATATATACGAGTACATCTTCCATCTTAAAAAATTTTCCTACAATTTTGAATTTCGTCTACTCAATTTTCCTATAAATGCATAAAAATCCGGAGTCTAGTAATAAGTAACCAATATAACGGTCTGATCGTCGCGTTGGTTCGCGATCATAAATTGATTCTATTCTCAGAACAACCATAAAAATCAAAAACAGTCATCGTTGCAACATCAAATTGTCTCTTTGATGTTGGACTTGGACTTTTATTGCGTTACAGCGCAATAAAAAAACAGTATGATATACATTTGGAAAAATCAAAGAGAAATAGTGGAATGTACAGATACCGACCATTTTGAACGTGCATGTATTCGCAATTTAATTTTTTTCCAGATAACATTTTGTTCTACGATATTGTATTATCTACTTGGCATAACTGGTTTTGCTCTCGCGGTAACGTAATGGTCAAATAAATTAAATTAAATTTTAATCAAATTAAAATTTTAATGAAATTCAATTAGATCGGTTAAATATAAATTAGATTAACTGAACGTTCGGAGCGATTAAGAGAAGGATGACCAAAACAATTAAGCGTTTTCATTAATAACCGATCTGCCAGAGTGAGTATGAAAACATCTGCAACACGCGTAGCAATCTTGTAATTGTAAGGAAAATCCCGATGGCTAATCGGAACAGCCGAGAATAGCGGTAACAATGCTATCTTCTGTTTGAACGATCGAAGTGCACGTATGTATGTACATATGTACGTATACTCTAGGAAGGAACGCCACGCGGACGGTACATGGCACAATACCACGGAAGAACAACGGATACACATTAATTGACCAGCGGATAGAATGATGCGCGGGATGATCAGCGAACACAATGATTGATGTCTACGTTTCCGCTTATGGTACAAACAAATCGATCACACGTGCTATCTTCCTCTTAGGAAACAAGTGAAATACATACAGTTAGTAGTCACAGGAGTATTCGTATCCGCTTCAATAGGAATACCTTTCTTAACCCTTATGCACTCGGAACTATTTTAACTGGAATATTAAACATTTCTTGCGATCTAAAATAATTTCATTCTACATAATTTTTAACATTTTATGGATATTACGTTGATATAATACCTCATACAATACTTAAATGTTTAGTAATTGATCAGATACCAACATATATTTAATAATCTAAACAATATTTTGAATAATGGTACAGTAAAGTCGCAATCTAGCACCCATCGCCTATTCCGAGCAGGTACAGAGACCGTGTAGGGAAACTGTTTTTTTATGACTGCGTCGACCACGCCTAAAGTGCAAAGGATGCCGAACGTAGAAAAGGACAGCATGTAAACACGGACCGTTTGTTTCTTGGTCCTTCACGGGGATGCCCCCCCAGTAGAAGGGGTAGGCGAAGTGATCGCGGAGATCCTCAGGGAGCTAGATCGCGACTTTACTGTATATCAATTTCTAGAGGTGACTCTAAGTCACCACTCGATTGTTAAGGGTTAACTTTTAATTACCCGCATCTATAATTTACAATATCAAAACTTTAAATTTAGTGCTTCAAGCATAAACAAAGGTGTTCTCCACACTGGCAAATATTTATTTTGCATTAATGTACAGTTATTTCACGTTTAATAAGTTAAGAATAACATAACAGTACTTTCAGATTCTTCTAATATCTATATTGTTTTAAATTACACATACTCGTTGTTGTAATAGATGCATGAAATTCGCAGTCTAATTATAAATGCATGAAATCTGCATTCCATCGATAGCAGGGTTAAAATTGAATAGAATGAGAATACGTTGTAACACTTCCGGCTATCGATTGCATTAATTTGCTAGACACTCTAGGAAGCTACTGTATTGTAATCTAATACGTGTGTGTTAGCGCTTAAGCAAGGGTCTGTAACGCGATACGGATCTAGAGCGATCTATTAGCGCGCCTCCTTCAATTGCATTTGCAAATGGATCGGAAGCACATGCGAGTTCTTTTAATTCAAGACAAAATTGTTATTAATAAATAATCAATAAAAAGTATCAAATCTATGTAAAAAAGGTTCCACTCAATTTTCAAAAAATTATCGGAAGACAAAGTCATACGAATTTTCGAAACTTGACATCTATAGGAAAATAAAGTTTCAGAATACAGTTCTAGTTCTAGAGTTATTAAATATTGTGCTAAAATATTAAATAATACATTCTGTACAGGGCGGTTCACGCAATTCGTTCAGTAAAATATGAAACAATAAAAGATTAGAAAAATTTAAAGATATTGCAACGTTATTTTTAACGCAACAAAATCATTAAGGAATGAAATCAATTTTTATTTTACTCCTGCTGCCCACAATCGATGCAGAACATTTTTATTTTGCATAAAGATCCGCTAAGTCTAGGTTACAACAGAAGTGTCAAAGGAGACAGATGAATGATTCAATGAGTATTATATTCGTAGGACCATGTTGTTCTTTTAGAAGTACATTGCAACACGTGCATTCAACAATGACATTTTTTTAAATGGAAATGTATAATTCTTTAACATAGCTGGATTTCTTCGAGAAAGTATTCGATCGATATCTGAGTTTATTTGTGGAGTATTTTTCCAAATTATCATTAATTTGCGAACATCATTAAAATCCAACGCAGTCACACACAGTAGTAATCTCAGTATAAAAATAATTTAAAATTGAATTTAAAAGAAATTATTTAAAACATAAATATTATACTGCCCCAATGATTACTTTATGTTTCAAACTTTAATTTATCAAGTACTGTGTACAAGACGAAGGACAGCTCTAATTGGCAAACAATATATCATAGTGATCTATGGCTGTTTGTTCTCGGCGAGATATTTCACTTTTCATTCCTATACAGGGTGTCCCGCGTAACAGTCTCGGATAACTGTATCGGACACTTCCGGTAGCCACATAAAAAAATGTTTGGAACAAAACGGTAATAAAAAAAATTATAGTATAGTACATTATAGTATAGCGTATATTATATAATATATACCAAAATATACCATAATATTTAAAAAAGAAATTTGTTCGTGAAAAATGAAGGTCACCTTCATCCACATCCCCTTACGGTAAGGCAGGCAGTTGTTGATATTTAATTCGAGGGATCAATATCTTGACCAATATCAACAACTCAAACCTGCCTTACTGTTAAGGCCTTACTGTTGAGGTCATGTCTAGGTCATAGCATACTAGGCTATTGAACTCATTTTGACATACGCAATAATTTTGGATATTTTACTAAACTCTAACTACGCTACATTTCAACTAAACTTGAGAAACTTGCTGATTAAAGTTAAACAGAAGCTGAAATAATTACAATAGTTCTTATACTTGTTCCCCGGAAAACATCAATTGAATGTGAAACACAAAATCGTTAAATTTTAAAACGTACCTAACAATTCTCAAAAATGTATTAATTTCAACATATGTTTGTGGTAACTATTTTTCAAACCGAAATTTACTATAAACCAGAAGGTGTGCTCAAAAATTTTCAAAATATTTTGAAGTAAAAAAATGTTAAGAAAGTATAGGTGTGAAACTATTGAAGTATTAATTTAATCTATTGAACTTTGTATTGCAACAATTTTTTAATCATTTTTCTTTCGTATCGATAAAAGAGCCGATTACATAATTGAAATATATTCACGACTATTTATATACTGTTCTAAACAAATGTGAGAAGCACCATTAATTTTTTGGTGTGTATTTCACTTTACTTCAGCGATACGTAAATGCTTTTTTGCATTTTCACGTTTTTTAAACACTTGACATTCGATACGTATATTTATATTTGCGTGACTTGGCAGTATCCTCGAAAGTATTTCAGTAAATATTCACCAAATTTTTGAAAAGTTCTCAGTGTGACATTCCGGTAAAAACGGCGTGTGACATAGCAGCGTTAATCAACGAGTGACAGATTGCCGTGCTAGTATCGAAATGAAATTCTTCTCAGAAGTCAAAGGTGAAAAAAAAGTTACAAGTAATTTTCGCTCGACGACGACGACTCGAGTGAAAAGAACTGAACTCGAAATGGTTCGAACGATTAGACAAGCTATCGAGTCTCGGTGTTACCGCCAATTGGATTCCACCGTTTCTTCGTGTCAACGTGTTCTGTCAACTTTCAGGGAGATCGCAAAGTGTAAACATTAATGCACACTTTTATCGACGATGCGCGGTACATCATTTTGCATCATTGTGGAACGAGATACACGAATGTAGCGCAAACAGAGAAAACGCGTAATTCATCCTCTCTCTGTACATAATATATATGTATATACATATACAGTGACTCCCATTAATATTCGGGCGCTCTCAAACAAACGATAACTTTTTTAATACTGAACCATACGATTTGAACTTTCTTCA
Source organism: Lasioglossum figueresi (assembly GCA_028455805.1). Taxonomy (NCBI): domain Eukaryota; kingdom Metazoa; phylum Arthropoda; class Insecta; order Hymenoptera; family Halictidae; genus Lasioglossum; species Lasioglossum figueresi. The sequence goes on along the minus strand of CM052196.1, from coordinate 1,855,042 downwards.
GAAGTTAGAGCAGTTAGTTTACTACATGTTGTGATAAGATACTTTTTTTACAAAAATCGCAATTGGTCGGAATTGTATAGAAAATACTGAAAATTGCATTTTACAACTTTTTTATGTGTGCGTGAGCCTATATTGAAAATTTTAAAAATACGTTTCGTAGATCTGTGTCAGTTATATGCATTGAAAACCCTGCAGAATCGTATCAATTATATGCATTGTGAAAGTTTCATTGAAATCTGTTAATGCGGGGAAAAATGACAGATATTGAAAGATGTAAGAATCCTTAGATTTACTGCAGTTATAGGCCGAAAATCGTGATGATCTGCAATTTTTACCATCTTTAAACGTTTGTAGCTCATTGCAACATCGACCGATTTTGATGAAATATTCAGAATATGTTTAATCGATACAGATCTACGAAACGTGTTTTCTAAATTTTTCCTATAAGCCCACATAAAAAAGTTACAAAATACAACTTTTAGTATTTTCTCTGCAATTCCGACAATTTGCAAATTTTTGTCACGTTGTCCAGCAAATCAATTGTTGTAACGTTTCGAAAAAGTTCAAATGGTATGGTCCAAGATAAAAAAGATTATCGTCTTTTTAAGAGTGTCCGAATATTAGTGGGAACCACTGTATATACGTATATATATTGCGTGTGTATTATATGTAAATTATTACAAGCAAAATTACATTACATATAATACATATTTATATCATCAGTTCTAAACAGATTTACTTAATTGTAAGCAATAAAAATTAGGAAATATTTGTATGATAAACCAATGGTGTGCAAGAACAAAAGTATGATGAGACTGTGAGGTTAAGATTATAAATATTATTAATGATTGATGAATGATGATGAAGATTATAAATATATGTGTACATATGGCTATATTCATATTGTTTGTAAGTAATATGTTTTTATATCTCCGTAATGGATAATCTTAAAATATATTTTCTACAATTATCATTTTACTATACTTCATCTATTTTTCACTTTTCAATCTTCTGAAATTAATGTGAATACAGTAAAGTTTCTCTTGATCTAATTGTAAGCCGAATCCTCGGGTCCGTGCTCCAACACAGATCGTGTAGGGCTGCGTTCTCCTTTTTTAGGAAATTACGAACAATGAAAAAGTTCTAGTCAACGAAACCATAAAATAAATCGTAGTGCAAGGAGTTAAAGGGACAGTCGAACGAGTGACATCAAAGGTGCCGCCCGGAGTGTCGTCTTGTCGTATCCCTACTCTTTGGTCTGGCAGTGCATTCCAATTGACAGACAATACCGTTTGAGGTTCGATACACACTTCGGTATACGTTCAACAAAAGCCATCGATGATACACACGATGCCACCGATTACGTAATGGTAAAATAATAGTACAAGCAGAAATATACTTCTTGTTTGATCACGTGCGCGCTCCTCGTGTCGTTATTTATAGTTTGAAATCTGCAGCTTAATCTATATTTTCAACTTGCAAACAGAGGATCAAGAAAAATTGAGGATACGCGGAATGAATAAAATGTCACAATTGGTATTAGTAGATTGCAGATCTTTATGCAAACTAAAAAACCAAACTTAATATTAAATAAAATATATTGAATAAAAACAAATAATTTAATATATCCTGACATAAAACAATAAATAAAAAATAGCTTTTTGGGTCTTGTGGAAGAAACGAGAGGCTAATAGAAATTTCTCTTTTTTTCAGCCCTGAACCGTTCCTCACATTTCTAATTTCACTTGTTTCTTGACGTCACATTGATACAGTGACACGAAAGACAATACGCTGGGAAAATAAACAACTAAAATAAACGCTTCCTTTGACAATGAAAATAATGAAGTAGGGTGAGGTAAAATTATGATAAAATTGTTTACGACCATCCTAAATAACAAAACTATGTGCAGAACATACTGCTGTTTTCGAATCTGATTTAAATGAGTCGAAAATAATATACCGATACCATTAAATTTTTTACAATTTATTACCTTCAATTTTATACCCTTATATAACATAAAATTAGAAGTCTAATTCCTATTTACGATTCTGAATCATAATGCAGATTCTTATTTGTATTTCATAAAATAAATGTTTTTACATTATACACAACTACTTAAATAAATTGAAATGATATAAATATAGATATCTATAGTTTATATAAATATTTATAAAGTATATTTATATTTATATGAGTTGGTATAATAAATGTGTCATTATAAAAATTAATGTTCAAATGTATTAAAATATGAAAATTATTTATGTAGATATCTTATAAAATATATTTTATGTAGAATTGTAAATACGTATTTGTACAATATATGTTTACAATTACAGTTTGTATTTTATGAATTATGACAAATTTTTTTAAATTATAAGCAGAGAGAGTTCAACAGTCTGTTTATCAATTACATTAATCATAAGTTAGTCACAAAAGTCTATATACTTGTCAAATTCTGTATATTCGAAACAAAGAAGTAAGTTATATATACATATTTTATTGGTATTATTCATACGAAAGTCTATAAATTTTTGAAATATGTCAAATTCATGATCAAAAAGTAATGATAATAATCATAAGAATATACTTCTGTTGATTGTATAGTAAATTTTATGATTTCGTGATTTGAATTTAGGTACGTTTTCAGATATGCAAGTGCAGAAACAATTGCCATTTTTTAAAAATTTGCTTAATTTTAATTGCAGAATTAACCAACGTTCTAAACTAATACAATGTTTTAGTTGTTTTTCTGTTTCAAAATTCAAGTTATGCACGTACGCAGACTTTTCTGAACAACTACATATTTGATGTTTGATATTTAACACTGTAAACTCCTTCATGAAACAACAATATTTGTTGTTCCCTTCCTAATTTGTTTAAAAACTCTTGAGGCAACCTGGACGTTTGAAACCAAAACCCATCTAAGAATAAGGTCATTACGCCACATTAAGTAGTCAACAAACGATTTCGTCATCAATCGCAGCTAATTACGAACGAAGTATTACACGAAGCACAAAGTAAACTCTATAGCTAAACTTCAAGCGTCGTTGAAATGTCTCATATAAAAATAAAAACAACTACAAAAGCACGCGTCAAAATACAGAAAAAAACACCAAATCATGTTCATCAAAAACTACTTTTTAGTATTAGAGCTTCGCTGCCCCCAAGTTGCGCCCAAAAGATTATTAAAACGAAAAAGCAATCGCATTGTGTAATTTCGAAGGAAAAATAAATTTGAACAAAAACGAATGGATCACATTTCTGCGGATTTATCGTAACTCGAACCACAGAAGTTCTCGGTGAACATATACGAAAACGAAGCAACCCCCATTGGAATAATATTTTAATTGGGTTTCGTCCTCCATAGACGATTCATTCTAAATCCTAAAACTCTAACTTAAACCAAACACATTTCTGCGAAACCTTCTTTTATGAAAGTCGAATGAAATAATAAAATCTTATTTTTAATGGGAACAGCCTTTGTAGATCCAAAACAAATATAAATAGTACAAAATTCTATCGAATTTTATATTCTAGAGTTTTTCGAACATTTTCTCAAAAAGCCATAAATGCATAAAGATCCGCAGTCTACTGATTATTTGCATTAAAATTACGTTTAGATTAGGTTAGGGTTCTCTTGAAGTTAGGGTGCTGACGAAAAGACGAAAAACTACTTGTACAATAATTTTTTATTATACGGTGACCCACAACCGAAATCACAACGCTACTCGGAGCGATAGCTTCGCCAATAAATGAAAAAGTGATTCAAACGAAAAGTGGCTTAGTTTTCATAAATACTTATCAACAGACTGCGGATCTTTATGCATTCATAAAAAAAACTAGTTGGGTGAAATATAAAACAGTAATTGATTATAAATATTCAAGAATATACTGAGATAAAGTGCTTCCCACGATCAACGCAGAATATTTTTAATTTGCACAATGATCCGCAGTCTACTTATCGTAGACAAAAGCAACTGGTCACGCGTCAAAATTCAGACAAAAACACCAAGCTACACGCGCCGGAAGCTCTACGATTTAGGATCACGATTTCACTACCTCTCGATTGCACCAAATGAAAAAAGAAAAAGAAAATCTGATGGTAAAACTTCGAACTAGGAACCACATTTAACCGTTTGAGTCCCAAGGGGTATTGAAAAAACACTGTCGAAAAATCCCGAACAGCGCGACCGCGCTTTCTCTAAACGAGTACGAAAGATCCCAAGCGGCTCGATGGCGCTTCTTTTTTTTATTTCGATAAATCCCAATCAGCGCGACAGCGCTTCTTTCTTTTATTGTACCATTATTGTAGTATTGTACCTATTGTAAAATGTATTATTTACATTAAAAAAAGAAAGAAGCTGTGTGATTTACGTGCGTCAGTAAATCTGAGCGCGCTACTTCAACAGTCGGTGACTGCACCGTCAGTTGTCCACAGCGCTCGAAATGTACTGGGATTTTTCGACACAAAATCTGAAGAGCGCGATCGCGCTGCTTGGGACTCAAACGGTTAAAGAAAACCACGTGAGCCGGGTAGTCTTGACTCAGCCGTGTCTGCGCTAGAAAAACCATAAAAATCCAAACTGCACCACAGACAAATGTGTTCACTCATCGAAACTCAATAAAAGTAATGAATAAAAATTCACCAGTTTCCGAAAAAATGTCACGATGGCGGTGTGCACACTCGGGACCGATATAATAACAATGGCCCCCACCAGTCGCCACATATCCTCGCGCACCAGAAAACAATCAAGTTCGCGTATGAGACGGGAGAAGCTACCGCGGGTGACCCCCTCTGGCCGACTCGCATGGGCGCAGGCGAGGGTACACAGTGCGCGACACGGTTGCCATTCGAGAATTCGAAGCGTACCGACGCGACGCGAAGCGATGCGACGACCGTGCGGCCCCTGGATGCTGTTTACCGTGTAGCGCGCGTGCACGCGGTCAGCCCTAGCTCGAAGGGCGCTTTCACTCACCGACTCTCCGCCTGGCAGTGGTGTTGCGGGCCCGTCCAGGGCGACGGGAAGTGGAGGACACTGTCACAGCCCGGTCTGGCAGTCGAGGACACTGTTTTCGCGCACGATATGTATCGCGGGAGGGGGTCGAACCGAGCTAGAGCTCCAAACTCGAGGAGGCAAATCCGTGCTCCGCGTGGACGTGCGTGTGTCCGGCGTAAAAATGACGAGGACGGGCGCCGCGTTGCACGACCGCCGGCACAAGGGCGTCGAAGGTCGCAGCTGCGCGTCGAGCCGTGCCGAACCGAGCCGAGGAGCGGCATACAGGTGCGTCCCTCTTTCGCGATACGCCACGACCGCGACCGCGACCATAAGCGCGATTTGGAAACTGCCCGCGAGCAGCGCCGTCGTCCACGAACACCCTCCTATGTCTGACGGGCCGGATCAGAGAGGGGAATCGTAAAAAGACTGGCTTGTGAACCCGGTCTAAATGCGGCTCTCTGGGTGTACATACTGACGCCAATGACGTATCAGCACTCGGGATATCGCGAAGTTGAGACAGGGCTGATGCCGAGGAGTATTCTGGTGATGCTGCGCGCTGCGAACGCTGACCAGTGTCGCCCGTTTAAGACTTGTCTCCCACTCGACCCTTCCCCTTCCACCATGCTATTCCCCCATTTTCTGGCGGCTAGCATACCCACGCTTCTGCAAAGGCCCGGTCACGTGATGTCTTTGTCTCTGTCGTACATGTGTCGCAATATCACGCGACTAATCCGCTAACGATGGAGAGAGGGTAACTGTATTCCCCTTAACTTCCCTGGTCTGGCGATATCAACGCGCCGAACGGCACGAGCGCTCGAGCAACTTTCGCCGCCAGAACTGGTGGAGAGATATCAGTGTTACGATAACAAATCGTATGTCACCCTTAGCAAAATCCAGCAATCAAATTGATTGAGCACATAATTCCACCAACAGTGACGTGACTAAACCCCTTACCATTCGATTTATTTGCAACAGCAACGATTAGAACTTTTTTGTTCTTATTAATCTCCTGGACGAGCGAGAAAATTTATGTTCATCGTGTATCTACATTTTCTCTAATGCTTAAATGTTGGCAACAGGAGAATAGAATTATTAGTTCGATTTCAAGCGAATGGATAATATTGAAGTTTGACACGTTGACCGTCTTGTCATCCATATTTTGGTGACCAAATTATTTCCCCGCTAGAAATTCACTTCTGTGTTCAATAGTTATTAGTTTTGTAGGGTGTCTATTTAATTTCGTCCCCTATATAGGACATTCATCTGCCTCTTGAAATAACTGTACACTCGCGTTAGCGTGTTTTCTTGTATTTTATTCATAGGTAATTATATATTATAGACGTAAACAAAGTTCTTAAAGTCGAAACATAAAACATAAAATTATGAATCAAAGATTTATTTGTATGCGTTAACCTTAACATACAGAAAAAATAGATTATAAAATACATACACGTAAATTCAATGTTAACGCATTACCTTCTGACAGTCGCTTAATAGTTTTTAAAAATCTATATAATACACAGATAAAGATTTCTTAATACATTCTTAAATAGTATTAACAAGTTTAATAGTGAACCAACGAGTCACGCTTATTGATAAAATCCCCTAATAACAGAATCTAATAATTTCTTTTGAAATTATTATTTAAAAAAAGATTTTTTGGTTCCTATTGATAGGTTACTTGTAGGTAAGGTGTTAGTTGAATTTTCTAAGTTCGATTAACGTTTCACTTTCGCGATACCTTCAAATTATTTAATACCACAATCTTATGTTATTATTATTTATTTCTTTATTTATTCAATCTATGAGTACCTTAGAAATTTAAAAGATACTCTATATTGAATACATTAATAAAATGTTGAACAAGATAAAACATCATTTTTTATAAACGAAATTAGCTGGTAACAAAATCAACCAGAACCGAATAACATAAACTTCACCTCGACAACTTCACCAAGACAAATCAAAATGTAACAAATATTTTGCAATGATCAACGTCGATACGAGACAGTTTCTACCAACGTGGATAATGCGACACAATAAAGTGAAGGAATTTTTGGTTGAATTAAGAATAAAATGAGAAATTTTCGATAGGTGATAGCAAACACGAATAACGAGTTAAATTGTCATACCCAGTTAAAAGGGTTAACGATATAATTCAAGTATAAGGTAGGCAGGTAAGTGTAGTTTTTACACAAAATACAGGATGTCCCAAAATGTTGTGTTTCCTTGAAAAGGGTGATTCCTAAGGTCGGCCATTTTCAAATCATTGTGAAATATATGTATAATGAAATGAATAAGAAATTCATAAATCCAATTAATATTTTATAAATTTTATTTTATGACTTTATAAATCTAATTAATCCTCATAACTCGCCTCTCGGGTAAAAATTCTACGATTATTTAACCCCGTAGCACTCGAGTGGTGACTCGGAGAGAGTCATTACCATTAGAAATATTGCTGTACAATTATTCAAAATATTCTTTACATTATTAAATATGTTGGTATGAAACCATTATATCAATTGCAAATCCATAAAATGAAAAAATCATATAGAATGGAATTATTCTAGGTCGGAAGAAATGTTTAATTTTTCGAATTAAAATAGCTCCGATTGCGAAGGGTTAAAATACGAGATTACGAATGAAACTGTCGAATGAAATTGAGGTATAGAACAAACGTGGATGAAATCTACATAGCTTTTTGTAACTGTTCTAAGGAGCGTAGGAGGGTTAAATTAATTGATAACGAAGTGCAGGCAGGGGTAGCCGTTTTCTGGAGGTTAAGAACCCGACGAGAAGGTCCAACAAATTTTAGCATCGATCGCATACTTCAAGCAGTTACGTGTTTCTCGTGATACGGTACTGGAGGCAGCACCAGCCAGACTCTCAATTAGTAGGTGGTTATAGTCGGATCAAAAGCAACTGGTCCCAGAAAAATCACCGTTTCCACTCTACTTCACATAAAATACGATCTCGAACTCTCAAAGCGCTACCTCGCATCGCCTTCCGAAGGGCAAAAGGACGATGTAGATTGGAAATGCCATGATCAAAGACGGGAAGCATGGTGGGGATAGTGCACAGTAGCGTTTATGGCCCGACTATTTTTGTTCGAACTGTAGATTCGATCGTTTGACGTATTCTACGCACTCGGAAACCTAAACTGTGAATGACGCGCCAGCAAAAAAAGTTGTACAGCAGCTGGTCGAGTTAAACGTTAACGCAGTAGACGTTATGTGTCAATGCGAAATTTGCGAAAATATAATCGAAAATATAGTCTATCGTGTAAATTAATTATTTCAGTGAAATGTAATTATTAAGATACAATTTAATTTGTAAAGTTAAATGTAGTTGTATGTAATATTAAAATTTTCAATTTAACAGTTTCTAAACAACATTATTTATTAATTTGTTTCGTTTTATGAAAACCGTGAAATTTAAATTTAGGAATTATTTACATTTTAGGTTACTGGACAACCCCCAGATGGATATACCTCAAAGTCAATTAACTCAATATTTAAGAATACAATATACGTACCTTCAAACTGGTGGGTTAGGTTAGGTTTTTTTCATTTCAACGAAAAAATTATTTCATTAGTTTTAAACAGAAAAATTGATTTTTTGTAAAATCCTGAGGTGGTAGACAAATTTTACAACCAAATTTAAAATCAGCGTGACAAAATCTACGGAAAATAATGTATAGCGTGTCAAGAAAAAAATCTATACGTACACAATTTTCTTGAAATTCTGCCAGTTTAACACAGATTTTCAAGGTTAAAAAACGTTCGTACCATAATCTCTATATTTTCCCATATTCTGAAATATCTCAGCTTTAATTTGAAAAAAAGTCATTGCTTTATCTCATTTGTATCGAAAGTTTTTTGATTTTGACATAAAATTCAATGGTTCACCCCTCTGTGCGCCGCGCCGCTCCGCACAAAGTCCCAAACGGTCCGCCACCTTTCCGATGTTTACCGGAGAAACCTGAACGAATCGACCGCACTCGATCGTAGTCGCCTTCCGACTAACCCTTCTCTCATTAATTATTATGGAATAGCTTTTCGTCCATGCGATGGAAAAAATGAAAATAGAATGAAATAATCATCGCTAATAATATCCTCGAATAATAATCATCGAATGCAGGTAGGCATTGTTTGCGGAACTAATTCTGTATAGCAATCTAATGGGACGTATGTAATTCAATTTGAGCAATGACCTGAAACTAGAAAAGTATTATGAATCAATAATATGTAGAATATCCATTTTTTACTGCGTGTAAAAGCACAAGCACAACTGAATGTATTGTAGAAAATAATTGCTCGCAAGTGATTAATACCACAGTTGACAGTTTTCGAACTTTAGCGCTAATATATTTAAATTGCGTTTACTTTTCATATTTAAAAATTATTTTTTGCTGATTACATTTAATACCATTCAATAATAGTACATTCTATGGTAATTAAATATTCAATAATTTTTTCAATATGCAACGCTATGAAAAAAGCGAACTCTATAATATAATAAAAATAGAATTTTATGAATATGTGAACAATTTTGTAGATAGTCCGTGTAAATAATCTAAATTCTTGTAAATAAACAGTGATCATCGATCTTTTTATGGAACATTCGGATAAAAAAGTTAGAAATGAAATTGCTAAGAAAAGGTGAGAAAACTTAATGAAGATTTGTATTCGTTATTACCGGAGAACTAATACCATATGGAACAAAATCAAATTAGTTTTGCTCTTTGGAATAACAATCTTATTTATAGCTATATTACCAAAACATCATACTATGCGCCAATTTTAGTATCGCGTTGCGTTGGTATGCGAAAGATTCTTCGACCAGGATAATATTAGGCCTGACGTAAAATTACGGTCTTTTCTCCTCGTGCATTTGATTTCTTACATTTAGTGCGTATTTTAACATCGACCAACGTCGAATTTACGATTATTACCCTTTTTTAATGATTTCCCTTCCTCTTACCAAATTTCGAAATTATTCCGCTAATTCGATATACGTATTGGTTCAATAATTGTTATCGTCGAAATTCCGAGCTTGGTGGATTATAATTATTGAAATTTTATTGTACAATGTGCGCGACGGAACTTCCGCACCAATCCAATCTCTTCTTTCAAAACTGCAGTTATGTATTATTAGCTATTTTCAAGTTCAAACGATGCACAATATACATACGTTCTAGTTGCTATTGTTTTCATTGAGAATGTCATTGAGAATTCTATAACTAGACTTCCGGTAGATAAAATCATCGTTAAAACGTTAACGATATTATAAAATTTCCACTTTTTATAATTTGCGTTTTAACACACGATATTCCTAAATATTTCCTAGTGCGGTCGACACCTTTGTTTATGCTTGAAGTACCAAATTGAAAGTTTTCATGTTGTAAATACTACATGCGAGTAATTAAAAGTTAACCCTTAACACTCGAGTCAAGACACCGCTAAAAATTGATAAAATATGTTGGTATCTAATCAATGACTAAACATTTAAGTATCGTATGCGATGTAATCTCAATTTCATATGCAAAAAATTTCCAAAATAACAGGGAATGGAAATACTCTAGTTTGGAATTTAATTTTCCAGTTAAAATAGCTCCGAGTGCAAGGGGTTAATTGATTACCGAATTTTCTGTACAAAGCCCGCTGTGAATCGGCCCAAATTCAAATTTTCCCGTGCTGGCCGAGTCTAAAGGCACGCGGAGGCATGCGCACAGTCGATCGCGGAGTGATTCGCCGCGAGAGGCGCGACGCAGCGTCGCGACGCTGGCATGTGCCGCAGATTATGCCGCATTGGCACAACCGTACGACACCGGTCGGTCGTGGAAGTTGTTCGAACCGTATTCCCGCGAGTCAAATCGAACGAGTGGATCGGAATAAAGAGCCGAGAACGAAATGTCACGATGCGTCGCCGCGGGAGAAAACGACGGCCAGCTGATCGTCGTCGTTGAGCGAGACGAACGGCCGTGGTGTTGCATCACAACGGATTAGTGAAACAAAGAAAGATAAAAAGAAGATTGTTCGTTTACCAGAAGAGGAGAATAGTGTCCGCAGGATCATGAACGTCCGACGGCTGCCCGGTTTCATTTACCACTACAAAGTGATCACTCTGTTCGTGTTCTCGTTGTCCCTGCTGGTCGTCTACTTGCTCCTGCACTGGGGTATTATGTGCACGAATCTCGAAGCCTGGCGGCACGTATCCAACGTGGTGAGTCCTTTCGAATCGCACACGCCGGCCGACAGAGCCTACCTACCACCCTTTCCTCGGAACACACACGCACACACGGAATCGCGCATGGGGATTGTGTCGAGAAGGGTGCAAATCCAGGGTAGTAGAGCAAGGAGCACGGAAACCTGACGAGCACGCACGCGCCCTCCCGACGTCCACGAAACAAACTTCTACGGAATACGAGCGAGCAGCCTCCTCGCACGCGTGTACACCGACCAAATTTGAAAACATACTCTTTCTCTCTCTTTCTCTTTCTCTCTCTCTCTCTTTCTTTCTTTGCGATCGGTGTCCACGTCTGTTTATAATCTTGTCATCGAGCCTACCGCTGCTCCGGCTGTAAACAACCGGATTTCGAACACGAGATTTGCGGTTAACAACTACGTGACTCAGATCAGCCGTGCAACTGTCAGCTCGGTGGAAAAGTAATTCCGGTTTTGACAAGGGGTGGGAGGGTATCCGAAAATTTTGGAATCGGATCGGGTATTTTCTCCGGGATCCAGTCGGGACTAGTGATGGTGTGCAGATCACTTATCGTGATTTATCACAGTGATCGCGGAATAACGATTACGGTTGTGATTTTAACTTCATTTACGATGTGATCGTAATTTTTTTAATCTAGAGTTAGCTTTCTCACGATTGAATTAGTTACTATTTTTTTTAATACATCAATTAGCTTGCATAAAATATCTGTATACAACGTAAATTTAAAATTACGTTACGTTTTATGTATACAGGTTTTGCACTTGAAATTCACCCGTTTGCACGTCAACTACGCGTCAATTCACACGGTGAAATTGATTTGCATAAGGTTGAACATGATTTGCAAAAGAATGAATTTCAAGTTGCAAATCCTAAATGTATAACGTAAACTTCGTCTAATGATAAAAATAAAAAATATTCAATTTTCTTTTCCGTACCTTATTTCAGTATTTAAAAAAAAACAAGAAATTAATTCTTCCTCTCGATTTCGAGATCGTAATATTTGTCTAAATGGTATAAAAGTGCAGATAATTTCTTTTATGTATATGTATGTATATGCTATGTATATCATTTTACAAAATACACATTAATAAAATTAAACCGTTAATAAAAGTTACCAAGGTAAGTTATTCAGATCATAATTATAAAAAGGAGAAAAACGCTCGATTCGTTTTCAACGCAAAACATATTTCTAAATTTTTCAATATAGGCCCACGTGATAAAGTTGTAAAATGCAATTTTTAATATTTTCTATACAATTCCGACCAATTGCAATTTTTGAAAAAATTTCTTTTCACAACATGTGGTAAACTAATTGCTCTAACTTCTCGGAAAAGTTCATACCGTATAGTCCAATATTTAAAAAGTTATCGTTTTTTTTTAACAGAGTCCGAATATTAGTGGGAATCGCTGTGAGTAAATATTATTCGATCCTTACTTCTTGGTCTATTTTAATTATTTAATATATATGTCACTTTTATCCTTATATGTAAAAGGCCCGAAAGCGACTTCAGGTACGTACCCGAAATTTCTGGATACCCGAGTATGTATCACGGATTTTCGGGTCCTGACCCGACACGACTCATGAAAAGCCGAACCGAGGCTCGGGTACATATGTACCCACCTTTAGCTTTTACTCGTCTTAAATTTTGGCCTGTGTTACTCCAGAAAAAACTGTGGTTTTCAATACGATCGTGTGGTAGAGTATTATAAAACGCAACGCTCGCTCTGTGAAACTGTTGAAAAGCAACTTCCTCGTGAATTTGAACTGATCTCTTTTTAACCGCTAAAGGTGGACGGTCGGACCCCTATAAAGTGGATGATTCGAAGCCGCTTTAAAGCTGATGACCCGAAACCGAAATTACTTTTGTGCCAAACTAATATTCGTCTACGTTTAACCCCTTGCCGTATTTTAAATTTTAACGAGTCACGCTCGTCTCATGAAAATTTTAAACAAAAACTAAGAAATATGAATGTTGCGCGTTACTTTTTAAATGAAATACAATTTGATCCGTTTGTAATCAATGTTTAAGCATTAAAATAAATATAGCCATACAAAAAGTATAAATTTTCTTCTCTCTTCTACGATATGTTTGGGGATAAAGACGTTTTAATCATTGTAACTCTAAAGAATTATTATGACATGTAAAGGTCAACCCGACGTAACCAACGCGTAATCTTTGCTGAAACACGTAAGTTTTAAACTTCCACATTTTATCCGCTCCAACATGATTATTCTTGCTCGAGGTCATTTCAAGGTCAAAAAGGTGGTATCCACTAAATTCAGTTTTTTTATTGTCGATCGTGCTAACGTAAAAAAATATACTATTCCATTTAAAAAAACATCGGTGACCTTGAAATTTCATTAAAAAACACGACATAAACAAATTTTTTTTGATCGAGGGCCTCGCCTCGAGTCATTCCGTCCACGTGCACGCACTGCAAAGGAGTCGAATCTGTTTGTCGCAATCGCTGAAACGTTTCGGCCGCGCGTTAGAGAAACCGTTCCTCACCGTCGCGTCGCGGCCGATAAAACCCCTCGGTCGCGTCACAAAGTAAATGTACACGCGCGACCACTCGGGAGCCGAACCCGGCAACTTCCGATTAACGACCGCGCTTAAATCTACGACATGAAAATTGTTTTAAAAATTATACTTCTGCTGCATTTCTATAGTACATAATATTTCGTTATTTTCATACTTGCTATTTTTCGTATTAATTTGAATACACTTTATCTAGTGTACGGTAAAGTCTTGATCTAATTGTAAGCCGGACGAAGCTATACGATTTTAGTTAGTTCGCCTATTCCCTCCACCGCGGGGCATCAAATTAATTAAATACGCGTAACTGATTACGACTTTAACGGTTACTAAGTTACTAAATGGGCATTTCGTGTTCGTGATCTCTAACATATAACCGGGAACATGTTTAGAAACATGGACTGCCGTCGCAAGCATAGTCGTGTTACGAATCACGTTGACTGAGCGTATTTCGTAATAGAAGATTATTCATTTGAAAATATCTCGGTAATTATACATTTCAAGTTTCACTTTGCAGAATTTCATAATTTATCTGAATTTGAGGAAAAATAATAGACATTCTATTTAAAAAACTGAAGGTGACCCTCGTATCTCGATAAAAAAGCAAAGTATAGAAAACAGATTAGAGCACTGTATGGCCCCCAGGAAACCATGCAACTTTCGTTGGAAACATTATTTCGTACAACAAATAACTTTCGAGTTATTCGATAATCGTCACGTTACGAGACTCTCCCTGTGTAGGAAAAAGATGTTCGGAATGATGACCTAGACTAGACAACATATTTCAAGATCATCGAGACAGCAGATTTTATGCATGAATGACGAAAATGAGTAGGTGTAATTTAAAACGGCGAAACCATCGGAAGAATTTGAAAATACTGTTTTATTATTTTCGATCTATTACCTCCAGTTTGTTGCAACTCAGGTAGAATATTTTTATTTTGCGTAAAGATCCGCTGTCTAATAATTACGGTTAATTGTTGTGTCGATAGATTGGATGTAACAAGCTCACGATCTACAAAATGTAATACTTATACATATAATTTCTCAATTTTTGGTTTCTGGAATAAATTGCTTTGGTTTTAGCGAATTTTTCAGGTTGCTAAATTGTCATCGGATTAAAACGGACATTGTCATCTCCTCTAAAGCCACGAAAGAAAGATTACAGCTATAAATTCCGGTTGTCGTGAGTGATTCGGACGAAGTACGTAGACATCTAATTGCACGCTTACTGCCAGTACCTACTCGTATACATGTATTAGATTCCAGGCATGGAACTGTTAGGTTGGAATATTAAGAACGGATTGGTTTACGTAACACGTTATTCAACGCATGCGAACTAATGAAAAAATATGTCGCTCCATATAATTCGTGCAACATTGTCGTCAATATTCTCCACTTTACAATGCTTATCACTGGCCGAAAATAATCATTTCATCTCTATAATAATTGGATTTTAGATATTTCTACAAGTAGTATTTTTTGTAGTAGAATTTAGAAAACAAAAATCCACTAAACTTGTATGTTACATTATCGCTGTCACTGTCAATATTCACGATAGAAATTTTTTCATATGGTATAAATGCAAAGAAATTCGCAGTAGGTGTAGTGGGTAAACTGGTCGGACACTATAAATACAATTACCTTGACCCAATCGGCAATTTTGACCTTTTCATTGTTTAGTTAAGAATAAAAATTATGATTTTCACTTAAGCTTTCTGAGGTTTCTAAATGTATGAGCCGTTTATTTTGAAATTTGTCTAAGTCCATTTGGTAATTGTTTTTTGTTGACTGTTGTAACGACTGTTTAACTGTGATAAACAACATTTTGCGGTTAAGTATATCCAGAGTATACGATAATTTTTGATACATAAAATTTCGCAGTTATATCAATAATTAAAAACATTACTTTGAAAGTGGCCTAAGTCTAATCCATTGTTAATAATGTCCGAAAGTGGCAGCGATGAGATTTTTGGGGGCCGCAGTTTTTAAAGGTGTAAAGAATTCTAACGGAGAGACAATAAATTGGTGAAAAATATGCCTGATGCTTTTTTTGAGAAATGAATCATATCAAATATCTTGTTCAAATCTATTCAAATATATTGTTATAGATATTATTTTCTATAAGATGTCAACGGATGAGAAAGCAGAATTTGAAATTCTGTATTTATTACCACGTCGGGGTAAACCAAGAAAATTCGAAAATATTGTATTGACACCACTTTATAAAAATATAAGACGAATTACAACAGCGAAATACAAGGGCCTAATCAATGCATAATCACCTTAGATTACTCTGTTGCTAGCGATTCGAGGTATTTTAGGTATTGTTCGTTTTTGTCGATGACACTTTGCCATCTTTCAGGCAGCGTCATAATTCCATGTTCATAAAACTTCTGATTTTTGCCAGCAGAAAACTGAATTAAATGTGATTTTACATCATCAGCCTCATTAAAAATTTTACTATTTAAGGAGTTCTGCATGGAACGAAATAAATGGTAATCTGTAGGCTCAAGTTCAGGGCTATATGGTGGATATGACAACACATCTCAACCTAGTTCCAATAATTTTTGGCGAGTGACCAAAGATGTGTGGGGCTTTGCATTATCATGCTGGAAAACAACACCCTTACGATTTGCCAATTCTGGCCGATTCTTGAACTGCATCGTTCAGTTTGGCGAGTTGTTGAACGTACACGTTTTAATTAATCGTTTGGTTTTTTTTTTAATTTTGCAAATCAATTTTGAAACTGCCTTTCTTACAAGGCTTCATTCCCATATACGGCACATAACTTTTTGTGTGCTTGCGATGCGTTCTTGCCTTTTCGGAAATAATACAATAAAATATGTCTGAAATGCACGTCTTGTTCTTCCATTTTTAAATTGGGATAAAAACGAAACTAAATAACTAATCGATACAATTTTTTTACAAAATTAAAGGTGGAAGTCCAGACAACAAGAAAACAATATAGGTTAGGTGCTTTGAACACGTTGACAAACCAAAAGAATGTGCAAAGACCACCTATCGACAAAATACGCAATCACTTAGTTGCCAACCCGATATATTTCATTTAAGAGCAACCATTATTGTCCGTATCCGGTTTCCATATCCAGAACGAGTTTTCTATTTTCCTATATGCACTGTGCACTTTCTTCGGACTAATGTCCCTGTAACTGGTTTATCATATAAATAAAGAATTAGGTATAATTCAAAAGGCTCAGCGAACGAGAATTTTTTGACAAAAAGTGTATCCGGTGAGTTACTCATGCTCACGCGACACACGGTGCCCGACATGCATCTTACGGCGGTCGGCGCTATTTGAGAAACGGTCTCATCATGGCGGCCATGACAACTAAAAATATCGCGTGCATGATCTGCCGTACACGGATCCAGACATCGTCCACACGCACGCGAACGAGAACCGTGTGCAAATGTACGTACGCGTGTACGCAACACGGCCACCACCCACGCAACAACAGAATAATTCACTTTTATTGCTCTCACTACGACGACGCTCGAACATCCGCGGATCGAACGTAAAAGTTTTACGACACAACTCCACTGTCCGCCCACGAAATTCCTTTTCCCCCAATTAATCTGTGTTTTAATCCCCCGTGGACCGACACGTGTGTTTTCAACTGTCTCAAAACTATTAGGTTGTGTAGTAAGTCCGTTCGAAACAATGCTAAAAAGTCGAATTTTTGAAGTACGGAATCTAAAGAACGTGTCATCAAACATTAGTAACGTAGTTTTTAATACCACCCACAATTTTCACTAAATATATGCATGATTCTTAAACCTGACACCTAATATCAAATATAAAACCGCATAAGGCCTTTCAAAACTCATCAAATTTTTTTCAAATATTAACAATTTGTTCCAATTTTTTATGTCCAATGTTCATTAACTTTGATTCTAGTTTTAAGAAAAGTACCAAAAACGTACCTCTCTGATTTTCTGCATACCACTTCTGGACACTTTTAACTTTAAGCAGCGATCAGTCTTATTTGCCCGAACTTATCAGAATTGAAGAAAACAAATTTTCATAATGATAAATAAATTTTTCATACTGGAAGAGGAGAAATCGGAGAGGAAGTAACTTTTTGCAGTTTAACCTTATGTGATAATAATAATGATTGCGAATATTTATATTCAACTACACATTTGCATAATGTTTTCCCACCTCGAGCGGCGAGGTTTCGTAACGAAGTAACGAAAAGTAATAAAGTTTCATCATTGCATTGGTATTTTCTCACCGATATCCGACATCGAATCGTGTTACAGTCTGGGGGATAAAAAAGTAAGACTATCCGTAGAGACGAAAACCACACTATGCGAGGGAAGACTATAGTGCGACTGGAACAGAGCAATGTGATGACGCTGAGCTCCTACGACGACAGTTCCCGCGAAAACCTAAGCGTAAGGGTGAGGTTCGCTGGCCGGCGCGGCGCGTCGCGGTGTCAGGAATAGGGATGCGCAGATCCCCCCGCGCTCACTGTCGAAATAACTGGCATCTCCTGATGGACGATCAGTACTGTGCAAACAAAACTGGTATTCTCCCTTTACATTATCAACTCTACGGGACCCCTTTGACATAAACTTATATCAGTCTAGAACAGGTTTTACAATGACGTACATAAGGGAAACAATTCCTGGCAGACGCAATGAACGTAAGAAAACAAACTTATTTCAAACGATAAACGTAAGACCACTCGAAACGCTATTGCGAAGCAAGTGTCTTTCAATTCTGACTTTAACGTCGGTCTTCTGGAGACCTGATTCATTCAAATATCTCTTTCGTGCCGCATCGAACAGACGAACATCCTAAATGTTTACGTTACGGATGTAGTTTGGGTTTCATTGAAGGAACCGCGTGACATGATCGCTTACAACCTTTTTCTTTTTCAGTAATACTGTGTGTTTGCGTGCGTGTGTGCGCGCATATGTGTGTGTTGGGGCATCCTTCTCGGTTCATTCGATACTCAATTTTAACACGTTGAGTGTTACGTCTGTCATATATGGAATATGGACGTCGCAATTCTCTAACTATCTCTGAAAATTACTTTGTGTCGCGTTATTGTGTAATTGATTGGCCCTTATAGGTTTGATCTAAAAATTACTTCGATCTTGGCATGATCTTAAACTCAAAAATGCAATGTTTTTCTTAACTATTGCATTTTGTAGCCGACTAAAAACTAATTAATTTTGTTTCAAAAACTTCTCTTCCGTTTTCGTTTTCAAATAACCAATTCTACAGCTATTTTCATATTGAGTCTCTTAATACTTCACTAACTTCACTCTTATATCGACTATAGCCACAGTCGTGCGATATGAAGTTACAAACAACAACGTAATCATAATTTTTCAAAGGGTTCTAAACATACAATGAAAAAAAGTCAATCGAAGATTCATCAGTAGATACATTTTTATTAAAATAATAAGGTGCGTCTAAACTTGTGATACGCACTGTTTTATTTAAAAAAAATTGTAATCTGGTGAGATTATGCATTTAGGGTTTGTACAACACCAAAAATTGAACACACTTCAAAATACTAACTTCGAAAAATCGTAGTCGCAGAACATCGATAGATTTTTTATGATTGATTTATAAATTTTCAACGGACAGTATTCGTTTAAATAAATATTACTGTAAATAAATGGAAATAATTCTGAGCAAGGATTTTAATGACAAACGCACATCGTCAATTGGAAGCTGTTGCATGGAAGTTACCCCGATCCCCCGCAAACAATTTCACAAGCGTAGGGCTATTATATGGGTATAACGGCTGATCATAATTTTCATTTTAGTGCAGCACGCACAGAAAGGGATCTGCAATAGGAATTCTATGCGACCCGCTATGCTCACAAAGGGGTATTCATTCGCTAGCGTGCGAAACGCTGCATGTTGGCAAAGAAGCAGTTTTCTCGGCACACTGGGAAGCGACACGACTAGTATTCAAAGCTTCAAGGTTTGTTTTTATTTTTTCTGATATACAACGCATTAGAGAATTAACTTTCACGACACGTGTTTGACACTGAAACACTAATCATCTGTCGTAAATGGTATTAAGATTTGTCTTGCCTAAAGAAATAATTGTTTACGTTATTGTCAGAAAATGAGTTTGTAGATTGTTGGGCTACACGAAAAGGATTTTATTATCTGAATAACGAGGATAAAAAGTATAGAGAGTGTTCGCGCATTTATTAACTAGCGTTGTTTCATAAATTATAAGTATACGGAAAAATGGTAGAGGAACAATTTCAATTTTCTGTGGTAATATTATATTTAAGTGTCATCAATTTTAAATATTCCGAATGGGTGAAACTGATTTGCAAAAGGGTGAATTTTGAGTGCGAAACCTGTACACATATACGGCTTTCGTAGTGAAAGGGTTAGTCGGTGAAACGATAGAAAAACGGAAAAAGTTGAAGGAGCAATTTCGATTGAAAAAATTTGACTTTCAGAACGAAGACCCCGGTTGAGCAATACGAGTCGCTCTACTGGACGGACACGTCCGGCACCAAGCACTTTCCGTCCGAGGAGGACTTCTGCATCATGATCAGAGATCTAGTCGTTAGCAAGCTGAACGTGACGCTGTCGGGACATCAATTAGAGAGGCTGGCGCGACTCCGCACGCACCGTGTCGAGACCGAGCCCGCCAGACGACAGCTGGAGATGGAGAATCTTTGGCCGCTGTTGCAGGAGAACGAGTACCTGATGAGCATCCTCTACGAGGACAGGGACATTTTTCCGCAGCTGATCGGTACGTGCGGTACATTCTACGCGGTCGAATACGTTCGACCGATCGAAACACCCACGACGGTGCTAGCCCTGTCGGACTCGAAACCGGAATGGGCGAAGAGGCTTAAACTAGCCGTGATGATTCTGGACCTGCTCGAGGAACTCGACACCAACTTCCCCGAGCCGATCTATCTCTGCGACGTCAAGATAAACCACTTCGGTTTGCCCCTAGGCGGACAGAAACTCAAGTTTCTCGACCTGGACGCCGCGTTTCCTAAAACGATCATCAGCCGCATCATGGCCGACAGGAAGACCTGCGAGAGACACGAGGACTGCGACTACTTCGACTGCAGGTCCGTCTGCTCGAAAGACAAACGCTGCGAGTCACCGGTCCTCAACAACAATTTGCAGGTAGTTTGTGAATTTGTTTCAAAATTTCAATCTATGGTAACTCGCATTAATAGTTTGACGCTCTCCAAAAAAGATAACTTTTGTCATATTCCACTATACGATTTCAACTTTTTTGAGAAGAGTAATTAGTTTACTGCTGATGTGAATAGAAGTTTTTTAGAATTGTAGAGAATTGGAGAGAAAATACTAAAAGTTGCATATCATAACATTTTTATGTGGGCCTATATAATTGAACATTTTAAAAATACGTTCTGCAGAATTGTATCAATTATATGCATTGTGAAAGTTTCATTGAAATCTGTTAATGCGGGGAAAAATCCTCAGATTTACTGCGATTATTCCATTTTTAAACGTTTGTAACTCATTGCAACGTCGACCGATTTTGATGAAATTCTCTGAATATGTTTAATTCGTACAGATCTACGAAACGTGTTTTCTAAATTTTTCATGTAAGCCCACATAAAATACAAAATACAACTTTTAGTATTTTCTCTGCAATTCCGACAACTTGCAATTTTTTTCAAAAAATTTTTTCACGTTATGTAACAAACTAATTATTCTAACTTCTCAAGAAAGTTAAATATGTGTGGTCCAACATTAAGAAAGTTATCGTCTTTTTAAGAGTGTCCGAATATGAGTAAGAGTCACTGTATATTTATAATATGAGGTGACTTCATAATAATTTATGGGATTTCAGATTGTGTGCGAGAAGATATTTCTCGGTTGGACCCTCTCTGGGACTATTATAATACCCGGACTACTTATGTCGGAGCACACCACCAGCACGCTGGCAGTGATGTTGCGACAATGTGCGAACCCGGCCGGCGACATCGGCCACTTACCTCGAGCTGCTGTGACAGATAATTTAAAAACACGGCTGTACAATATGTTACACGATATGGAACAAGAAATCTCCGCTTCCTTGTAGATATCGTTTCAGATTTTTTAAGCGAAATTAACAATCAGTGGCTGGCGACTACTTTACAACCGACAGGCCTAAATTGATCTTTCATCTAGCGCTTTGGCTACCGAAAAACCCAATCTTTGCATTATCGAAGAATGAGAAGAGACATACCGCACCCTTGCAATCCTAGAAATGAGTCTACCCCCTTAAAATTATTTGAACTTTACTCGAGGTCATCTTTTGCATACGAATGTCCATTTCTTCCCTCGTATGCTGTAGTTGAGATTAAAACATATTCGAAGACGATAATCACATGACCTTGGAGTCACCTTTGATTTCCAAAATTGAAAGTGAACAATATCAGAGCACATGAAAGAGAGAACAATTATAAATACCATTAAAAATCCATGTCTATGAAGGGATAACATTTTGAGCACTTGACATAGCATGAAAACTCAAAGAGTAAGTGATAGATCATTTACAAATGTAATAATAGTGTTCAGGTAGTTTAGATAATGTTTGCTTATACAGGGTGGATCAGTAAGAACTAGTATCTAATATAACTAGATATGTATTGATTGTGTCAGAAATGTTTTTAACGATTCATGTAGCATTTTAAGCGACGCACGAATGAGTTTTATATCGTATTTTTTTCTGAGATATCAAGATGAGTTTCTTCAAAGTCGATGTGCCTTTTCTAAATACCACATTGTTGCCGATGGAATGAAAAATTCAACGACCAATTATGTGATGACCCTGAGTTGAATTTGAAAAAACCTTTGGAAAAACTCATGGTCATCTTGAGAACTCAGAAAAAATGAGATATAAAAAATCAAATTGTACTGATTGCGTCCATTAAAATGCTATATAATTCGTTAAACATTTGGCGACATGTTTTGGTCTGCAGATTCAGAGCAAATAAGAACCAAATTTTTAGTAACCAGATTTATAAGTAACCAGAAATTTTTGCCTTTTTCCTATGTTATCCAGTAAATTTGGAAGAGATGTGAGAAATCCAAGTTTCGATCCTGGAGGATCAATGGTTCAAAAGTTATAAGTGTTTCAAGTTGAGCTATTTCTATTTCTAACCTGCCAAAAACACTGGAAATCGCTCAACTTTAAATACTTATAACTTTTAAACTATTGATCTTCCAGGATCAAAACTTGGATTTCACACATCTTCTCGTCCAAATCTACTGGATCAAACTTTCTGGTTACGCAAGGAGAAGTTTATCCCAACTTATTTTAAGTTGCTTTTACCAACTCACCTTGCGTATCTGCAGGTTATCTAATGCTATTAAAACATTTGTTGAATGCGATTCGGTGTGAAAACTATTTTACAAAAAAATCGCAAACAAAAATGAAGAAATAAAGGGTGCAGCAGAAAGATGAAAATACTATTCCCATTTGGGAACATTGGTTGTAAAAAGTGAATCGCGAGCCACTGATATAAATATTCATTTAGAGTGGCCTCCGAATTCTGAAGTGTAAGCAGCCCATGTACATATTCGTATGTATAGGATCTCATTTTAATTAACATGTGGATACACGCGCATTAACAATAATGGCATTGTTAACAAATTATTTTTGATAAGTTGATAGATTAATTATTTATTAATGTTAATAAATATTACGTACCCAATTACAAGTCGGATGCACGACGCTGCTCGCTAAGTTACTATATTATACTTGCCATTGTTAGTTATTAATAACGATTCGTTATTGCTCTCTTATAGAATCTCAATACTTTCAACCTTCTTCTCAAGTTTCCATTATATTCATTTTATTTGGAAATATTCGACCGAAAAGAAAGGATTAATTCATGATTGCTACATTCTGGTAGCATAAAACTGGATCCAATGTAAACAAATAATTAGGAAATCTATCAATCTGTAATTATAGGCTTACATGTAAGGTATTTCACAAAAAAAACCACCTAATTGTCTTCTCTAGCTGGGATGTTGTCTTTAGTATTAGAAACCTTTCTAAAACCTGAAATCTCTTTTAAAATAATTTTTAAATAAGTTTAAATATTTTAAATTCTAAAAAATAAAGGTGCTTTATTAAAATTAAAAATTAGACTTTAAAATACCTTAACAATTTTAAAGATCAAGCTGTTATACATGAATGAATGCAAAATAATTTCTTTTATAACATACAATTAAAAAATGATCTGTATGTGCAAAAACTTCACAGATGATCCACAGATAAAAAGAACCTTGAAAACTTCCGTGGATGAAACAATTTCTTTTCTACTTATACAAAAAACGTTTATCGCACTACCATGGCCAAAGAAGACAATTAGGTAGAAGATGTCGTACAAAAAATTGTTCTATAAAATTGCTTCAGAAGCTATTCTTATGCGAGGAATGAAAGTGTGAATATGCCTTCCACTGTAAGGGTTACATGGTTGTATAAACCCGAACAGAACATGGGAGTTAATAAGATTGTTTATAGTAAAATTCGAATACAAAGTCTGGATTTACTGTTATAATTTATATACTGTATATTATAATTACAATTATTCTAATTGTAGTTATAAATTCAAATAATTTCGTTTGAATAATTATAATGAATTAAAAACGAAACTGTTTATTGTAAGACCTAAGAAAATGAACTCTTCATAGTTACAGAATTGTTCCTATGAGACACATTAAATCCTAGAGCTTATTACCCCGGCCTTGCAAAATGGTTTACATTAATTTTGAAGGGTAGTGTACATAAAATACGTCGCGATACAATATAGGTAAAAAAGATTTTTACAGTTTCGAGAGAAGGAATCTTGTTTGTACCTTAAAAATATAAGCGAATAAGTGACCATTAGTGGCTAGTGATAGTAATAAGGAAATATATAACATTAATATTCCTAGACAGCGTGTTTTATGCATTTATAACAAAAATGAGCAAGTGTAATTCGACACAGTGAAAACATTAGGAGAATTTAAAAATACTGTTATATTATTTTCGACCTATTTAACATGTTAAGAAAGAAAATAGATTTTTATGTCACTCCAGGTTGTTGTAATTCAGGTAGAACATGTTTATTTTGCATGAAGATCCGCTGTCTAATTGTTATCAACATCGAGCACAAATACATATAAACTACTTTCACTTAATAGCAGCCTTATTATAGAGTACTTTAATCTACTTGATACGCTTATATAGGAGCCAAAGTACAAGAATATTCCATATTACTTTTAATACGTGGCCGTATGCCTTGAGGCACTAAAAAAATAAGTAGAAAAATATTAATTTTTTTAGTATAAAAATGTTACTTACAGCTGAATATTTCAATCTGTTATACTCGCAATGTTACAAAATGGCGGAATTATTCGTTTATTTCAAAACCTGACTTACTGGAATATCAATTGCTGGCTAATAATGCTGTAAAAATACTTGATGGCTTTTGACCAGTCCAAAAAACAGATTTTCGAAAAAAAGCATAAAAAATGTTTACTCGCTATGATCTACTGCGATATAATCCGCCTCTGTACACATTGTTATAATTTTACACACTGTATATGTTATATATGTTTGAAATTTTCTGGAGAGGAAATTAAAAAGATTTGGTTATTTCGAATTGTCAAAATGGCCTACTCCCTTAAATAATAATATTAATATTAATATCGATTTAGTGCAGTAGAGTTAAGAAATTTCTTCCCCTCGTTTGATTAATAGATTTTAACGCGTATAACTTTAAATAAACTTTAATTAGTTTAAGATCGCAGAGACTTGGGATTTTAAATTGATTAGAAATTCAATTTTACTGCATTTAATAAAACATTTTTAACAGAAATAGATCATTTTCTGTTTTTATATAATTATCCGCGTCTGGAGAGAAAAGACTCGCGACGGCACATGGGCAAGAGGAGTAAGGTTTTTGCTCCGCCCAATTCCCAACTTGCTCAATTGTTCACACGCTCCCACGATTATTATAACACATATTGTTATCTTTCTCTCCATCGCCAAACTGCAGTCCCGAAGTAGTAATTGTAACATACTTAGCGAATAGCGAGAATGCGTGTGATTCAACTGTGTGTATGTGTGTGTGTGTGTGTTCAACTCGCATTCCTTCCGAGTGTTTTCTCTCTAGACGCGGATTCCATATTATTTGTGATTTCATAGACCAAAACAATTATAATTTTTATTTTTGAAAATAAACATTCATGCCTTAAAATGATAGTGTCATTTGTACCCTTCTAGCATTTCGTATATAAGTACTTAAGGTTCGATTTATTTTATTTGAGAACACAGGTTAACTATTGTCAAATACAGGACCAAAAAGAAATTTGATTCCGCCTTAAGATAACGCGTTGTTATTTTTCGCGACAACAAATTTTTGCAATTCTCACTTTCCCATTGTCAAAACGGTAACTAAGCAAATCCTTTTCTAATAGAAATGAAGCAGAAACGAGACAGCTACCAACTGGGTTTCTAAGCCCATATAGGATCAACCCCGGATCCAAACGCTATGACACCATCCACCTGCTTGGACGTCGCAACGCCGGGACAGATTGAGGAAAGCACGACACGTTGCTCTCGAACTCAGCTATCGATGTCGTCTTTGGTCCTCAAGGTAGGCAGCATTAGGCATCCAGACAAACAGGCTTAAAATATTTTGTACCCTTAGGGCTCTGTGACAGAAAGAATAAATTCGTTTAATCTTAATAGGAATGAAATAATTAAAGTTGAATATTTATTAATTGTTATTATTTATTAATTGTACTTACGCTCACGTCCTCTCCTGCTTGAAGAAAACACCGAGTAGCATCGAGTAGTATCCATTGATTCTTTTCCCGCGCAATCTGTAACAGAAAGAGCAAATTCATTAATTACAATTGACAAACAGTTAGAGACTATATCCGAATTAATAATAAATAAATAATTCAATTTAAATATAAAATCAAAATTAATTTTAACGAAAATTAAATAAACTCGATTTCTATCGCACATTTCTATCGAATGATGAACCACGGAAACGGTACACAATTTACTATTTGAGTGTTATCAGAATGATTTTAGTGACACGATCTCCCGTAAGGCTGGCGCTCAATTGTGTGGAGAAGTATGTAGTTCGTAGAAGTTACTGAAGAGGACGTGTTTCCCCGTGTACTGTCAACGATCAACGATGAGTTCAT
Organism: Lasioglossum figueresi; assembly: GCA_028455805.1. Classification (NCBI taxonomy): domain Eukaryota; kingdom Metazoa; phylum Arthropoda; class Insecta; order Hymenoptera; family Halictidae; genus Lasioglossum; species Lasioglossum figueresi. The sequence continues at coordinate 1,828,081 of CM052196.1, read as the reverse complement.
CTGTCAGTCGACGTACAAAGTGAGAAATTTTACAAATTACGCTTAAATAAACAATTATTTATTCGTCAAACTGTTGATTATGTTATTATAAAAATAGTAGATATTTATAAGTGTGTTCAAATTCAAAATATTAACCTTATTCAAGTTACTTTACTCTTGTTTGAGGTTATGTACCATTTTTGATATATAGTTTTGTACACAACAAGGAAGATATGAATTGTATTTGTTCACGCAGCTTAAAAATATCAGCGGGAGCATTGGTATGCGATGAAAGCATTTTGAAAGGAGATATTACAATTGGTCCGAAGACTGTCATACATCCTAGAGCAAGCATCATCGCAGAGGCTGGACCAATTATAATAGGCGAAGGGAATATTATTGAAGAAATGTCAACTATAGCGAACAGGTAATGTAAGAATCCGTATACAGGGTGAAGCTCCAACTATTGCCACCTACCTGAGTTGGACAAACCATAATCTAATTAACGATTGAAAATTACGATTAATGTAAAATCCATTTAAAATCTATTTATTAATCGTGGTTAACGATTACTAAATATTCAGTAATCATTGCCATTAATCAAGTAATAGTCATTGGCCGTAGTGTGGCATTAATCTTTTATTGCTAGGTAGAGTTGTTGCGAAGATGCGAATCTCACCTTTGTTTTTTCCATAGAATGCTATGTTTTGGTACCTGTTTTGTCATAGCAGCTACGTGTCTATAAGTGAAAATAAAATATTTATTTATAGGTTACCACCCGATGCTCCTGAACCAATGACAGTTCCAGTGCAAATAATAGGTAGTTTCAATGTGTTTGAAACTGACTGTACTTGCGAAGCCTATAAAGTTGGAGATAACAATATATTGGAAAGTAAAGGTTGTATAATATATTATGCTAAAAATATATTTGCTACATACTTATGTAATAACTTCTAATAAGAAGGATCCTTTTATTCGCAGCCTTTGTTGGTCGCGAAGTTGAGTTGACCAACGGTTGCGTCATTGGAGCTGCCTGTATATTGACAGAACCAGAATCAATACCTGAAAACACTGTAGTATATGGAAGTGATTGTCAACGTAGAGAAATGCATGATAAACCATATGTAAGTATTCGTAGCACTTAAGCTTAGCATTTTTGACTCTTAAAGATGTCCGTAAATATCTATGTTTTTCTATTGCAGCCACAAGTAGGTCAACTTGAATTTTTATTAAAAGTTCTGCCTAATTATCATCATCTTAGGAAGCCAAATGTAAAACCTACAAAAAGTGAAGGAGACATATAGGAACATATACAGTTCGGTATTGCGCTTGAAATGTATTAATTTAAGATTATAAATACAATTTTTACCACCTCATCGGAATACTAGCTAAGAGCAGATAAAGAGAAAATTCCAGAAATCATTTTTTCAACATTATATTTATTTTCTGTTATAATATTTATATTCTAGAAGTGCTATTATTTAATAAGTTTATAAAAACGTATAATAAAAAAATAAACATAAAATTTATCAATATTTATAAAATGGGATGTAAGTAGAGGTATGCGGGAACCCGGGTTTTCCGAATCCCGAGGTTGGGAACAGGATGGAAAGTCTCGTATCATGTCGGGATGGGATCACGAAAATGTTAGGGTTTCCCGGGGGTGTTCGTGTTTCCAGAGAATATTCGGGATTCCCAGGGGTGTTCGGGTTTCCCGTGAATTTTTTCGGGATTTCTGATACTGTACGGAAACTTTTAACATTGAAATTCGTTTTTCGAAATATCGTGTAAAGAGAAGTCACGCGTACAGTTGCCATCGCAAAAACAGTAAACATAATTTTAATGGTTATTTATTACAAACTATATTTTCAAAATCCTCTACAGACAACGTAAATTTCTGTCCAGGTCCAGGTCCCTTTTCCTTCTTTCTATAAAAATATGCATTTGCATAAACATCCGCTGTCTAGTTATAAATTATCAAGTTAAATAAAACTCGATGTTTTATTTCCATAAATCTAACACTATATGGTCATATTCAAGAAAACAATACACGTTTCCGAACCCTAGCATTTTAAGAAATCCTTAAGAGAGTTAAGGTGGGATATCATAAGCGCGTCTGGACGCAGCGTTTTGTGATCCATACTCCATTCGTTGTAACTCCTTGATGTTCTGGATGTTCTTGATGCGTCTGGACGCACAAGTTTGCCTTCCTACAATGCAATTTGGTATTTCTTTCCTTGTTTTTCACTTGAGAAGAAAAACGAAAGAGCATTATTTCATTTCTACTACGGATGCTGAATTATTTTTTTTTAAATTTTAAGTATTATTGCTTAATTCACCAAAAATCCTTCTTGTAGACATTGTTATTATCGAAAAAAATATATATTTTCAAAATTGTAAGCAAATCAGATCGTAGACATAGTACAACCGAAAAGGGGATTATTCTTCATAAAAAGAATAGATCAGACAAGCGTCTGTATATGACTACTTCTTACAAATGCTAAGCACGCGAATTTGACGGACTTTCAAAGTTAATTTTCTCGAAAACAAAGCCTCTTATGAAAAAATTCATTTACACATTTTTGACTTGTTTTTGTACATAGAATCACCCCCCTTTACATCAACAGTTACCAACCACCCTGCATAAGTCATGTGTCTTTAATAAAGTCATGTGCTGAATACATAATAAAACATCCATCTATTCGATGAAATATGCAACTGTTACGTACTGATTATAATACTTATAAAACTTTAAGTTCGTTTTATATTGTAGATATTCAAATCATTTTTAGTATTATTTCTATGCGTCTTGTAAATGTACACAATCAAATCTCACAAAAGTAATAAATATATATTCTTATTATATACATATATTAATTATATTGTAACGATTACATCCGAGACGCGAGGCTCCGTGCAACTCGTGCGCCGCGGCCGCCGCTAGGTGGCCACCCAGACGATACAGTTTCTCGCCAGAGAGACGTTACGCGGACGCGTATAAATACGCGCCCCGAACAAATGCAAGGGGTTTGACTTTCCGGCTCAGTCTGCTATGTACTAGAGGTAATACTCGAACTTTTGCCGAGACTTTGCCCCCTGTTCACTAACTTAACTCCCCCTGTTCACTACTCCCCCTGTTTACTACTCCCCTGTTTACCGACCTAGCCAGCAGTAGCAAATGCTCACAGGAGGATTCCCTTCCACTCGTTGCATACGCCCGCCCTTGCTATCCCAGTGGCCTGCGCCCAGGACAATCCTCTACCCAATTGACTAACGTCCAGCAGGGGGGTTCTCACCCAGCCTGCAGTAACCAACGCTCACAGTACCACCGTCCGCATGTGGTACACGCCCTTGCCATTACCGACCGCCTTCTGTGCCTTCTAAATAGAGCTGCAGGCGAGCTCAAAAATGCGAGCCGAGTTCGAGTTGAGTCGAGGTACTTGCACGAAGCGAGCGGCTATCTAATCACGATAAGACACATCCAACATAAGCTTGAATTTATTTCGAGTCGATTCCTTCATGCAAGCAGTTCGTTTCGTACGAATCGCACGCTCTGTGCGAGTCAAGCTGTGAACTCGACTGGATTGATCGAGCCGAGTCGAATACTCGCATCGATGCAAGTAGCTCGCACCAATTCGAGCAGCTCGCAATCGATGCGAGTATTCGACTCGGTTCGATCGATCGAGTCGAGCTTAGCTCGGCTCGCATTTTGCGGGTACTCGCACAGCCCTACTTCTAAAGGTGTCCCGTCTACCGCCGCACCGTCAATACGGCCACGATACGTGAACCGGTCGATGTAGACCCGCGATCCGCGATACATCGACAATACCGCCGTTACCGCCGCCGGATATAACCGTGATCCGCCGTGATCTGCCGTGATCTGCAGTGAACCGACGTTCCACCGCGCTTAGCTACCCAATCCGCTTATTTTCTCGTTAGTCTGTAGTCTATATTAATAATTTTTGTACATATATATATCTATTGGAAAAATATATATACCTTACTTTTACCTACTACAAACGTGTTGCTCACTCGCGGCCGAAGAACCCTAGACAGCCGACTAAGGGTACGCGCACAGTGGATCCGATATCGGCCGAACGGCCGACGTTCGATGCATCTGTCTCTTTTTTTAATCGTGCGAGAAAGAGACACAACGTCGAACGTCGGCCGATATCGGATCCACTGTGATTGTAGCCTTTTTTTTTTTTTTTTTTTTTTTTTTTAAATTCCAACGGGGAAAAAAGACTCCATTTTAACTCGGAACACCGGAGAGGGCCCTTTCTTTGATTCACTCTCCGATGAATTAATCCGAGTGTCGCCACTCGTGTTCTCGGCTATTCCTGTGATTGTAGCCTAAGCTGGCCTTTCTCCCACCACCAGTCGTTACAATATATATATAAGTAATATATATTCTCTAAAGTAATATTATTCTCAATCTTGTATGACTTTCAAATTGAATTAAAAAATTGTTTATTTGGAATCTAACTACTGTGAAACATTAAATTTATTAATGATCGTATGATAAAATTTTGTGGAGATTATTAAGAAGTTGATTCGAATACAAATTGAATTAAAAATGCGTTTACTTGGAATCTAACTACTGTGAAGCACTAAATTTATTAATCATCGTGTAATCAATTTGTGAAGATTATTAAGGAGTCGATTCAGATACGAATTGAAATAAAAGCTCAGAAAAAATTCTATGCGGTGTACCGTCACGTTTAAGTACATATATATTTATTTCATAATTATATAATATAAGAATTATGAAGAAGCGTATCGAAAGAAACAGTGAAAAGGATCGAAAGGATCGATGAACTCGAATGATGGGGGTCAAGGTCGAGTCGATAGTGCGTGAGCCACACCGCTCCAAGAAAACAAACGCTACCGCTGTTTTATTATTATTTTTTTTAATCGATATTTAATATAACTCTATATTATCCGTCAACTTTTATTTATTATATATATATATTTTTATATATTATATATTATAAAATTTAACTCCAAATTGCGATAATAACGTCTAATTGCAACGTGCGTGCGCGTGTACGTGTTGCGCCTTTGTGTATGTGTCTGTTTTGCATTTTTTTTTTAATATTCCTTAATTCTCTCTCTTTCTCTCCCATCACTTTCTCTCCTCCATTCGTATTCGCAATATTTTTTTGTTGCTTATTTTGTTTGTATCTCTTAACCGTGCCCGCCCCGGTTATCTTCGACGTATGTGTGTCGATGTATATATCCGTGTATGTGTGCGTACATGTGTATCTGCGTGTCTCTGTATTTGTGTGTATCTGTACGTGTATCCGTATCGTGTAACGTGGTACGCAGTGTACATATGGGTGGGTGGTTCGTGGGTGAACGATTACAGGGTGGTAATGTATCTTGCACTCGCGCGTACGTGACTGTGTACGTGTTTTATCTACAGTTAAACGAATTCTACGCACTTACTCGTTAATCGGCAGAATAATATGCATTTCTTAATTTCGCTATAAGTATATTTAAACCGTCCGAAAACGTATCAGTCGGCGCACCGTGACGGATTCGCCATCGCTCTCGTCGAGCCTCCCTCGTTTCCCTAGGTTCCCCCGTTCTACCACATACCATTTCAATCCCCATCCCTCTCACACTTGTTCGCATTTTCTCTCTCGCTATCTACACTTCCAGTTGCCTCAACTTCCGAAAAATTCGAAACAACAATCCACCCCCTGTTCCTCTTTCCGCTATTAGGTTGGCCAAAAAGTATAACAAACTGACGCGATCATTCTCAACACAGGATTTCAACATTCCCAACGTTTCAGATTGGAGATTTACAACCTGAACAACCCTTCGGAACACTTTCCCGTCGTTTCTACCAGTCTTTACGGAAATAAGAAAGCATCATTACGCGAATATAAACTGAAATATGGAAACGAATTCAACTGTAATTTTATTTTTACATAATTCTGACAGTTAAGATACTTTGTCATAATTGTTCAAATTTTTCGAGTGAAAATATATTGAAATATGGAAACTCGTTTAACTGTAATGTTATTTTTACATAATTCTGACAATTGAGATATTTCTTCGTAACTGTTCAAATATGTCAAGCGAAGATGTATTGAAATATGGAAACAAATTCAACTGTAATTTTATTTTTACATAAATGTGATAAAAATTATTTTTTCATATTTTTCAAGTGAAAATATATCAAAATATATTCAACTGTAATTTGATTTTTACATAATTCTGATAAAATATATGGCGAAATGCGTCAAACACCGATCTCCATTAGTGTCGCCGTAGCTAAGAGGTGAAACATGAATTTTGAAGACTCGGATGAACAATATTTGATTGTGAAAACATGAGAATCCAGCTGCCACGGAGAAATCCGATAATACCGATTGGCCAACCCACTGTTTCCTGTTTCGCTACGTTGCTCGACTCCTGCGAAGAGTACCAAGTGCTGATCAAAGTCCGAATCCCTCAAGCGGCACGTGTCCGAGCACTGCGAACGATACCGAGCGATTAGAAACATTATATTTGACGATCCTCGCGAATAAAAAAACAACAATTTTGCTCTATCAATCCGTCTGATCGAACAAACGGTGCGCAGTCATCGGTCGGACCTGTATCGGTGCCGTTTCAGGGATGCTCGTGCTAAGTAACAATAAGAGAAGAGAAGAGAAGAGAAGAGAAGATTTCGCTCGGGACGCGGATGATATTTCACCGTGGAACTTATCTAAAACGTTTTAACGTCTATCGGTTAATGGTCACGCTACGCGGTCTGCTAAGCTGCGCTAAAAAATGTGGGACGCTTCTCTCGTAAAGTATCGCCCAAGCTCTCTCGCGGTGCACTACTGAAAAACTCGAACCTAGCGTCAGAATTCAGCTAACTGACGATCTCGAAAGCCTAGCGCTTCAACCCGCGCAGACACAACGATACAATTCAACAATTACAAATAATATCACTGTCTAAAAATTGAAGATGACGTTCGTCACCCGAGATTACGTACGAAATAAGAGGATGGCCGAAGTATAGTCTTCGGGCAGTTCGAACTTCGGGTGGAGGGAGGAGTTTTAGAGGGTAGTTCCAACTTGAGAAGTCCCTCGCTTCCCTGGGGCTGCGACGACCCCGGGGAGCTGTGCGTAAATGCGTTAAACCTCCCTCCACTTGAAACAATAAAAAGAAAAGGATTACGTACAAAATGGTCGAATTCTCGTTGACTCTAACTAAGGGCTTAGCATCGTTGCTTCGAACAACCGATTACTTTTATGTCGAAAAACCTAATTCTCGTAACAGGTTGAACACAGTTTCTTCGAGTCTGAAACATCGGATCGTTATAAAACCAGCTAAAATTCGTGATCGTCCATGAAGTCGAAGAACGTTACTGCGTTCACTGCGCAGCTAATCGACGTGTCTATCGCGGAATCGTAGATCGCGTACAAAAGAAACGGTCTTAATAGCAACGCGAAACATACGGCCGGGACGAACCACGTCCAGAGTCGCCAGATGAGGGGAGGGAGTACGAACCGAGGGGAAAAAGTTGCCCTCTCTCTGTCAGTATCGAACGTCACGTGACTGGGCGGAATAGCGTCGTGGATGGGGAAGTAGAGTGGGGACACAAGCCTTAATCTGGCGACTCTGTGTCTCCAGAAAGCAAAGCTTTTGTTGGTCGTCGATCGCTTATCGCGTTGATCGAAACTAACGAAACGTTTCCGGGATCGTTCGAGGTCCCTCGTGCCTCTGTCACCCTTTTGTCGTCGAAAATAACTTTTTGTCGGTGGTACGCTGCGGTGAATTGAAAACTGATTCGCAACGACGCGCGACGAAAGGATTGTGGATCGTGTACCCCCTATCGAGCGTTCCGTTTCATCCTTGTACTTATTCGGAATCACGTGGGAAGGCGTTCTGTGCGACGAGTGGACAGCGGATTTTATGCATTTACAAATATTAGAAAAATTTCAAAATGCTTTTGTATTATTTTCAATCTATTTCCTAAGCCCCATTTCATTTCAGTTTCTTGCAATTCAGGGTGAACATTTTTATTTTGCATAAAGATCCGCTATCTAGCGACGAGAGAATTCGCGTTGTTTGCATCAGAGCCGGGGATCTGGTAGCCCATGGGCCGCCCAGCGTTCCCCACCATTCGTCTACTATCCTACGAAAGAAACCCATGGGCCAGTTCCCCGGCTCTGGAAAAAAGCGAAGCTAGGAGCGGTGCTGAAGATCGAAAGACCAAAAAATTAATGGTGGGGGTCGCGCAGCGCCGGCGGGGAAGAACTTCCCCGGCTCTGGTTTACATGATTCACAGTGTAGACTTAATCCTTTACGCTGTCGAACAGTGACGTCGGCGAAGCTTCGAGTTTATTCGGTGCTTGTTTAACGAGCTTGTGAGATTAATTTGTTAATGACAGGTGTTCTATGTTGTCGAGTAGGTAGGAAACAGACTGAAAGACTTTCTCGAGGACTCGAGGAATATGCGTTGTTGATAAGATATCTGACCGCGTCGATGAGAACGCCAAGAAGGATCATAGAACAGCGAAAAGAATTAAATTTAAACTTTTTATCTGGGAAACCTAATACATTCTAGATTCGACGTTGCAGTTTTATCTCTTCTGTCACTTTAACCGACATGTAAATCTTAGTTATAGCAATCTCTCACTTTACGCGTTAATCGACAACTCTCTCAATGGACTTTCGACAACGTTTCTAATCTCACGTTTCATCAGCGTTCTTTGTAAAAGGGTTTTTGTCCGCGAGCCAGCCAAATAGAGCATCGTGCGACGTTACTTGAACGATACTTGAATCGAAGCTGCAAATTACACAGGGTGTCCGAAAACGGTCTTCGCGGCTTCGTTAAGGAGTTATCGATAGATAGCGGATTTGATGCATTTATGACAAAAATTGGTACGTTTAATCTAAAACGGTAAAACCATTAAAAGATTTTTAAAATACTGTTGTTTTATCCTCAATCTATTAAACGTATCAAGAAAGAAAATAAATTTTTATTTCACTCCAGTTTCTTGCAATTCAGCTGGAAAATTTGATCCACTGTCTAGTTATCAACAACAAACACGGACCAATCGGAGCGCGGCTACAACGGACGGATACTGGCTCGGCCAACGGCAACGCCGCGCTCTGCGGGATCTGTCACTGATTGTCTCTGATCGGTCCGTGGTTTTCGTTAATAACTCTTTTCCTTTATTTGAAATGACCCGAGAAACCACCTACTAAGGAGTACAACCCTTTAAAGGTTTTCCAAATTATCCGGGACACCCTGTAGACCCAGTAAGGCTTAGAGATCTAGAAGACACGAGTATGAACCCCGTTTCTAATTGCGAGGCACAGGAGGAAGCTTCGTAGGACAGAGAGATGGTGATCGAAAGAAGAGAAATAGATTTGAAGAAAGCAGCGATTCGAGATCGTGTAAAGTGTAAAGTGAGGAATTGCCATACGCTATATTGATGAAATTTATTAAACTTTGAAACAAAAGAACATAGTTGCGCTACAGTGAAAAGGCACACGCACCATATCTGCCAGTGGTTGATGGTTAGAATGTTGCCGGGCGGGCAAAGGTCGCAAACAGATTATCGCAGCGCGTTCACGCGCGACAAGTACGAAGGGATGAAACAGCGAATAAAGGAGTACAGTAACGATCCGGTCGATGGCTGGCCTGGGATATCGGATCGGCCGTGCGCTCGGTTCTCTCCGTTCGCTCGGACCGTCTTGCGACGATCTAGGTGCTCGCACTCATAGCGTGTGTCCGGCCGACGAAAGCGAGGAAAGCCGGTAACGGTGCGTAAAAAACGCTTCGAGAGGCTCCACCGCGGCGATGGTTATTATTATTTAGTTTAAGAAGTACGTGTTTACGTATAAAGAGACGCGTCATACAGTGCCGTACAGTACCAAAACGTTTATAATGCGCACATAATGATTACCTCGATTAAACCTCTATCTACGCGCTCGCGCAGGCTCGTGTATTGTAAATGTGTCTGTTTTCGTCAGGTTCGTATCTCAGTTTCGCTGCGGGGGTGGTGTATGTGGATCGTGTGTGTATATCCGTGTGCCAGTGTTTCCTTTTTCTCACATGTTGCGTCCGCGAGCCGACCAGACCGGTCCAGAGACAATATATCTCCCTTTATCCTTCATTATTTATATTTATATTTATATTCCTATATTCATATATATACATATACGTATACGCGCGGTTCACAGTTTCTTCTTCGTCACATTCCTATTTTACTCTGCCCGTGTTCTCTGTTCGGAAACGCGGGGACCGTCTCGAATCTTGCCCGTTCCGCCGCAAATTTTCGCCCTTTCTCAAGATGTGTGTATATATATATATATATATAGATGCGAGTGTGTGTTTATACATATACAGTCTAAAGTAGCTCAGAGGGAACTATGCGAACCACTACCGCGAAGCTGGCCCATCGGAAGTCGTGCCGCCATTTTCTCGTCTGCCTCCGTCTACGTCGATTTTCTGTCTCCGCACGCGGAAACGAGAAAATGTCGACGCGCTCCAACTCGGCCAGTCCTTCGCCGACGCTATTTCATCGGGTCTTTTGCACCGTTTGCGTTTAAATGTATCTCGGTTTCGTTTTCTATGTCGTGAACGGGCGGTCCGAGCAAAATTCTAACCGTACACGCCGGTCCCCCCGTCTATGTGGGTATACGTTATCGCGCGTGTGTATATGTGTGTTTGTGTGTGTGTGTGTGTGTGTGTGTGTGCGCGCGCGCGCGTGTGTATGTATACATGTATATAGATATATAAGTTGTCTGTGGACCGTTCTGGCCGGGCCCCTTTAACCACATTTTTTTTGCTTTACTTTAATTAGTACAATATATACCTTTTTGTATGTATGCATCGTAACAACCGATATTCTCAGTTCTTTCGTGCTCTCTCTCTCTCTCTCTCTCTCTCTCACACACACACAAACACGCACTTTCTCTCTCTCTCTCTCTCCCGCTTCGCGTGGTTCTATCACTTTACTCCACTCGCTAGTGTTTACTCGTTTCCCCTGATCACTCTTTCGAAGTCGTTCCTGACATTCGCGCAGACGCATTTAATTCTCACACATACTCTCTTTCTATATATATATATATTTTTTATATTAGTGTGTATATATATATACATATGTGTATATATATGTATATGCATGTATGTACATATAAACATATATATAATATGTAATATATAGTGTATATATATATACATATATACACACACTTCTACATATCTTTCATATATACTTTATGTTGCTTTTTATGTATAGTTTATATATATATATATAACTTTTGTTGTTTTTATATATATATATAAAAAACAATTGTTATGTTTATTTAAGGCCCAATACGTTCATTACGAAGGAAATAATCTGCAACAGAAAGGAGACGAATATACGGTTAAACGCTTGTACCTCTTTTGCTCCCTGTCGTAAGCACCGCGAGTATAGAATCTATTCAGTCAATGACGAGTCGTGGTTTCTTGTCGGTTTTTTCGTATTTTTCTCCCCTCCACTAGTCGTCGCACACGGACGCGACCGCTGCCACTTCCGTCGAGGCGAAGGCAACGCAAGTAGATGAGCCACAAAATGGTCGAACCGATCGTCGACCAGCATCACGCGCGAATAATCCATGGGAGCTTTCTACCGTGTCATGTCGTCCCGTACGTAATTATTAATAATCTCTTATCGTCGCTTTCAAACATTTAATCGTTTTGTGAAAAATTGCATCCCTCGTGACACGACGATTACTCAAATTACGACAGCGACGGCATGACAGTTTCCGCTAACCCTCGAACGCTCCTCGAAAACAATTGAGGACTGGAATTTAAAAAAGGCTGAAAATCCATGTAAAACTCTTAAGATCGTCTTCCAACTAATCTTGTAACTAATCTCGTAATAACCAATCGTCAGGGAACGTTCAGCCTTATTTTATTGCATCGGCGTTAGAACTTACACCCTCTTCTGCGGAGTACAAAAGAATTTTTGTAAAAATGGCGCTCACAGCCTTCTCTAATTCCAGTCTACAATTGCGCGAAAGGTCCTCTCGCGTTATTGAAAATGGAAGAGCTCGTACGAGAGTTGGAAGGAATTCGTCACGCCGCGACGATCGCCTGAATTTTCTAATCGAGTGACACACGCAACTACGTGAAATGAATTCGAAGGGCTCAGTCGTTTCAAGGTCTACGCGTTGCTCTAGAATCGAAAGAAAATGGAGAAGTTGTAGGAGAAGAGAAATGGGTACTCTAAGCAGACGACTGAACGGTGTAAAATGTTTCTCGACCAACGCGAACGTGAACAAATATCTGTACGCAAACTGGACAAACGATTCGCTCGAAATTGCTAATCAATATATAAAAGTATAAATCCGAAGAATATAGATAACGTTCCGACGTGTTGTTCAATTTAAACGTAGTCTCCCTATATATGTGTTTCTCGTTTATGCGTCGGTCACGCAGAAATTGTTCGGTTCGTGATCATCCATTTCCGTTCCGATTGCCTCGACGCGTGTCTCTACGCTTGTTCCGCCACTGTTTAAATCTACGATCCTGCGGTATTCGTTTCGCGCACACGCTCGCTCCTCGACGCTGCCTAGGAAGAGATCGCCGTCGACCAGAAACAAGTAACTTTAGACGCTCGGAAAATATGTAACTCGACGCTCGTCCTCGGGATCGACCATTTCGTCAGCCGATCGCGAATCGCCTACCGGATTTTCGACCAAACCACCCGGAACAAATAAACTGACCTAGAAACGAGCGGAACCACGCTCGTCTCTGGTACAGACCGGGGGCATGCTAGATTTGGCAACGCTGTCTCATTGTCAGTCCGACTTGAAGTTGTTCGCATTATGTCACGGCAAGTTCACGGCCGTCTCTATACGCTACTGCGCATGTGCGGTAGCTCGATCGGACTGATGTTCCGCATGCGGTGTTGCCGCATGTTCCGGCCTGTACTCCAGAGACGGCCGGAACTCGTCTCGATCAATTTACACCCTTAGTTTATACAATATGTACAAGTATTTACGAACGCTGTTCTCTAATGGCGACGCGATTAGAATTAGAATCATGGAATGAGTCCGATCGAGATTAACAATATAACGAAAGTAAGATCTTGGAACAAACCTCCGTTGGTTAGAAATAGACTGCGGAACTTTATGCAAAATCAAAATGTTCCACCTAAATAGCAACAAGCTGGAGCGAAATAGAAAATTATTTTTCTTTTTAATATGTTTCGTAGGCTGAAAATAACGCAATAATATTTTTAAATTTTTCTGATGTCTGCACTGTTTTAAATTACGTCTAAAAATGCATAAAATCCGCAGTCTAGTTAGAAAGCAAGTCCGTGGTGCAATTCGCCCGTAATACTTTACTGTTCGTTGGGAGAGGTCCTGATGCAAGGTTCCTTTCGAAGTACCATAATCCGATTTTTGTTTAATTGGTTTTTCTCTTGCGTTAAAGCTATCGACTTACGTTCTCGCGAAATCGTCTAGGACGAAAATAAATTAGAGTCTTGCAGTATCCGCGACAAGAATCGAAAACCCGGTAGACTGTGTACCCCGCGGTATCGTTCGCGCCGTTTTTCACTCAGAAACTTCCAAGGTAACTTTCACTTAACGGGTACAACTAATAAACAATCGAGGGAAGTCGGGGAGGAGACGGGTGGAAAGAAGAAACTTAACACGAATTATCCTATCGCATTTTGTACAGGTGAAAGGGAGACGAAACAAAAAACTGAAAGCCTTGAAAAGAAAAAAAAAACGAAAAAAAAAAAAATAAAAAGAAAAAAGGGAAGAAGGAGGTAATAGATAATAATAATCGTAATAATAATAAGGATAATAATAATTATTATAATAATTAATTAATTAATAATGTTAATGATTATCGTAATAGTACTAGTAACGCAGTTTCTGACCGAAAAAAGATAAAAGTACAAGTTACGTGCTTTCCAATATAACGAACCGATAGTAGAATAGAAAAAAAGATGGACGAGTAGACTTACAACGATCGCAGTTAATTTTAACAAAACAAAAAGAAAAACGATAAAAACAGTTACTTGTTTCCCGTTCGATTCAGGCGGCACGTCATTTCGAAGCCGGCTCTCGCTTGCATGTTCAATTTAAGATCCAAAACGTCGTGCTCCGGCGTGAAGTCCAATTTCCTCTCTCTCCCTCACGCACACGCACGCACACGCACGCACTCGCACGCGCAGACACACACACACACAATCTCTCTCTCTCTCTCTCTCTCTCTCTCTCTTGTCTTTCCGATTCTCTCGCTCTCTTTCACTCCGGACAATCGTGAAATCGGGTTGCGCAGTTAAGATTAAGATTTCGTTATCTCGGTGTGACGAAAAGCTCTGCTCTATCGTCATACATTTTTCTCGTAAATATATAGACGACGATGAGACACGACGAAAAAACGAATATGTACAATAAACCGCGCGTCACCGATCAACCGTCTTCCGCGTCGGCTACGATTGTTTATTTTCTTTTTCTTTTCGAGGATCTTAGAATTCCTGCCTGAGTCGAAGGGCTCGAAGGAAGATCGTGCAAGCGACAAGCGGCAAACAGGATTGCTCGAACGATCCAAGGACGCAAAGACGATCGGTCGATCGTCGTCTCGCTCCTTTTCCGATAAAACTTATCTCTTTGTACTTAAAAATTCTATATAACATGTCAATATATAAAATTCAATTACTAATCCTCGGAATTAAATATACAATAACAACGCAACGTGTGCTGCCTAAATTACTCATAATCCATAATATATATATTATATATATATATACTATATATATATATATAACTCATAACTTGTCCCTCCTGTTCGATGCGTTCTCGTGCACGATACATTTGAAGCTAAAGAAGAAGTACGTAGGGTTTATGATAGTACGATCAAAGAAATAAAAAGTAGTGTGGTAAGCGTGTCTCCGGCAGTACGGCCTCGGAAATCAAATCGGACAAAATCTCAGCAAGCTCGTTGCGTCACAATCGCGTTCTCCGCACCCTTCGACCGTCGTCGTCGATCGGCCCTAAACACGCCCACGCGTTATTCACACTCTTTCTCTCTCTCTCTCTCTCTCTCTCTCTCTCCCTCTCTCTCTCTCTCTCTCTTTCTCGCTCACACATCCACACACACACTACACACACACGCTCTCGCTCTCTCTCTCTCTCTCTTTCTTTCCCTCTCGCGCACTTCCTAGGTAGCGTCGTCGCGACGTCACCCTTTTCTCTGTTGACACGCGTCGCCTTCTCCGTCGTTTCCTTTCCGGACGGTGGAACTCACCTTGACAGAGCAAGGCCCGGCGCTACTCGCGTACCGCTTTGTTCGTCAGCGTCGGGACGCCCTGCGCCGCGTCGATCGTTCAGCTGTCGACGCTGAAAAGCTCTTTGTGGAGGGCTGGGAAGTCGAGGTGGGGCTGCGACCGTTTCAGCTTCGCGAGGGCGTCCATGTGCAGCAGAGAGATCTCCCGGAGCTGGGGGATCTTCGCCAGGATCGCGTCGCACACCGTCACGTCGCCCTTGATCGGCGACACGTGGTTACGGTCTAACTCCGACCTCAACGCCCTGATTACCGCCTGTGACAGTCTCGTCACTTCCGCGAGGCCTTTCAGTCCGGGCCGATCTGAAATTCACGCAAAACCTTTTAGATTAACCTCGTCGGCGTCAACGCATTTTTAGCGATGTCGCAGTAGACCTAGGCCGATGTGCTCGCCATTTTCTTCAGGATCAATTATTGTGTGGGACAGAGTATAGGGGATTAAACGGCTCTATGTTCCTACACCCTTAAAACTGTGCACAGAATTTTCATTGAGAGGTTGATTTAAGAAGTTTATATATACACTGAATTAACATCTGTGAATTCTACGTATACATAGATTTTAAGGAAATGGCTCATTGTATTCTAATAGTCAACAATATTTTAATAACACTTTAATCGTCACGAAAGGTAGGATCTAGACTTAATAACGCCTTGTCTGTCCGACATCAAAAGTATTACAAAATTAATATGTTTACCAGCTTCTTGATAAAAGTAAATTTTTGAAAACATCCCAAAAGTTCCCTCGCATATTTTTCTATGGATTTCCAGTAGTTACTTTATCAAATAAATTCTAAATAAACAATGTTATAGGTACGAACGAAAGGGTCGAATTAAACAAATTGGAACGATAAACATCGACATCTTTGCATCAAAGATGTATATTAGAAGTGTTTAGATGTTTTATAGATCGAGACATGATAATTTCATTCCTTTAGGTGCTTGTCGAATCAACTGCATCCCCATTATCGTCGAAAGCGATAGATTATAGAGAAGCAGAATCCTTTTAACTAAAAGGATTGAGAAAGTCGAAGCCACCGTAATGGTATTCGTTTTATATATCGTAATAGGACGCTAGTGCTCTTCTATCCCCAGTTAAAGTACTCTACCTTGCTTTTTCATTGACTGATAAAAACTTATCTGTAACGACCGGGTGGATTAACCAAATCAGTTGCGTCTTTACTACACGAGAGGAGATACTTTCCTCTTTGTATCGCGATCTTCTCAAATCGTCGTACGACCATCTACATATTTATACGGAACCTTTAAAAGTGGTTAAAGAATTAAGGATTCGCGAAAGGAATCTTCGCTAGTTCTCGAAAACCTAATCCTAATAGAAAATTATGAATAAATCTTCACGTTCCCGAACGATTCGAAATAACGATAGCGAACAAAACATTTCGGACTCAAAACTTTTCGAGGACTTTTTCATGTTTCTAAAGTCGTCATTCTTATTAACTGCAGAAATTAAATGTGCAACTTTCAAATGTTGCAAAATTCGTAAATAAAATCCGAACGAGGCGATACGAATATGGATAAGGTGAATAAGGATAAGGTGGTACGAATAAATAAACAATCACGAGGCTGCTGGTTGAGTATGGCTGGCCTAAGTAGACATGTTCTATCATTTGACAAATGGGATGGTTATGTGGGAGAAATTTTGTCCATTTTTTGATTGGAAAAGGTTCCTTTGTGATTTTTACTAACCAGGGCTGTAGAGAACCGCTGCGCTGTACAGCGCGAGCTCCGTTTCCGTGAGTTTTAATTCGGCAATACTCCTGGCCATTTCGAACACGCAAGAAACGAGCTTCATTTCCGCTGTGTCCGTCGTGTAAAACGCATCCTGTGGCAACATGGTGTCGCCGTAGAGGACGCAGTTCTGCTGGAGATCTAGGTACCTGCTCATACGTAGCACAGCCAACTCGAAGGAACCTACAAACAACGAATAATTAAAATAATACCCACGAACACGAATAATTATGTCCATTTGCTTCGAAGCTAATTATTTCCGTGAAAACCCAAAATGCTAACAGAAGGGCATTCACTCCAATATTATAAAATCGTTTCTTTACATACTTTAATCCCTTGCCCTACAATACAGTGTCGGACTAGTGGTGAAGATTCTGAATAGAGTCTAATAAATATGTATGTTACAAATTGCCTTTAAACATGTAGGCATACAATACATATAAATTTTCTCCTTTTTTAGGAAAGTACGAATTACAAAGAAAGTTCTAATCACCGAAACCGTAAAATAAATCGTAGGGCAAGTGGTTAATTATAATCCCGAAAAATAATGAATTGCCTTAAAATGGCTTAACAACGGTATACTTTATTTAAATCAGTGAAATTTTTATTTTTATTTTTATTTAAATCGGTTACTTGCGACCAACCGAACTGGATAACATCGGATTTTGAGAATTGACTCGAATAACGATAAATCAAATGTTACACGCAATGATTTTAGTCGTTTCCGTCAGTTTAGGAATAGGGAAATCTATGTTACGAATAGACTTCGGATCTTTATGCAAAATAAAAAGTTTGAGCATCGATCGCAAGACAAAGGAGCTAAATATAAATTTATATTTCGTGCTAATTATTTTAATACGGTAGAAATAATATATTCGTACTTTTAAGGTCTTTCAATCTTTTCACCGTTTCAAATCGCACGTACACATTTTTGTCATATATGCATAAAATCCGGAGTATGAATAATTTAGGTTCGATAGACTTCTGGTTGGTTTACGTACCAGCCTTTAATAGAACAATCTGGTCGTCTTGCGAGAGCTTCATGAATCCAGGAACCATCTTGGCGAACTCGATGATCTGCTGGATAACAGCGGTTAGTTTTTGGGCGCATTCGAGCCAGAGTTGTTCGTGCGCCATGTTCTTGTAGTAGATCAATCTGGTGAGGTCGTGTGGCTTCCGGAAAGACTCCTGGATCTCTTCCGTCGTCATCAGACACGTTCTTGCGTGGGCATCCGCTATCGTTTTTGAGAGCAGCTCGCTGATCTGTGCGGGATCTACGAAAACGAAAAGGAATTGCCGGTTGAAATTCCGTTCTTCGCCGATCGTTCCACGAACCATCGAAAAAGATGCAGAAATCTAACTACTATACTAACAAAAACAAGAGAAACAGCAACGAACAACCACGTATTCAAACGAATCAACGAAAACACAGACACGAATAAACAAGTCTCCGAAATATTGTTGCAACGATTGTTTTGCGTTTAGATAGTGTAACACACAAGCGACAGATCGTTAAAAGATAGAACACTGCGATATTGGTAAATTGTTTTGGCACTGAAACACACTCGAGTCTTGTCTTCGGCGAGAATGCGAGACTCGGAATTGCGAGAGCACGTTTTCTTAAGATTTCCCGGACCAATCTGAACCACCGAGACCTATCCTTGGGTTCGGTGTAAATCTCTGTAATTGCCGCAATTTCAAACTGCATTATCGCTGCAGTTAGTGCAGCCATTTCACTACGTCCTCGAGTCGGCGAACTTTATACGATCCACCCTCTCGCGCGCAAAGTCTCCGCCTAAAAATTCATCCCTCTGATTCGTCAAGTACTTATATATTCCATTGTTCGTTAGAATCTTCGATAAAGGAAAAATGATTCGTTGACGACAAAGGTTGATTAAGGCAAGGCAATCGGGCTAAACTTCACCTTGCGAGACCAAAAATTTTGGACTTTTTTTTATACAATCTCGTAGATTTTGATGAAAAAATGCCGAAAATCCAAGTTTTAACGTTCGAAATTTGCTGGTTGAAAAGTAGTGTTTATAAGTTGAATGATTTTAAGCGTTTTTGACCGGTACGGACACCGCCATATCGATATGTACTCATCGTCGCGTGTCGTTTAATGAGCAGAGCCGCTATGTGGCACCACAATAATTTACTCTTACAAAATGATATATTTAAAACTCATATTTCCCCTTCCCTCCTTGTATCTTTGCTGATCTCCCAAGATTATACCAGTTGCAAGTAGCATTTATAAATCAAATTTATGCGATTTTCAATCATCAATTAAATAGCGTTCCCTGCGAGTAGATGTTAAACATAATATTAGTTTTTCCGTTATTCTTCAAAAACTCACATATTTTCCCTTCTCTCCTTCTATCTCTGCTGATCTCCCAAGATTACGCTAGTCGCTGGTGTAATTTATAAATCAAACTTATGCAATTTTCAAACATCAACGAAATAGTGTTTCCTGTAAGTCGATGTTAAACATAATAATAGTTTTTCTGTTATTCTTCAAAAACTCACATATTTTCCCTTCCCTCCTTCTATCTCTGCTGATCTCCCAAGATTACGCTAGTCGCTGGTGTAATTTATAAATCAAACTTATGCAATTTTCAAACATCAACGAAATAGCGTTTCCTGCAAGTCGACGTTAAACATATCAGCGGAGGTTCGAAGCAGCAGAAAACGTGCTCCCCGAGCGTCGAACGGAGGACGATAATTGTAAAGAAAAAGAAACAGCGTACGATCGTAAAACGACAGAAAGAGCGAGGCGCGAGACGCGAGGCGCGAGACGCGAGGCGCGAGACGCAGGAAGAAAAAGAAAAGAAAAGAAAAGAAAAGAAAAGAAAAGAGAAGAGAAGAGAAGAAAAAAAAGGAAAGATAAGAAGAAAAGAAGCGCAACTATAGCATGCCCATGCAAAGGGACACAAACGTAACCTCACATCTCGCATGGGACATACTGGGCAGACTCGGCACTTCGTCGTCCTCGGATGGATTGCTGACCCTCTGTTGCTGACCGCTCAGAAAGGTCGTCGAGTCGACCATCGTGTACGAGCCGTGGCCCAGGTTGGCGAGTTCGACGGTGGTCTCTTGCTTGACAGCAACGATTCCACCCCCGCTGAGGGAACCGGCACCACCGCCGCCGCCACCAGCGGCCGCACCGCCACCGGTGCCAGAACCGCTCCCTCCACCGCCCGAGCCACCGCCACCGGATCCACCACCGTTACCACCGCCTCCGCTACTACCGCCACCACTACCCCCCGTGCTGCTTCCGGTCGTCGAGGCAGACAGCGACTTTCCTGGTTCACGCGAAAAGTCAAAGTTCACTAGGTCCAACAGCTTTCTTTATCCATTTCCCCCGTTTCTCTCTTTCTCCGCCCCTAGCGAGCGACCTATTTATTGTCCAGGGGAAAGTTACCAACATCGTCGCTATGCCACTTCACGGATTCGTTTTTACCCAGCCACGGATCAACACCTTCAGAGGCCTCAACCACTTATTGTCAGAGCCCTTTCTCACGTCTCGCATACGTATCGCGTGCGTCTCCGTATGGAAGGACTCTTAGACGCGGGACGCGTTGCTCCTTAGGGTACGATCACAGTGGATCCGACGTCCGACCGTTTTGGCGACGTCAGAGGCTTCGGACCGACATTTCAAATGTGCGAGTAGGCTCGTCTGTGAGACCCTTCCAGCTTCGTCCGAATTCGACCTACAGAAGGGCCCTCTCGCGATATATTTCGGTGTAGCGTTCGCTTCAAATAATTTTCATGACGCCAATTTTGAGGCATCCGTATTTTTAAAAACGGGTCAATAAAGAGGACACTTGGGGCTGTATTATTATTATTTTTATTTTTTCAATTTTCGGGTTCTAAAAACAATTGCAAAATAAACTATGTTTAACGCTAACCCTGCCACGACCATTATCATTGAATATTAATTATTGAAATTATAAAGATGTTTCAATTAGAAATTATGACATAAATTTGTTTATTCAAGCACACGTTCTTATCAAAATTGTGAGAAATCTAAATAAGTTTAGTCTTGTAATTTTTACGAAACAATGTATATCAATCACCTTTTGTACTCGGTGCGGTTAGTGTTAAATGGTTTTCATTTTTCTATAATAATTTTGTAAAAGATATGTACGTATACATTGGAACAATTTTGGAACCCATAAAACACATTCTTTTCTAAAAAAAGACTTTTAACGGTAACTCGAGGGTTTGTTTTAAATGTAGATTCATGTATTCGACATCTTGTTAATAACGATAGAAATTAATTATATTTATGAACAATTAATTCACGTTTGGCAACTTTCCCCTACGCTTTCACGAAAGTGGAAGTGATCTCCTTTGAAGCGGAAAAAATCAATTTCATGTAGTTGTTCAGATATGTGTCTTCAAAATTGTACACCTGAATTCACAGAAATGTTATTGTAGTTTAACAAACAGATATTTTAAACATAAATGCATCGTTATTAAATGAAGAATGTATAGGTGTAAAAGGACTTCCGAAGATTATTTTTCCCCCGCAAGATAAATAATTTTGTGGTTTTTAAATAATCGTGTACTCGATAGACCGACGGTGACACTTTTTCTTGATCAATAACCAAACACGTGTGCAAAATATTGCTTGAAAACGACGCCTCCATAGAAGAACACCCCCTCGCCAAAGCATTTCTGGTAGGACCTAGTATAATTAGCTACGATCGGAACGTGGATTAGACTCTGTACGAGGCGAGACTGTTTGGCAGCACAGTAAGCTAGTTGATGAAGCGGTAATTTTAGTCCGCGTAAGTTGTAAACCATTTGAACGCTTGTAACGATGGGTTGGGTTATGGTGCCTGCTCGCTATCTTTAGAAATACGCTACTGCCCAAAAGTTTCAACCATTATCGTTAGGTAAGTGTTATAGTAATTACGTCGTTCCACCCGTCCTCCATCGTTCGGGTCAATTTCAGTGGAAAACGAAACTTTGTCCTAAATTATTCCTTTTATGGTGTAGAAATTGACTTAATATCGAGAGTGCAACTAATCAAACTTCTAAAATCCTCTGCATTAATTTTCAAAATTTTCTTTACTTTTTTTGGAACGCTTCAAGAAAGATTTCAATCGATCACGTTCGAGAACAGCGTGAACTTGTCCGCCGAAAAGATTTTTCGCTATTTACGGTATCTAGCGTAGCGGCATTGTTCACTCGCAAGAAACGTCTATCGCGGCAGCAGCATACTCCTGAAGCGGCAATTCAATCGTATCTTTATGACTGTTAATGTTACTTCAAGCAACAGTATCAATATCATTCACCGAATGCACCGTGCAGTCAACTGGCAGTGATAAACACAATAATTGTATCAGCCGCGTGGCGCTGAAAGGGACCAGTACTACTTGGCGCTGGTTGTTCATCGATTGACATCTTGTTACCGCTCCTTCGCTAACAATAAACTTTAATGGAACTATAAACTCTCGACTTGGCACGACTTCAGTTTCGTCTGGCAGTCGTGTAACTTCATATTCCGCCCGATCAAAATTGAAAATATACACACACGCGAGAATAATACTTTATCTATATACACTCGGAAATAACGTACTATCTCTGAAAATTGATAGGATCCTCTGTGCGGATTCAAACGCCAAGCATTCTCGATTTCAGAGATATTAGGTTGATGCATATCAAATGTCCGATTTTAGAATGCGAATCTCGTGGAACGTCAAGAAATGCTATTAGGGGCTATGACCGGGGCTATAAATTCTGATTTTCAAGAAACATAAAATTACGAAGAAAAAGTATAAATATTCTGATGTTTAACGAGTCATTTATTGTTAAATTTATTATATTTTAAGTTCAAAGAATTAAATTTGCTACTAACTAAAACTTTAATGAAATACAACACTATTATGTACAGTGACTCCCATTAATATTCGGACGCTCTCGAAAAGACGATAACTTTTTAAATAACGGACTATGCGATTTGAACTTTTTTGAGAAGTTAGAGCAACGAGTTCGCTACACGATGGGAAGAGATATTTTTTCAAAAATTGCAATCGGTCGGAATTGTAGAGAAAATACTAAAAGTTACTGTTTTACAACTTTTTTTACGTGTGTGGACCCAGATTGAAAATTTAAAAAATACGTTTCGTAGATTTCACTTCGATCGGTAAGTTGACTTAGAAAAAAAGTTGTTAATGTTACTTTTTTAAAAATCGGGCGTTTCATATGGAACAACCTAATAACCGCAGTCAGCATTACATATTAGGATTATAAAATATTCTACAACTGAATTTGTTATGTTAAAGAATTAGTAGAATTTGTTTAACCTTTGTCGGCCCCACAGAAATAGTTCTTTTGAACTGGTATGCGAAACAAATTACTTCTGAAACATTATTAAAAGTTTCGATTCCTGACTAGACTGTGGACTTTATGCATTTATGATAAAATCGACCAGCTGAAAATTCAACCACATTTCTTTCAGCTCGCTACAATTATTCAGCCCTTCTCGTATTGTTTTTAGCACAGCAACAATAACTACAACGTTCAATGCTTAAATATTAATAATAAAAGCAATCAATATTCTGTCTGAAATTTCAATTTTGAAAGAACTGTCTGTCTGGCTCGGAGTGACCAGATTGAGACTTGTATCCCCACTTTACCTACAGGTTTTGCACTCCAAATTCACCCTTTCGCAAGTCAATTTCACCCATTGAAAATATTTAAAATGAATTACACTTGAAAGCATCTCCCTTGAGTTCAGTAGAAGTCACCATGGACAGGAGGATACAGTGAAGTGCTGTAAGGGAAACATAAGATTCTTCAATAAATGAATACGTATATACTTTCATTAAAAAAGTTTCTTAACGAATATACAAATCTAGACACTATTTTCGTACGGTACAAAGGTAATGAATTGGTAATTACTTTGAAATAAGCATTTGATGTGCATATTTGCAACAAATCAAATTTTGAATTTGTTAACAATTAACCGTTTGAGTCCCAAAAAAACGCTGTCGAAAACTCCCGAACAGCGCGACCGCGCTTTCTCTGAATGAGTACGAAAGAACCCAAGCGGCGCGACAGCGCTTCTTCTATTTTATGACTGCGCCGTCGGTTGTCCACTGCGCTCGAAATGTACTGGGATTTCTCGACACAAAACCTGAAGAGAGCGATCGCGCTGCTTGGGACTTAAACGGTTAATTTACATTCGATTCGATTTCTTTTACAAAAACTTACTTAAAAATACTTTATTTGCAAAAGGGTGAATTTCGAGTGCAAAACCTGTATTCCCCCGCGCTTCCGCCGCGGCCCGGTCACGTGACGCGTTTCGTCTGTGTCGTGCACGCGTCGGAATGTCACGCGACTGATCCGGTTCTGACAAAGAGAGGGTAACTGTTTCCCCTGAATTCGTGTTCCCTCCCCTGATAGAACTACTCTGGTCCGGCCGCCGTTTGTCGCAACGATTGGTCAATTTTTCTCTGGCATAAATGTCCACAGTCTATCCGTAGCATAAACGTTAAAGCGAGATTGGTTAATTTTCCCAGGCCGAACCCACCATCTGAGCGACCATACTAGAGCCTTTCCACAGACAGACGATAGAAAGAGACAAACGAGTAGCAACCCGGACACCCGATCCTCTAAAGCACAGGTAGATAGAGACACGTTCGAAGGTACTCACCGGTGGTAACCACGTTGGGAAGAACCCCAGTCGCGGTGACAGCGGAGGGTGTATCAGGTGCGACGGTGTCCGCGACCTGCGTCTGCGTCGGTCGCGGGTCGTAGGTCGTCGTGCTGTCAACATAATCCGCGCTAAGCTCATAGTTCGTCATCGCCTGATGATTGTAATAACCCGAGCCACCTGTTCCGGGGCCGGGTGAAGCGTATTCGCTGCCGCTGTACGTATACCTAACATAAATAAAACATTGGAACGTTAGCGCGGCCGGCACTGGACATCCGTTTGAAATCTTCTCGGTTTAATTATTCACTTAAAAGGGAACAGTATTTTCTTGTTACAGGCACCGTCTCAGGCCATCGTTTGTCAAGACAGAAGCGAGCCACGAACCGTAACCGCCTCGCTACGAGGTTGTCGTTGGACCCAAGCAGCGAGCCTTTATCAAGCATAATACTAGAGGATATATACATTATTCTCGTCGCGATACTCGATAAGATAACAATTCGTACTTACCCTCCGTTATAAGGATGGTGCTGATCCGAGCTGCTCGGTGTTTGGTGTTCAAACACGCTACTATCGGGCGCCGTCTCGGAGGCCGCTCTCATTTGTGCCCTGTGGAATCTAACTTCGTCCTCGACCTTCTCCCTCTGCTTCTTCGACATGCGTCCGAATTTAACGGCTGCAACAGAAATCGGTCCGATCAACCACCGGCAATCATCGGTTAAATACGCGTCGATCAAGTTTTCTGCTACAGCAGTCTCTCCGTAAACGTCGCATCGTCGGGTCCGTCGAGCGACAGTTATGCAGGGTCTTTCGATAAGAGCGATAGATCTTTGAATCGAAATAAAACGAAAAATACGGAAGATAATCTGGTACTCAATAATCTGGTAATCTGGTACTAATCTGGAAGTTATCAACTTAATTATTACAATAAGATTAAATTTCTGTTCAAATTAGTGAAACTGTTTCTTTTGTTATACCTGTGTGCGCATATAATCATTGTCACCTGTTGCAACCTTCAGAATTTTCGATGCCATCGGCAACCGTGTATGCAGTTATGACAAAAATAAATAGGTGTAATTTAAAAAAGTGGAACCAATAGCAAAATTTAAAAACACTGTTACATTATTTTCAACCTATTAAACAACTCCCTGTAACTCTTGTACATTGTATTCTTAAATTTCAAAATATTCTTAATTTGTTAAAAAAATGTTCACAGACGCAATTCTAGCAACCCTCGAAGATCATCCGAATGTAGATCGAAACGTCGGAATTACTTTAGTAATTTGCAAAATGGATTTGTAAATTAAGTAACGAATGATCGAACCCTTGCGCCGAAAGCGTTAACAATTTTATTAACAACATACGATCGATGGAAACCTATAACTATTAAACGTACTAAGGAAGAAAATAAACTTCCACTTCGCTCCAGTTTGTTGCAATTCAGATAGAAAATTTTGATTTTGTCCGAAGAATCCGCTGTCGGCTCATCATCGATGCGTGAAGAAAATGTCGTTCCGAGAGATGAAAATGTTTATCAATTGATTTCGTTTGATCGTTTTACTCGATTTTTCTCGTTCGAATCTGAATAAAAATAGCTGTTATCGCTATTGGCCAGCAGACGGCAACAGATCGAGTGCAAAAGGTTAAAACGATGTTGGGAAGTAACAATGGCATAATTCAGGCTGTAAAGGTTTAATGGAGCAATCCTATTATCCGAAGAACGATCAACGAATCGTATGACATGTTTGTGGAAATAAGAATTCCAGGTTCCGAGCAATTTCACGTTCACCAAGAATCGCTTTGTAGTGCATCGTCGCATGCACTGAATCGTGGAGAACGAGTATCGATCCGATAAACTTCGGAAGACCTGGACTAATGAAGATCGAAGTACGAGCGTCCTCGTCGCGTCGTTTCTAAGTGGCTCGTCGACGCCCCAAAGAAATGTTCTGATTCGAAGAACGCGGAAGTTCTTTGCATCTCGGGCCTCGTCGTCGTTATCGCCGGCTCAGATGCACCTATCCATCCGAGTGACGTCACCACCAACACACCAACACACGAACACACTCGGCTCGTAGACACTACACGCATGCACACAGTCTGCGTTCAACTGCAACGCGCACACCACCGACATAATACGTCACGCGAGGAGCGTTCAACAACCGCTAGAACCTGAATCGTTCCGTCTTCCTTTTTCTTCCGTGTTCACCAGTTTCTCAAGTTCATCCGCGAGTTCAAACGCGACACACCTCTCCCGACGGGCTATTGTCAACGGAACTTTCGAATCATCGATAAATCAGCCCCTCGTGCACCAGAACCCACCGCGCATCAACGTTTCACAGGCTACTATCGTCGACAAATGAATTTCGATTCCCCACAGACATGCTCCTTGATTAATTCTTACAAAAATCCAATATTTTCGAGTTACTTTGGTTCGTTATTGGTAGACTCCGGATATAGGCATTCGGAAGAAAAATGAGTAGGTGCAATTTGAAACAGTGAAAAGATTAGAAGACTTCACCCCTTGCTGCATTCTAACGAGTCACACTCGTCACGAAGATTTTAAACAAAGTCTAACAAATATGAATGTTACTCATTGAATGTTAAGCATTCAAATAAAGGTAGCCAAAAATACTGTTGCATTATTTTCAACCTATTAACAGTAAACCTACCGAGCCTTAAAAGTAACTGGCCATTTTGGCCGGTGGTGGTAGGTTCAGTGCTGAACGTATCGAGAAAGAAAATAAATTTCACTCCAGTTTGTTGCAATACAGGTAAAATATTTTTATTCCGCATAAAGATCCGCTGTCTACAAATAACATACATGTTTATTATTAGACTCTGTTCAGAATATTCATCACGAGTATATCGTAGGGCAAGGGGTTAACGTGATTACACAGGAACACTAATTAAATAATTATGAAATTAATAGAAATATAATTATAATATATACATATATATAGAGAGAGCGATGGCCCCGTTGAACCTTGAATGTTGACATTAAACTTCAGTTGACATAAACCTAATTTGCCGACAATCGTTTTTAAGCAGATCATGTCAGCTCAACCCTTATGTTTTGTATTTAACATATTTGCAGAAATGTTCGTTTTGAGACTATAAATTAATATAATAGCGAGCAAAGAATGAACGTTCAGAGAAATTTTGTAATATTTTTAGAGGAACATTAACAAATTGCTGAAAGAAATGCAGTAAACGGGTCCCTGGTTGACCACGCAAGGGTTAAACGAGGCGTTCGTAACAAGGGTGAAGAGGATGACTCGAAACAAACGTAGGATCCCGTCTCTAAAAACGAAAGTTCGGGTTAGGTTTGCTCCCGCAGATCCATTGATTACGACCTGCAGTCTCGAGGTTCGGATCAGCACAGGCCCAAGTCTTTGAGGGTACACGTCGTATTGGCATACACCCCCAAAAAGGGCCATCGGATTTCGCTCGCCTGCACACGATTCGATTCGATTCGATTCGGCAGCTCGGAATCTCGAGCGGCGAAAGAACACCACGGACCTAAAGGACTGTGCACGATTCCGAGAGGGTGAACCAAAAGACGAAAAGAGAATCAACTTGTCCGCCATCTTGTGTGGTTAAAACTGTGGTGTGTTCCAAAGGCGACTTTAAATACCAGTGTAGCGCCTGTAGGATACACGCGGTCGCGGTACACCGGTACACGTGCGGCAGTGTTTCGTGAAGTACCGCGGCGCCGTTTTATTTTATCTGCGTGTTAATACAAATTAATTTATAAAAATGCCATTAAACATATCGTGTTGTTATCGATCCTACACATGGAAAATAATAATTTTTCAAAACGCATCCTTTATAATAATTAGACAGCGGAGCTTTGCGCGAAATAAAAATGTTCTGCATCATTTGTGGGAAGCAGGAGTCAAATGAAAATTCATTTCATCCCTTAATGGCGTTTTTACATTGAAAACAACTTAACACCGTTGTTAGGTTTTTCTAATATTTTATCGTTTTACATTTCACCTAGCGAATTTATATTATCTGACAATAATAAATACGTACGTAGAAACACAATTATTACGCAAGTTACAATTGGCATATAGAATATACGCGATTGAATCGTACATTTCAAATGTTGTCGCGACGTCATGCAAATGGCAGCACTAGTTTAACCACTCAAGATGGCGGTAGTCAAAAATTCTCCTCCCCCCGATCACAGCAACACCCCTCTCGCCCCAATCTACTTTACGTTCGGTCCTTTGGATCCGCGAGGAACACACGCGGTGCCACGATGTCCCGAGGTAGGCCCTTGCGTCGCGAAAGAGATGGAACGATCAAACGCGAAGCGGGAAAAAGGGGCAAACACGCGGCGACGTCAGCTGCCAGCTGAATCGCTATCGGGATCGCGGTTGTACAGCTCGGAGGAAGCCGAGAGAGAAGCGGTCGAGTCCGACGAAGAGCTCGAAGCGGAGGGTGATCGACCGAACGTGGCTGACGCGCGACGAAGAGGGCCGGAGAAGCAACGAAGAGAGAGAGAAAGAGAGAGAAAGAGAGAGAAAGAGAGAGAAAGAGTGAAAAAGAGAGAGACAGAGTGAGCGAGGGGCGAGGAGGAATGAACGACACAATGGGAGGGAGGAGCGTAGAGGGAAGGAGAGATAGAGGGAGAGGGAGAGAGAGAGAGATGACAACAGGAAGAGTATGCGCGCGCCATCGGTAGCACACGATGCACTTTCTGGTAAGCGTGTGCGAGCGTGGAGCACACGCTGCGCCGAGATGACTGGCTCCTTATCAACGGGCGCAAATACTGCCGGACGCCGCCGCTCGCCGGGGCTCGTGAGAAGTAACGCGATTATCGTTGCCAGATTCACGCGGCTGCGTTCAGCTCGATCGTCGCGCTTCCGTCTAGCTTCGGGAAGACGACTGTCTCCTTTTCAGACGTTCGGCAAGTCGGAGTCGGATGCACCGCTTCGAGGCTCACACCGGGCCCGGCTCCGACTCCGACTCCGAGACTCCGAGACTCCGAGACTCCGAGACTTCGACTTCGCGTCGACGCCGGGATTGAACGAAACCGGCGTCAATGACCTCCGCGCGCGGTGCTTCCTCCGCGAGCTGCTAGACACTCGGATTTTCGGAGTGTATTTTTATATTCGGAGACCGGGGGTGGGCAACCGCGTGGGAACGTTGACTTCCCAGCCCGGGGGACTTCCAAGTCCGAGCAAGAAGGGTTGCATAGACACGGGCCGATTTTTCTCGCGGAACACGAACAAATCTGTGAGAGCCGGCCTGCCTCTCGATAGCAGATATCGTTCGCTTCTCGCGCACTCGTCAAATGATTCAGTGTCAATGATCCCAGAAAGAAGGCGCGTTGCGTTGCTCCGCGTTGCGACACGCGGCAGTCTCGCGACGTCGCTCGAGTGTTCCGATAGCCCGTCTACAAATTTTGCAGACGCTGCTCTCGCTGGCTGATTTCAGATCACTCTACCGATAAATGTTATTTTGAACCGTCTATTGCGGGAGGAAGCACTCGGATAAGTAGCATCCGATGTTAGACGACGAGAGGCTGGATTCTTATCGAATACTTGCAAACGATGGCTCGTCAGCGGCCAGACGATTATCGAACAGCCTACCTGCACGATTAGGATATTTCAAAATCTTGGGCATACAATCGAACGAATCTATTCCCTGCAGCTTCGGCTTTATCGATATCCCCGGTTAAATAGCATTCCTTCTACCGTACGCCCCGCTAGATTTCATTTAATTAATTCACTTCGTTCGCTTACCACCTCCAACTTTGTCGCAACAAATTTTGAACAGAGCTAATTTAATATTTGTGTCTCTCTTAATTTGTTTTCAATCTTCGTGTCATTGGCATAATACTCTTTTAAGAAACGAAACTGATACATTCGAGTCATGACAGACCACAAATATAACGAACTGTATATCTGGTACTAGACTGCATTTTTGTAAACAATGAAAACGTTAAAAATTAAACTTATATTATGTTATTAACTGGAAACTCAATTTACCGAGACTCGAGCGACCGACCCCATCGTATCGGTTAAAAGTTACATGAACTTTCAATGATTTTGACATTTTATATTTTATTTAAGTTTAGATAAAAAAAAATGCGCCCGTGCATAAGCCAAAGATTTGCACATCTCATTTTATTGAGACTGTGGAAACATATTTCCAACATTGTACGAATTGGTATATATTATGGACTCGATGTGTTTTGATATTCACTTCCTCGAGTTAAATACAGCGTGGCCGGTTCTGGCCAGGACGCGACGTCCTGCTTTTCGGCCGGTGCCTATCAGACGCGGCTTTTTATCTGACGGCAGAAACCTGGAAACCAGGCGAGTGTTCATTAAAAAAGTTTACAACCACTCACGGAAACGAACGGACGAAACAAACTCTAGAACACTCGAATGTCCATACGTACACATTCCTCTGCACGCCGGGGACACTTCAAAGACAATTCGTCTTTCAACCGCAATCGCGCGTATAAAATACTTTGACGAGATTTATGTATTCGAATCGGTAGAGTGGAGCCGATTGCTGAAGAAACAGCTAACGAGCCCGGCTTACTTCGCCGCTCCGAACGGGAAGATAAGCTTGTTGAATAAATTCTTTTCGATATTAATATAAGTGGAGTTCAACTATTTTCATCCGTTTACCTGTACAGGGTGTCCCGCTAATCTGTCGCCACGATTTTTCGAGTACTTCCGGTAGCCAGATAATAAAATGTTTGGAAAAAAATAATTAGCTTTAAGTCGGTTACAAAAATTCAATAGAAAAAATTCAGAAAAGAAAAGTTCACCTTAATTTTTTTAGATGACACTACACATTCTTTGGTACATAATATTGTTGCTTATGTCGAGACGAGTTCAACGGCTTGGTATATGTAATATGACCTTGATACGACCATGACAGTTAGTTGACAGTAAGTTCTTGACAGTAAGGCCGAGTCGAGTTGTTGTAATCGGTCAAGATATTGATCTCTCGAAAGGAACAACGAATTATTTTAAATAATAATATTTGTGCCTGAGAAATCGTGGCGACAGTTACTTCGGACACCCTGTAGACGCTTCCTACCAATGTATGGTTGTTGTTATCTCCTATAATGATAGCATCGATTACAGTTATATCGTGAAATTTTAGGATACATTTTATTACACGAGTTTCGAAGTTTAATAACACCAAAATTACCGGACATGATTATAACAAGGCTGTTTATAGCGTGAACGTTACAACGTAAAATGCAAAACGGGGGCACAAAAAGTTTCGTAATTAACTTGGAGCACGGAGTTAATTCGTTCTGTTCGTTCTAGACAACAAAAAAAAGAGGATATTGATAAAACATTATTACGTATTCATACCGAGGATATTAACACACGCAGGAATAACCAACTAAAAATTGATATCTCGAGTCTAGATGCATTTATTCGACAACTTATTATTTTTCGAAGTAACTTTGTTCAGATGAGCTTAAGTAATTTGTCATTTGGAGTAACTTTTTCCATCGGAAAAATGTTCCCGGCGGCTTAGTTAAGGAGATATTAACGAAAAACACGGACCAATCAGAGCGCGGCCACTGCGGAAGGGCACCGGCTCGGCCAATTCCAACGCCGTGCTCTGATTGGTCCGCGTTTCTCGTTAATAACTCCTTAAAAAAGGCACCGAGAACATTTTCGCAAAGGAAAAAGTTACTTCAAACGACTCGGGAATTATCCCTTTCAAGGAAGTATATTTTTTGGGACACCCTGTTTGGATTGTGTATTTCGAGTGCTTACAATATGTTGGATGTTTATGTATCCAAGTGTCATTTTCCTATTACATTACGTTGTTTATGAATACATCCGTATTTTAATTTGATTATTTAGACTTGCGGCATGTTTGCTATTAAACGGCTCAATTACAATATTGTTACTGTCATTTCTATTTTTTGCGGAACAAAAGGCTGCGTTGATTTTCTAACAGGACCGCCGACCAAGCAGAAGACTAAAAGCTACCTGCTCGCGCGTTGAAGATCGGAGCTAGATGACTGCGCACGAATGTCGTTAACGTGTCTAAGACAGGCTATGGCTCGGTCCGATAAGGTGTAGCAACGCGGTAAGAGGCCGGACCGCGTCGAGGAGAGAAAGAGAGAGACAAAGATGGAGTGGGAGAGCGAGAGAAAGGGAGAGGGTGAGGTAGAGGGAGAGGGGGAGAGAAAAAGAGAGGTCTGCGGGGGTGTTGGGACGAGAGGAGGCTCGGGTCGAGAGGAGGACTGGACAGCCTCCGATAAAGGGTCGTGCACCCCGAGCGGCACGCGTGGCCGCCACTATTCCCGTGCATCTGATTTGCTGCAAACCGCGGACGAACGCAGCAAATCGTACGTTTCCGAGTGACTTCGTCATGGCAATGCGACCAACATGAATCTCCAGAATTGATCAGTCTGAACGGGACAACCGAAACGGTCGCGCTCGATGCGACATACCGACGACCATCAATCACGATGCACCTTTGACTCCTATTTGACATTTGATGAGATTACTGTTTGTAGAGGACCACACGGACTGCCGCGTTGCTTCGATTCGGTTTTGCCAATGTCTTACCTGTACTTCCGCAATATTTAGACACGTTTGTTGATCGATTAACGAGCATGCAACATCAAATGTTTATTGGTAACCAGTGGCGGATTTGGGGGAAGGAGCTATGGTCCGGGGCGGCAAAATCCAGGGTCGAAAATTTTTTGGACAAATAAGTACCAAAGGCGCAAGACGCAACAATAACGAATTTAACAATAAAAATATCTTGTTTGAACGAGGAAGAAGTTGGCTCTTTCAGGGGCGAGTAGAGGTAGACCCTAGGCGACAGAAGTATAAATTCGCCACTGTTGATGACGTCACGCGTGAACGTGCTTGCTAATAGCGAGGTGACCTTTTAACCTTCGGTCACTCGTACTTCATTTCTGCATATTTGCAAAGTCCCATTCCGTCTTTCACTTTAATATTTACTCTGTTCTTGTTGTTGTTGTCCATTGTTACGTACTGTAACCTTTTGTACTACGATTTATTTTACAGTTGCGTTGATTAAAACTTCTTTGTCGTTCATAACGTCAATGGCTACGTATTAACAAAAACGAGATAGAAGGTTAGTGCATAATTTTGAAAAATCTATGGTACATGGGTAAACACTTTTTAACGGAACCTTCAATAACAACAGCAATTTTTATCGTGAACTAACAAGTCACCCTCGATAACGTCATCTAATAGTTTCATTTAAGATTGCAATGTAAAAGAAAATTTCTGGTTCCTTTTATATGTATTCTGGGAAAATGTTTACTTTTGAACATGTAATGGTTCCACACGATTAATTAATTAAAAAATTGCAGATGATCGGAACGGATGCACGAAATAATTGACAGCCCTTGTTGTATCATTTTTGTCGAAGTTTACCTGATGAGAGTCTAAACTGGCGCGTTCGCGGGCTTTGTGTTTACATACTCTATGGTTGAAGAGAACTAATCTTCGGAGAGAGAGAGAGAGAGCTCCTCGCAATTGTCGGGTGACTTAACGTGATAATAGACGCGGGAAACAAAGAAATTACATTTTCCTATCTTTGTTGATTTTTTTGCACTGTCGATGGGGTTTGTTGGCTTGACACTAGCGACGATTATCGTTCTATTTTCGCTGATCTTTTCTTTCAACTATCACTTCGCCTACCAGCTATACGGGGAAAAGAACGAACCATCTTCTCGGTTCTCGGAGATTTTGCGCAATTCAGCTGCGGATCTTTGCGCGTTTATGGTACGCGCAAAATGCTCGAATGTAAGGAATCTCTGGTCGAGAAAAGAAAGTTCTTCGTTACAGCAAAGCCTTGAAAAACGAATATCCCGAGGGGCCAAGAAGCTCGAGCTGCATCGGTCGCCAATTACAAAACTTCTTTATTTATCATGATTTTTTTATGGGACTTTCACCAACTTATTTGCGGCATTTTTCCCGATTGAAATGGCACTAAACACGATATGTAGTGGTTCAATTAACGCTGTGTAGAGATTACGAAGACATATCAACATTACAGGATCTAAGAAACAGCACGGATCCCAAGATATTTCTTAGATCAAGGATTCACTGTGGGAAATCAGGATTTGCATAAAGATCCGCAATCAAGACGCAACGCGTACGTAAGGAGGACGTTTCTGAATGGGTCCCAAGAAAATGACCGCGACCCAGGTTTCACCGACGATACCATTATTCAAAATATTGTTTGCATCATTAAATATGTTGGTATCTAATCAATTATCAAATACCGAAGTATTGTATGAGGTATTACACAATTTTATATCCATAAAATGAAAAAATCCATATAGAATGGAATTATTCCGGGTCGGAAGAAATGAATAATTTTCGAGTTAACGTAGCTCCGAGTGCAAAGGATTAACATCATTTGACAACAACGTTAACCGACTGTATCTAACTTTTTCTAGCGTAATAATTCTATTTTTATGCAATAGAAAAGTAAAAGTGTCGGCGCGGAATAGCCGAAGAATAAAATGTTAGCACCGTCGTAACAAACGATGTTACTATCGGATAATTGTCGGTCAAACCTGGAGTCGGTGATTTTCATGGGACCCTTTCAGAATACCGAGTTCGCAAGGGTTGACTGCAGGATCGCGGTAAGTTAATTAAATTATTCGGTAACCTTCCGTAATTGATGAAGTATTTACTAATTAGTTGCCCACACGGTCTGACGTCAGCCATACCGATTACCGATGCGTATCGAGAAGCTAAGGTAATGTAACTCTCCTCGCCACCTTGAGGAACGATCAAGAAAACGAAAGCTCGAATCAGTAATATGCACTCACCATCTCTGGACATGCCGAGGCGTAGGCACTTTTGCAACCGACAGTACTGACACCGGTTTCTGTTTACACGGTCGACCACGCAATTCTTGGCCCGTGGACATTGATAGTTAACGACCGACGACTGGGACCGCCTGAAGAAGCCTTTGCAGCCCTCGCAGGTGATCACGCCATAATGGACGCCGCTGCTCTTGTCGCCGCACACCTTGCACGGGATTATTTCGATCTGGGCTGAAAACACACAAGCAAATTGTCTTTTAGTCAAGTTGATCTAGCGAATTCGACGATCTTAATGCTATGCTATAAAGGTCTCCGGCATGCCCTTATAAGAGCCTCAGGACAACGGTCTTTGCTGATCAAATCGTAACCGTAACATCGCTAATTTCAAAATTTAATTGAAGAAAGCGGATGATGTTGTAATTGTTGCTCTGTAAAATCAAGCGATCTACTAAAATGGATTTCTCGGTTAATATATTCAATATCAATTTTACCAAATCGCACACATTGTGACGAAACAAGAGCCCGCTGAAATAAATAGTTACACCGGTTCAAATGAAATAATTATCTTTAGGTGCGAATAGCAAACAAAAATGTTTTTTAAATGTATATTTTCTTGCTCGAATGTCAGTCGTACCCCAGAGTACCTCGTAAAATTCACATACCACTATAGTCTTGCTATCGTTTATTTTACTAATGTCTTCTAACTGAAAACGAAAGTCGTGACCAAATTATAGGTTACGATATTGTTTTTACCGTTTAAGCGATACGAAACGTGATTAGATTGTACGAATCATCTTCGCGAAAAACTGTTGAGCATATAATTTGTTGACCGTGCCATCGTTTTCGCGTGATAGCGGCGCCTATCAAAGATGCATTGCCTGGCACCTTACTTCTGGCTCGTCAAAGTTCATCACACCATTGGTCGTTCTCGCAAAGTATATTTATGGATAACCTTTCGATCGCAAAAGAATACTAGCCCGCGAGTACCATTGCGATGCAATCGTGGCTGCGTTTCAATGCACCATGAACGGTCTGTTAGGGCTACGCCAGAGATTTCGTATCACTGTAATGGGGTGCGATAACGGGCCGATAAATTCGTTGCCGTTTACACTGTGAAATTAAGTCGAAAAAAGATGTATGGCGGTTTGATACCATCGAATAGAAAGAGCCCTTTCATTAGCTTTACCTGTATTTTTTAAATAGCGTATTGTCATTCGAGGATCCCACAAAAGAATATCTTTAAAAAGTTATTCTTCGAACAGAGGAACTCTAATTCAAATTGGACGGTTAAACATTATTAAAATCTTCATGTTGCTTTAACCCCTTGCCGCATTTTAACGAGTCACACTCGTCACGAGGATTTTAAACGATGTCTAAACAAATATGAATGTTACGCGTTTCGTAAAATATAAATTTTCTTTTCTCTTTTACGACATTTTTCTGACGTTTTAATTACTGTAACTGTAGAGAAAATGATGCGTTAATGGGTTAATAATAAGCCTACCAAGGTCAAACGATAGGGCTGCGATTTTTCATTTTAAAATTGTTGAAAATACAAAAATATTTCTTGATGCAATCATATATGTTACAATGAAAATAGCGAGACATGTAGATAGATTCAATCTTGCCGAACGTTTTAAAAATTGTAGATGCC
The DNA here is from genome assembly GCA_028455805.1 of Lasioglossum figueresi. NCBI lineage: Eukaryota > Metazoa > Arthropoda > Insecta > Hymenoptera > Halictidae > Lasioglossum > Lasioglossum figueresi. The sequence goes on along the minus strand of CM052196.1, from coordinate 1,790,918 downwards.
AATATATAGAAAGAAACAACATTCAATTCGGTTGCTATTATTTGCAATTGATGCAGACCATTTCGACTTTGCATACAGATCCGCAGTATAATTATTAGAATAAAATAGTACTTAATTCTGCAGATAGTAAAAGTCATGGCTACGCATGAAATAAATTGCCTCGAAGCGGGTAATTAAACGATGATTTCGATACGACGCGACGCGGAGTCAAAAGGGATCAGCATAAAATAGTAGTTATGTTGCCGATAAAAAAGTCATGCGTTAAATACGAAACGATATAAATATATGTGGCAGGTGTAACTCGTCTCGAGTACCTCGTATAGAATTGACTTGGAATCTACGATCCTCCGAAACGTTCTCTGGACTCGGAGTTTGCACGGACACCCTCGTTCTCGATGTTTCCGGTGGCTGAGGGCTGGTGCTGTCCGCCCCCCAACTTGGACCACCGAATGTTGAGAGACTTCCCTCCATTTACGTTCCACACTCGCGTGTTTCATTTAAAAACTACACTAATAACTCGGACGTGAACACATTTCGGTGGTTTACTATTTCAGTGGCCCAATCATCTAGCGGTCGGGTCGCACTATTCACATCGCACTGTAGACTTATCTTACTTATACAGATCATTAAAATAATATCGTTTCAGCGTTCACTGGATGGAAAATCGAGCGGGACTTTGAAAGACGTCCGATCGATCGGTGGATCCTGTTTCAAGCAGACCGCCGTCGGTGCTCGTCTTTGAAACGGTTTTGCACTGTGCCCCGGGAAAGAGACGGGATAGAATGTTCCCCGGAGACGCGAACAGTTTTTCTTCCGCGGTCTGAAGAGGATCGTTTGTCCAGGAAAATTAATGCTGACACGTGACCGATTCCCTCTCGATCGATGGAGCCGCATGGGCGCTGGATCGCTCAGAGTCTGTTTTCGTAAATACTTTGGAAGAGACTGCTCGAAGCTTCTGTAAAGAGAAATCGTCTTCGTGTCGGAGGGCTGCGCTTCCGGCTAACCGCACGCGATCGTTTTACCGGCGGATCTATACGATCGCTGCGGGAGTCGCTAATCGCGCGGAATGTTATCGAACGAACCAGACGAGGAACCAGCTATTCGGGATTAAAAGTATTAATTCCGCAGCTCCCAAAAGTAATTTCCAGGCGAGCCTATTTATACGCCATATAACCTGGATTTCGACCAAGAATACACCCCAATTCCTCCCGAAGCAACCCTAAATCAATCCGGCCTTCTGTCGCGCACGGCATCATCGGCGGAAAGCACGCGACAAATTTTGTATTCGACCTGGGACCCCGGCGCTCGTCGATCACTTCCTCCTCGGCCTGGATAGCCTGACCGCGCGATAGCAATCGAAATAATCTACGGTGTAGGGAGTTTGAACGCGAAACGCTCGGGAACCCGTGAAAATGAACGCGAACCGATCGTCGTCGCATCGTCGTCGGTGACGGTGACGACACAGAGATACCGATAGAGGAAGAAAAATGAAAAACAATGCGAGAAGACTCGGGGAAAGGAGAGAAAGAGAAGAAATGTGGCTGCTGCGGTGACTCCCGTTGCCCTCTATTTTCGTTCTCAGCTCGGTAACGTCGTGCGTCTATATCGCGCGTTGCGAGGGCGCTAAAGCAAAAGAGAGGCAAGAGGGGCCAGAGTTGGACAGAGACACGAGATATTCGGTTTGCCAAACGGAGAAAGACAAATAGAGAGAGAGAGAGAGAAAGAGAGAGAGAGAAAGAGAGAGGAAGAGGCGCGCTTCGCGTGTGTGCATCGGTCGTACAGGCCGGCAACTACTGTATTGGAGCGAGGAGGATTCGGTGCGGCTCGGGTCTGTATATTGTGCTTCTCTCGTCCGACAACTCTAGCGCCACGAGTAGCGTCGAGGCGCTTGCACCATACGGTCGAACATTACATAACCGAGAACGATGAACCCAGAGTACAGTCACCCGACACGCTCGCATCTTTGACGTGCGTCATGCCGTTGCCTCGAGGAGAGTGCAGCGTCGGCCGGCCACTATACCCGGAACTCCCGAAATCGAAGTCGCTTTGTGCCGCGGTTCTCGCTTTGTCCGACGGTGCACCGTTGCTGCGTGTTTTACTTGGTCGTGCGCGCCTACACGTATACGCACGCATACTTTGTCCGCCGACAAAGCGACACCGTTTGCTAAATTGCGGAAACAGAGGTTCTCGATGTTCGATCCCGTCCGTCCGTTCGCTAAAGCCCCCAGACCCTTGGACATCGTCCAAACTCGTCGACAGAGTCGTACCGGAGGAACGGCCGATCCGCTGTACAAACCGACGACGAGTTTTTTCCTCCGCTCGGCCGTGACTAGACGTAGTTTCGGACGCTATCGCTCGATCGACAAACGTTCCCAACACACGGCGAAACGATGCCCGGAGATTAGGCCGCCGCGCAGTTATCGGAATCAGTCGGCTGGATCGCGAAACGCGTCTCGGGGCCTCGGTTCGAGTGACTAGCGTCTAATTCCCCGGGACGGAAATAGATAAACGCTCGCGAATTATTTTGCTAAATGTCAGGTCCCTCTCTGTTCAAACGATCTTTTGTAGACGTATTGAAATGTCGTCTCGAGACGATGAGCGAGCGTACACGCACGGACAACAAGCCAGCCGGCGCGGCTATGCCCCCAGGGGCAACGCTGAGGGGCAACTGACGGGAGAAAAAGAAAACGCGACTAGCAACGGAGAAGACTATCTAGCGTGTTATCCTGTCTCGAGCCGGGACGCTGCTACGCGGAGCAATCCGATGTACAATTTTAATACAGATTAGAACAGACTGGAAAGGAGCCCGGCCATGAATCAGAGATACTTTGTCGCATCGTTTCTTATCGACTCTTCGTTCGAGTTCGATGTTGGAAGAGATTCTGGGCGGAGAATAAATAAACAGAGTCGGACAGCGAGAAGATACCATCTAGGAACACCCGACCGAGTCGAAACCAGTTGCCCCTAGTCACAGATTTTTCACAGGCCGAAATTTTCAATGGAGTAGAGGATAGATCGAGAGGAGAGAGCGAATGCGAAGAGGCAAATGGCGTAACCGTGGCGCATCCGGAACTGTCGAACCCGAAGCGATCCGGCGGTGCTTGCTCGAAGTAGCCGGCTGAAAATTTTAGAATGCGAATCTGCGAACAGCATGGCGCGCGCTTAATACATCCGGAAATAACGAAATCTGAACTACTTCCTTGTGCTGTACACGCACACGTGCACGAATTATGTATCTCTGTCTCTTTTTCTCTCGCCTCGGACCGCTTCCATCCGAGATAACTCCGAGGGAGAAGGATTTTAAAGCGATGGACGGAGAACGAAACCGACGCGTCGTGAGATTTTATGGCGGAAATGAAAGAATCGAACCACGTGAAGTGCTGCGTCCGAAGAGAGCCGTGATATATGTCTGTCAACAGCCTAGACTTAAAACTTTCTAATTTCGGAGACTTCGATGCTGCCGAAACTCGAGACGGGGAGCCCTCGTGAAACGAAACTGGCATTCCCATCGGTGAAAATCTAAAAAGATAACACGATACAGCAAACCCGAAATTTTCGGCAGATCCGTTGGTCCGATAACTGTCTAGCAGCGGTTACCGTCTAAGAAACGGCATTGATCCGCTAATTAGGATTCCTCGCCTTTGCCCAAAGCTTCTACGATCGACCAAGCTAGGGCCACTCGAAAAGAAACGACTGTTAAGAACGCGAAAAGGCTGTATGGATTCGCAGAATTCAGTAGAAAGTAGCGTTGGCTGCTAGAGGCAGACGCGATCTCGCACGTCGTCCGTGTATAAAAATTGGGCACGCAAGTGGCTTCGGATGCCGATGGCACGGCGCGGAATACCAATCGAGAGAAACTTGGCGACTGCGACAAAGTCAAATAAGAAACGTGTCGCGGGACAACAACGTGTCGACACGGTCCCCATAAGCGTAATACCCAATTGTCAGAGCATGTCTGGTACACACGGCCGCTCTGTGTCGCATCTTCTGTCGGTTAACGTCGACGGAGGAACCAAGTGTCTTCCCGGCGTCGCCTGTTACGTGGTCCGTCAACTTTCGAGTACGGGCCCGCTAATGGGTTTCGCAATATCCTCTTAGTCGAAAGATCTTATGGCCGGCAGAGGCCAAGCTAGATCCTTCCAACTGATCGGAGGGCAACGGAGCAATTCCGCCGATGCGATCCTTTACGCTCTCTTTGTTTGCGAGGATAATGATTTTTCCGTCAACCGAGGAATGTTGACTCGCGAGTTCGTTTAGGATCGGCGAGTGGCTTCAACGCGAGAAGAGGGTCCTCGGTGATTCGGCGCAGCGTGCCCGGTGGGACCAGGTCGCGGATGGTTCACAAATAGCCGATGGTTTTCATCGCGACAACAGAAGTTCTTGCTTGCTGGGAGCTCGGCGCGCGTGCACGCGAATCATCGCGGAACGACCGCGCAAGCGCCGCATGTAAAACAAAATGTACACGTACAGGCGTGCACACGGATGAATGCACGCGCGCAGCGGCGTGTACATGGGTGCACAGAGACACGCACGGAGGACAGACACACATACACAGAGACGGGAAGAGGTCGCGTGTTTTCCACCTGGAGCCTTTCCAGCTACGATGATCACTTTGTTGGCTGCACTTAACACGCACGAACGACACACGGAATACGGTACCGGACTGCGAGGCGGGTTCGCGCATTTGGTAACACGTTCACAGCACCGTGGCCTCCACTGTTCATCCTCGGCTGTTCGGTGGACCAAGCGGTGTTCTGGTCCCGACTGTCGACGACGCGGATCTCCGCGGGCCGCGACGAATTTCGAGGCGAGAGCGAGGCCCGACGTTGCTCGAAGAGAGGTGACAACGAGTCGACTGCTCGAACAACAGTCACCGGAGACGGAGAAAGGGGAGAAAGGAGAATGGACAAGCTCGGAGAAAGAAACGAAGAGGGCCAAACGAGGAAAATGCTGGTACACGCGCGCCGGAGAAACGACGGAGGCGAACGTACTCCTCGGCTAAGCCAGACCACTGGCGTGCACGCACGCACGCACGCACGCACGCATGCACGCACGCACGCACACGTGTAGGCCCGCACACGCGCGCACCCGCCGAGCCACGATGACTCCACGTTTCCTTCCTCCGCGGCAATTTCGGGAGTCTCTCGCGTACCAACGCGCTCGCACACACACGCACGCGACGATAGGTGGATCCGATCGAGTGTCCGGGACGCAACGAGCCGACGACACGCGTTACACCTTCTCGCTACGAGCGCGTCACGCGATCATGCTTCCTGCTCGGACTCGCTCGGGAAAACTCGCGGAAACTCCGTGCGGCATGAATATTTCGGGGGTTTAACGAACCTCTCCCGGTTCGAACGCGAGTCATCGGGAAAGAAAAGAGACGGATAAGGAAAAGAAAGAGCGAGAGAGAGAGAGAGAGAGTGAGAGAGATAACGGTGAGCACAACGTGGACGGAGGAGGAAGGAAAAGAAACAAAGAAAAGGGGGGAGCGATATAACGACAGAGATAGAAAAGATAGAGGGGGAATGAGCGGGACTACCGAGGAAAAAACGAAGCGAAGCCAGATAGTTGAGGAAGAGAGAAAGAGAGAGAATAACGGAAACTGAAAAAGGGAGGTCTAGAGCGAGAGAGACGGAGGAGGAATGCTAGATGGGAGTGAAACGGAGAGAGAGGTGTTTTTCGGGGACCGGCGTTAGCGGGTTGGCATCTCACAATATGTCAGAACTCCCCCCTCCCCCCTCATCATAGAATGACGCTCGTCGGGTCACTGAACTGTGCGCGCCTCCGCCGATGATGGCCGAGTGCCTCACCCTTCGCTCTCCCCACCCCGGCCGTGCTGTCGGCGCCCCCTCCACCCTCGCGGTCCGAACTCCGCCGAGCGGGCACGAGTCGGACCGACCGACCGAGCCAAGCGGTTATCGCTCGCTGCGCGGCTCCGGCGAGCCACGGAAACGGCCGAACGGGATCGCGAGTGCGTTTCGGCGCGCTTTCCGATCTGGTCTCGCGCGACGCAACGCGACGCGAAGCGACGCGTCGCCAGTCGCCACCAATGCCGCTTTAACTTTATTAGTGCGGCTCGTTAAGGGCACCGGCTCCTAAATACACGTGCGTATCGTGTTTCCCCCTCGGCGATGTTCGGAAACCGCGGGTCCCGGAAAGTTTGTCTTTCGGGGATGACCGTCCTCGCCGACGCCACCGCCTCGACTAATTAAAGAACCACCACGGTTTCCCGTTTGTTGCCGCTCCGTTTACGACTACAACTTTGATTGAGCCGGGAAACGAATAGACGAGCATCGACGCCGCGCCACCGCGCCGCGAGCTCCGAAACACGTATAATGGAATTAGAGAGATGCCGCTTGACACGAGTGGATTTTTACGAGCAGTTTCTTTTTCAATGAACGACCGTCAGCCGTCGGCGTCTTTATCATTGGTACAATTTCATGGAGTCGGAGATATATCACTTTTATGGGCATGATTCCACGTTTATCGAGTTATCTCGAAAGAACGTGCAACTTCGGAAGATTCTATATTTATTGCTCGACGGTAACCGGATACTTCGAAGGATCGTAAATTCGGAATTCTTACGATACAAAAGTACGCGTTGATTCCTGCGTGCGCGAGTATGCGGAAATACAAAAGTTTTAGCAGCTTTCGTGTCCCGCATCGTTGCGTAGATGCGTCGCGCAATCTGCGTTTCGCAATTCTTTTTTTTCAATTGGACTATTGCATCTCGACTCCGCGCGCGCGATTGCTACACAGCGCGTAACAATCGGTTTTAATTTATATTCGGTGTTAATGCGATTCTGCGATCGGTGCGCGCTTTAGGCATTTGTGCCAAGGTCACTTTCGTTTTTGTCCTGCGTATAACGCGCTTAATGCAACCCGTGCTCGGCGCTCGTTGAAGAGATTTTGATAGATCTATCAGCCGCCGTCCGATATTAAGTTCGCAATCGTTACCACCGGCGCGACGCGGCGCGGCGCGGCGCGGCGTTTCGGTGACTCAACGGAGACAATCGCGTGTTCCCATCCGAAGCGAATCAATTAAACGACAAAATGTACGTAACATTCGTATTTCTTCTTAGATTCCCTATTGACGTTATCGTCGCGCAACGTCGGTGTCCTTCGTCCTCTCCCTCTCGCCTAACTCGCTCGCGCACATGTATTTACCAGAAACCTCACCCTCCGCATGCTACTTCGCTTGGCCCTCCCAGCATGAATTTTCAAGCTATCGCCTCTCTCCTACGCGATCCCCTCTTGTTTTTAGATGGGTTCCGTCTTTATCCATCTTTCCACGGTTTCGCTGCCTCTTTCTCACCCCCAAGTTTCCCCCGCCGGTCCAACTATTTCCAAATAACTCCTTTAGAGGTTCGTTCTTTCTCTTGGACACGCGCGCGCCTCTCCCCACCGTCGTCCTCGCTCTCCCCACCCCTCGGGACTTCGCACTCACCATCCTTGTCTCTCTGTAGGCTCTCCGCGCGCCCCACCGTGTTATTGTCTGTCGCTGCGGCCGCAGGCATCGCTTCCTCTCACTTCAAGCCGTTCCCTCGGTCGTCCTCCCCCTCTTCCCATGTCCCTTTCGCTCCTTCTCTCGTTTATTGCATAACCGTGCACGAGGTTGCCAACCTGCACCGCGTAATACTCTATAAATACGTTTCGCAAATAAATAATCGCCCCGGCGATATGTCTCCTCGCGTCGTTCCAGTGGTTCGCGCGACGACGGCGACAACGCCGTTGCCGCGCAGGAATTTACACGATGAAATGGCCCGATAGCTGGAACCGATAAGCGGCACACCGCGATAAGCGGCCCTGCGAGAATGCGCGTTTACTTATGCACGTACTTGCCGCAGAGCCCGAGATGCGTGCACGCACCCGCCGACGTTACTCGTCGTCGTCGTCGTCGTCGTTGGCTACGTCGAGCAAACCGCTGAAATCAGCGCGAGAAATCACGTTCGGCATCGACTGAGCTGTTTTGTAAGAGACGCCGAGGCTGATCGATTTTCTGCCGTTATGTAATTTAGTTTTTCGGCCCGGTGTTTCCTTCTCTCGACGCCCTCTAATGAGACACCGATTCATAATAATAACGTCGTCGTCGTCGTCGTCGTCATTATACAGAAAATTCTCGCAGGGAAGCCGAGAGCTTAAAAAAGAATAGGCCGAGAGTACGGTAAAATAATTTGCGTGATTAACTAATTAGCAGATGAACGAGCCGAAACGAGCACCGAGGACAACGCGCCGAGCATCGTACATTCTGTAAGGATAACCCATTCAGCCGTATATTCTAAAAGTATCATTGTTTTAGACTGTTAAAGACTTATGATTTCTGACTTCTCAGGCTACTACTGTATTCTGACAGCAGGGTTTCTCAAACTTTTTTTCTGACGAAGCACTTATGGAGTCTTCGAATTTTGACGGAGCTCCTTGTGTAATTTGGAGGGTATATAGGTACACGTGATCAATAAATCTTAGAAAAATAAAAAGTACTTGTTTCTTGTCGCGTGACGTTCCGGGGCGTCAAACGAATGTCGTGAATTATTCATACGTCAAACGATTATAGTCGAAATGTAGAAAAGAAGCTTCGTTGTTAATATTTTTTCGCGGAGCACAGTTTGGGAAACCCTGTCTCACTTGGAGGATAGACGCCGACGTTATGAGAAACGATATCTAGGCGCATTTTTAAGAGGCGGCATGGACGTGTTCGGAAGATCGTTACCTGCCGAAAAGTTCCGCTCGAAAGGCCGCAGGTTACATAACGGGAATCTTTAAGTCCCCGTTTGCAATGCAAACTTGTTTCGGTTTCGTTCCTTTTACTCCGCGGCAGGCGCTACAGGAGGGTAATTCGGCGTAGCTGTCGGCTCAGAGAAGGAACACGGCGCGCCTTTTAGTGGTGCTGCTCGATGCCCGTTTATGTACCGGTCGAAGGCCGTGCCATAAATGGTGAAAAATCGGCGGACCCAGCCGACGCCGCGCCGCGAGTGAACTCGGATTCGCGAAGGATGAGTCGCGAGCCAATCCCGAGCACGCTGCTGATCAGCTGTCAGGTAAATTTACACCAGGTGAATCAGAACCGTTCTCCGTAAGACACCGGCGGATTTTTCTTGTGGACGAGGCACGAGAATGTCGAAACGTTGCCTTCGATCGGCCGTAACTCCGCAAAGCCCGAGACCCGGCACAAATTACCCGGGCTGAAGTTGATGTTTATTTCCACGACACTTAGGGACTCGCCGCGAAGTTTGTTGTCCCCTCGCGGCCCCGCCAGATGATGTCAAACATCCTAGCTAGGAAACAACCGAGCGACAGCACTAATTCGTCCTGTCGCGATACACTCCAGCGGAGAGCCAATCGTCTGACAATGGTCTGAATCTTTTGAATCCTTAAACGTCATACGTGGTTTGATAAAAAAATACGCGAAATTTGTATACGCTACAATGTTTTTTTTTTTGTGTCGGTACCGTTGTTCTTAACGTATGTTGGCATAGGTGGCCATATCGGATGCTCAGTCTGTCGCTGGTTGTCGAAAAGGTTACACGCGTTTACACCTGCGCACATTTCACTGTTTGTTCGTGAATTTTCGGCCTAGAACAATACCGTTGCTTCTTCTTATTCACGTAACTGAAAAGAACCACGAAAGGACGACGCTTTGCGAACAATGAAGAGATAAAGACAGAATCTCTAAAGGAGCTAAACACCATAGCGGAAATTGCGTTCGCGAAGTGTTTCGAAGATTGGAAAAGTCGCTGGCACAAAGTGTATCAGATCTGAAGGGGAAAATAAAGATTTTTCAGAAGAACTAAATTTCCGCGTATTTTTTTATCGAGTCTCGTACATTCGATCGCAAGTCTAAGCTCGTGTTGTACCCAGATCGCAACACGCCGCGGCCAATTTGCATGGTACAATATAATTGCTGGAAACAATCGATAACGTAGCCGGCACAACAATCTATCGTTGCCAGGATCCAGAATTGGTGTTTCATCTGCAGAATTCCTGTGGCAACTTCTCGCGACCCTTCCAACTCGCGTTCAGACAATAACAGTGTTACGTAACTTGTGACTTAATCCGTCGGCGTTTAAAGGGTGACGTGCCGTAAACTCTCGCCCCGTCCCGCCGCGCCGTGCGCCATAATGATAATTGTTCCGCGGTGGTTTGACGCGATGCACCTGCTCCGGCGGCAAGCTGAAATTTCATGTACCGAGTGGCCGTTTTTTCCCCGGCCCGACTCTCGACCGCCTATCGTGGATTCGCGTGGAACGCCGAGAAACGGAAACCTGGCTGCGCTCCGTTTATCCAAATATCTTTTTATCGCGTTTTCTCCGCTCCTCGGTCCTCGCAGACAGCCTAGCCTGCGTTGCGTGCAGCCGCCGAAGCGAGCGCACGCTCGTCGTCCGGAGTCGCGAGCGGCGTGAATCTCGGAATGAATGTAGGTCAGGCTATAGAATAATCAGCATGGAGGTAGGTTCTTATGAACCCCGGCGCAAGCGTTCCGCGCGCTTTTAATATTTCGCTCCTTTCTTCGCCCTTCTTTGACCGGCCACATACATTCGCGGAACTACCAAAGCGTGGACGAACGTTTTTCTTTCTTTTTTTTCCCTTTACAGCGACCCGCCAACGGCCGACGAAGCGGCCACGATTAGCGGATCGTCCGGTCGCAACGTGCAGATTCTATCTAGGTTACCGATATACACCGCTTCCTATCGTTTCTTATCATTTACACAGACAATATTGTGTTTGACACTGCAAAAAAAAGTTCCCGACAACCTTTTCTCGGAAAGCAGGAACTTCGACGAACTACCGTCACCGGGGCTTGCGATCAGCTTAGAGCTTCGAGCGTACAGAGGTTGGACAAAATAATTACACCATCGTGTGTTGTATTTATGGGATTGGTAGCCGTGGAATTGGACACGAACCATACATGGACCAGGAAGGAATTTTAAAACTAATGAAACGATACTGCATAGTCCTTAACACGCTCACTGTCAAATTAGTAGAAGAATTACAGTTGTTTTGAATATTTTCGAAAGAGGACTGGAATGCGCTAGTCGTCGTGGCTGTCTATCTACCATTATGTTGTTGCATATGAAATTTCCGATTTTAGAATGCAACTCTTGTAAAACGTTTCGATCGAGAAATGCTATTACAACCTATAAGTTTGTTATATGTATGAGACTTTGAGGTACGAAGCTAATCGTACGCTAAACGTATCACGATCGGTCAAATGACCGATTCTAGATTTTTTAATTACACGATTATTGAAAATATAAAGATGCATTTATAAAAAATATTTTAATAAATATCTTTGTCGGAGCACATGTTATAATAAGAACCGCGCAAAGTCTCGATAAATTCGTTCTTGTCATTTTTATAAGGCATTATTATTGTATAATTTTACTTTTAAATAAAGTTTATTTCAACGTCAACCAACGCGACTGTCGAATCAAAAGCATTACGTGATTTTTGGTGAAAATGTGGTGATCGATTAACGTACTAGTCGTTGTTGAAAAGAAGGTGAAAAGGACTACAAAATTAAGATAACAATCTCGTAAATGACAAAACGTGAATGACCATATAATATCTTTTAGTTTTACCGCAGTACAATCAAAAAACTTGAAATTTGTACATAGAATACATTGAGTACAAAATTACGTTTGTTTAATGTCACTTCTAAACATCAGGCATTTCACATGCAACAATCCAATACCTAAACTTTGGCTTTGCGGTGCAGGAGTGCGGTGGATGGAAGCAATTCCTGTAGCTTCTGAACCTCCTTCTCGAAGGTGAAACTTAAAATTCTAGTTTTAATGCGACCCAGCGTCCCTCGGTCAGCGATAGCGATCGCGTTGGCAAACTACGGCCAAGAGATATCAACTGTTTGATGCGATCGTTATAACTCTAGCACCGAGCGCATAGCTCCTTGGCGTAGCCGGTCTTCCCGACGCCTACGCCCATGCATTTCTGGCTAAAGATACACGACGCGGAATATAGAACGGCGAACTCCGGAAATAAGGAACAAATTACGTAGGAGCGCCGAACGCGATGCAGATTTCATCGACTCCGGAGCATCCGAACTTCCGAGTTATCGGTCTTCCACGCCTACGTCTACACGTCCGCCAGCCCTAAGATACATGGGACGTAATGGTGCCCGATGGTCTCCGGAAATAAGGAAAACGTCTGGTGTGGACAACCGAACGAGCTGCAGATTAGATCAGCGAGGGCCATCGAATGGTAACCACCCACTCGGCGATCCTCCCATCGAACGGTGAGCCAGGAGCTCGCTTTTTCTGGCCAAAAATCAATTTTTCAAGTTTAACGCATTCAAACCATTTTATCCCTGTAAACCGACGACCCTATAAAACTCCCAAATCCAAAATATTATTCATTTCAAACGATTCTGTGACGAGACACAGCGTTCCAAACACAAAATTCCACGTTCCAAACACGTGTTCTATACGAATATCATAATTTATGATACTTGGAATATCGGAAAACGGATTCGAATGGTGGTTTTATATGTGTTAGGAGGTCCGCTTCGAGTATATAATCCAGCTGTTAGCATTTTTCAATCCATATACAAATAGCGCAAACTTTTAACAATTTAAACATTTTGGAAGGTTTTAAAAAAATGCTTACACATGCTCGACACGAGGATTGTTTTATACGAAAATTTAGTCACCAAACGAAGGGGATATGCATACAGGTTTTAGCTACCAATGCCTGCACGTTTCATTTTTATACAGATTTTAAGAACTAGACGCGCGAGATATTCGAGCGTTCTGGACGCTCAGGTACCTATCAGAACAAGCATACTAAATGTACTTTAATTCGATATGAACGTGTTTTTCATTTTGGCCACAAAAAGCGTGCTCCCGAGCAATTGAGAGCATCGTTAACACAATTTTTCAAATATTTTTAACACTTTTCTACAGATGTAAATATAAAATATTTAAAGAGAAATTTCCCTTTTTTTTATAGAAACCAAAGGTCATCTCAATTTTTTAAATGTTAACATATACTTTTTACTTCGTGATGTTGTAACCGGTACGGATACGAGTTCAACTAAGTACCTATAATAACGTAAGATTAAACCTTGAAGTAACGTTACAATAGTGTTGGCCAGAAAAAAAAGCGGACTCCTGGCCCACTGTGCGTCGCATCGCGTACGACTCGCGGGGTCTAGAGACTCGGCGGGGACGAGGCAGAGAATCTACAGCGACGGAGGACAGAAGGCGACCGGTACGAAACGCGAGGATGTGCGATCTCGAGAATTACGTAATGCTTCGAAGCGAGAACGGGGAGCAGAGCAAACGGCCCTTGGGGCCACGTAGTGCGCAACTGCGAAGGAGTCCCGCTCAGCCGCAGACAAGAATGACCGTTACAGTTTCCTTAAGCGAATTCAGATGTAGCAACGCTTGCGACATTGCCTCGCCGGCAGCACGGCCAGCACAGCACGCAGGGGTCCGGGAGCGTGGCCACGGAGCACACGGAGCACACGGAGCACACGGTGCGGTGCGGTGCGGTGCGGTGCGGCGCGGCGCGGCGGTCGATCGATGGCCAACCGGTGCCAAGATCGGCCGAGAAAGATTTTTGAATTCGGGCCGGGCCGAGTCGGGATAGGCCGGACGCGAATAGCTCGGAAACGCATCGGCCGATTCAGTCGGCTAAACATTGTCTTCCGTTTCTCGCAGCCATTCATTATGTATTTTCGTCGTGTGCGCACGGCCGCTCGCTCTGTCGCTCGTGCGTTCTGCTGCGGACGCGTACATCACGGATAAATTGTAGCCCGTTACGCGCGGATTTATCGCGTCAGTTACGCGGCGTACCGGGCGCTGATACCGGAGCTGAATTGCATCTCGTTGTCGGCGAGCGTACCGGCGAACCACGACGCTACCGCGTCTCACGCGGGCCAGCCGTCGCGACGCTCGATACTCGTCACTCCAGAGAGAAGACGGTCACCGCGTCGCTGACAGCGACTTTTCATCAATACTCCGATGCCGGTAGTTTCTAGGCAATTTCAACCGTAAAAATCGATCGACGTGTATTTCCTGCCTTGGAAATGGTTACACGCGGTGCGCCAGCCCGCGCCGCACTCTGGGCTTCGAACAGTGCATGCTAGCTAGACCAAACTCGAAGTTCAACGATCAGAAATTAGCTTCTGCGAGTCCAATTTTTCTTTCGTACGCAATTTGATTTTTCAACTAGAGCGATAAGATATCGATATTCAACGCGGCGATGCGAAAATGTGGATCATGTACATTTTAATCGCCGTAATTAATTTTATAGACCTCGCGTACGCCTCATAAAAAATCAGTCGAGTTACTCGAGCTATTATGCTTTTCATTACATTTGTTTGGACACGATATCCACGATATCAACTGAAACCGGCTCTTTGTTGCTTCAGCGTGGACACACCTTTTTTAGGCTATCATATTGTATTCGATCGCGGACAAGACTCTCCAAGGATTTCCAATAGCAAAGAACTATTTGCGCAAAAAGGCGGAGGATTAGAATTATTATAAGCGATTGCGCATGGACGATTCGTTCCAAGATAAGGAAGTATCTGGTGCCCACAAATCATGCCACGAGATAATTCAAAATGGTGGATACTAGTATATTTATGCATGATTTCGTAAAAATTTGGAAAAATGGTGGAAACTTGTCGCATAAAGAATTGTGAGGAACGACAGAACCGTGATACAATTGTACCTTCGACGAGCAAGTATTTTATACTTAACATTTTACCTACCGGAAGCCTATTAATAGGATTTTCAATAATTGTGCTGTACCAAAAGAATGCATAGAAATTTTCTTTTGCATTGCAATCTTAATTAACATTAGACGACGTTATCGAGGGTGACTCGTTAGTTCGCAATGAAAATTGCTGTTGCCATCGAAGGTTCCATTAAAAAGTGTTTACCCATGTACCATAGATTTTTCAAAATTATTCGATAATCACCTTTTACATTATTCTTACTATTCTTTCTTTTAAATAAAGTATAATTGTCAATACGAGTTAGCACTATGTTTAAAATAATTTGAGAAAAGTAAAAACGACCGAACGATAAGATAGAATATATATTACACTGCGACTTCTGAACAGACTATAGCACTTTGCCCACGTCCGTCATCTGGTAAACGATGTAATCTTGGAAGAAGGCATGTTATCCGAAGCCGGGTCTACAAGTGTGTACGGGTCTAATTTGTGGAAGGTAAAAATATGGCGTTGTACAGGTGATTCCCACGTCTCGGAGGGCGGTGCGTCGATGCTGGGCAGCGACATCTACGATTCGAAAAGCCGAGCGGTCGAAAATGGAGCCGGCGTGGCGCGAATCGCGTTCCGCGGGTACGCCTCGATACTTGTCCTCCAGACGATACTATCCGGCGTAGGAGCGCGAGCAGCCGCTTCGATTTTACGAACGTCAGCCGTGCATGTCTACGAGGGTCTCTTATCCTATAAGCGGAGACTAATAGCCGCGCTATATCTTGCGGCGTCGATTCGATCGCGAGTTAACGTCCGTTACCGGTGCCCTGTGCACGCCGGGTTAACGCGAAACACCGTTCGTCGCTCGTCCGTTCTCCTAGACCCGTCGCGCGTCGTCCCCCGGGATTCTCGCTTTGGAAATGGTCGCAGGGGCTGTGCAGGAGAGCCTCGACAGAGCCAGCCAACGAAACGCGCGGACAGTTTCTCATGCGAGAAAAGTCAACGTTTTTCCAGCAGTCAATACGGGAATCTAACTGGCGACCGGGTGTCGGAAGGTTAGTAACTTGGTCAACGGTGAACGACCGAGGGAGGCAACTGCGCATGCGCCAGTACGCCGGTGACCCAGATGCGCGCAACGTGATTGCCGTTCGGCCGTTCTCGCCGATTCTCGGCGACCCTCGGGGCCTCTCGCGGTCGCCTCGCGGTTGACCTACATCGCTGCTACTCGCGGCACTCGCCGCCGCTCGCGCGCCGTTCGCGCCACTCGTTCCCCCGCCCCCCCCCCTCTCTCTCTCTCCTTCTTTTTCTCGTTCTTTCTTTCTCTCGATCCGCGATAGGTCGATGCGCTTCTACTTTGCACCATGACGGTTCCCTTTTGAGAATCCCGCGAGAATCGGGTATGGTTAGACAATGTCGATGGGTGTTAATCTGTTAATTCGATGGAGATTGAGCGGACGAGAGCGGGTTCATTAATTAGAAAATGCATTCTCCGCAGTTTAGCGAGGGTGGCTCGTCGCGGTGTTTCAACGCGCTCGCGGAACATACGAAATTTTGAATATTTTCTTGGTACATAGTTCTCGGCTTTTCACGATCCTGAATCCCCGAGGCTCTTAATTGGACTGTTATTTACTTATGAAAGTTGTTCAAGTAGGCTAATAATGTGCGGTAAAACGGAAACTGAAGAATTTGAAAGGGGTCGTTTCAGCTCCCCCGGGAGTTTCGATGTTGACGCGGTCAACATTTATTTGTGGAAAAAACGAATGCACCGAGATATGTCAAATGTAACGAAGCGAATAGAAAATACATCGGTCCTGCAACCCGATTGACTTTTACAATAAACTCGTTATTGACGGTATCGCTAGGCTGCGGATCCGAAACGAATATGTAATACGTCGAGCCGAAGAAAAGTGTCCTCTCTTAATAAATTAAGGAGATTGCAATGATATTCGGATTGGTATTTTACCCAATCATTGTTGTCATAAATGCATAAAGTCGAGAAAAGAAGATGGGTAAAAAGTTTACTCGTGAAAGTTGCTTCTGCCATTCTCACGAGTACACGAAAATAATAACGATACCAGAGTATAGTGGGATATGCT
Organism: Lasioglossum figueresi; assembly: GCA_028455805.1. Taxonomy (NCBI): domain Eukaryota; kingdom Metazoa; phylum Arthropoda; class Insecta; order Hymenoptera; family Halictidae; genus Lasioglossum; species Lasioglossum figueresi. The sequence goes on along the minus strand of CM052196.1, from coordinate 1,774,130 downwards.
ATACTCTGGTAGAATACTCTAGAGTACGCTGCAATATAGCAGAATATACCAGAATGTGTCGGAACGCGCTGGAATACGCTAGAATATATATTTGAATATACTAGACACAAAATGTATTGGAATATAGGAGAATATACTAGAATAAGCTCATCGTTTGCTCGTAAGAAAATAGCATTAACACGTTTTCGTTGCAATTCGAACACACCGGGATCTATGTAGATAGCAGAGTGCGCCGCGTCGCGCCGGTGAGGACGCGTGGGGCGGACCGAATGTTTGACTGTCTGATGTCACTTGCGGCTCGATGGCGGCTGAGTAGTCTGCGAGGACAGCCAATTAGAAAATGTATGCTTGCAACTTTGAACCGGCGCTGAAGGGGGCACTCGGGGAATTGGTGCAACGATGAAAATTTGATCCGGTTGTATCGTCTGCTGTTTGACGGAGTCCGCGGAGACTTGCTCGGTTTAATTAAGAGATTGCTTGGTCAAACAGCTTTTTAATTCGCGAATTTATGCTTGAGATTCGGCGGTCGGGCGGTCGGGCCGGCGGGCCTGAAAGAAATCCGGAAGGGACGTGTGCAGCGATAATTTAAAAATTCGGAGCCCCGCGCCACTCGTGATTCGAGAGAAATTGGAGGGTCCGAGAGGATCCCTGAAATATGAAAAGGCACGTACGGTGTGCCCGTACTTGAAACTGACTCGCTGAAGCGTTGCTCACTCGTGCCTACCACTTGTCTGTATCTCGCTGCTTCTTCTTTTTTCTCCGGCCGCGCGAAAGCGCTAGCTCTGTTTCATTATCAAACGAATCGACGCCGATTTTGCCATCGGGCCCACGATTTATGGTCCCCTCGCTGTTAATAATCGAGCGCCAAGACGAAAACGCAATTTCGCATTTTTCATCCTTCGGCAATCCCATTCGATATTCCGCCGTGGCGTTGAGCTTTCGAAACAACGGCTCGTAAATACCGTGCTATCTAGAAGAATTAGAAGGTATAATTAATCGGAGACACGGTATCTAGATATTATATCGGCGCTGTGCAGTCGGCGACCACCGCTCCAAGGAGGAAAGGTTCTCCCGCGGCAGGTATTTCTTCTAACGCCGCATTTACACGATGTTCGCGTTTCGACGTGTAAAAAACCCGCTATCGTGCGCGATTAACAATATTAATGGCCGCGTCCGATGATCATTAGAAACCGCGGTATTATTAATCGTACCTTTCGATTACGTATTGCGTGCGCAAATACCACCGACGCCTCGGTTTGTTCGTCTTATGAACCTGTCAACTGTAATAGTATTTTTTGATCGAAACGCATCGCGACATTTGCATTCTAAAATCGTACATTTCATATGCAACAACCTAACATCAATTTCATATGTACAATGGAATTATTCTAGGTCGGAAGAAATGTTTCATTTTCGAGTCGAAGTAGCTCCGAGTGCAAAGGGTTGAAGCATACACCGATTTTAATGCGGCACTCGCGTTCTACGAATGCAAGTCCCGTTCTAGCCGGCCAGCGTATGCAGCCGGATCAGATTGATGCATTTCGGGGCGACCATTTCTTTCCCTGACGATCCCGTTTCGAGAATATCCATAACGAAGTTCATTTCGTCCCCAAGGAAACGGCACGGAGGGGAATCTCGTTTTTTCAAGTGGTCCCGAAGAGGCGGTCATCGCTCTTATCCGCCAGGTCCTCGCCTACTCTCGCATAGTGGCGAACTAACGACTAAAGTATATAAAGTATTTATCTTAGAGGAAAGTCGTTTATGAACTTTTTCAACCTCTCCGAGAGACGGAGAACCGTCTTGGTTCGCGATAAGAGACACGAACCCGAACGAAATTATATTGTCCCGCGTGATTGCGCTTCGAGACCTTCCCTTCTCGATATCAGCGAACCTCAGATTCGGACGTATTCATCGATCTCAACATTTTTCATTGTCTTAGCTGCAATTATATAGCGAGACGCGACTGTATCCTTCGATGCTCGCAACTGTGATTAGGCGTTATTTATAGAAGAAGTTACAGATGATATTGCGTTAGATTTTCTACTACCCCTAGCAGAAAGTTCTCCCTGGGCGAGTTTATGCAACCGTATAACATTTTGTTGCTCTTTTACGGTTTCGGAGTATCAGCTAAACAATTAACGAAACTTCTTGATACGAGCATAATCTTGCGAACATGAATGATCAAGTACTATGAATATGGCCTCCGTTTCTTGCGATTAATGCAGACAATTTTTATTACGCGTAATTATCCGCAGTCCAGTTATAATTTTGATGTAGTCGTGAATATTAGTAACGAGGATTTTTCATCGTATTTAACCCTGCTGTTGACAGTAACCTGCAAAAGTATTGAACTCTGAGAATACGATAGACCGTAGATCATTAGTAGACTGCGGATCTTTATGCATCGATGGCATGCGAAGTTTTGTAGATGGCTGGTGATCCGTGTACATGAACGAGAACTAACAGCATTTCTATTTTAGTTCTACAATGAGTTACGAGTGAGAATTTCTTTCGTATATTCCGGTATTTCCTGAATCTCGTATCGAAATGAGAATTTTCACGGAGATCCGCTTTTACTTATCGAGGAGAAAAGTTGTTGGTCGGATTAAAGCGCTTTCGTCGCGGCGCGATGTGTTTGCTCCGAACAGCGACGATTTACATCGCTCGAGTAAACGCACTGGTCATGTAGTTCCGTTTATTTTTAGTCTGCACGCGGCCGGAGCGGCGCGGCGACGGTACAATAGCCTTTATTCGATTTGACGGAAAACCGGCACGCGTCACGCGTTTTCCGGAATGCTTGCAGTGAAATTTAGAAAGCACGCCCGCATCTGCATGATCGCCTGTCACGTGCTGAATATGCAATATATGCATAGTCGGCGCGGAGTCGATACGTGGTTGCACGACAATGGGGGATGTTCGGGGATTTCCTTCGTTTTAATCGCGCCTCCTTTCCCTGTAAAATGTCCCCGGCGGGCCGATATCGTTCCGGTATTGTGAAAGCTAAACGAGGATGAGCGCTGGTGTGTGTGTGTGTGTGTTTTTCGTTCGGAACGCGATCGCCTAGAAACCACGGAACCAACCGTTCTCTGTGTCACGCCGAAACGTGTACTCATTTAGATTGATCGCGGCAATCCATTAACAGGTGATCGATCGGATCGGTTGATCGTCAAAAATTCATCGTCCGACCGGACCGTTATTCGGCGTTTTCGTTTAATCCACTTAGGCTACCGATGCCAACCGATTCTCGCCGACAGTTCGAGCCGGGTAGATAAATCGCGGACCCGCCCTGTGATACCCGCTGAAAAATCCCTCGTTACGCGGACTTATTTCCCGCTTAATTACCGGAAAACACGGCCGGCCCTGGTGATCGGCGAAAAAGTTGATTAATTGACTCGGCCCTCTACACGGTCGAACGTTAATTGGCCGGGCGTTTCAGTCGATTGATCGGTTAAGTATGAAACGGTGCTTCAGCCATCCTGAAACGTTCCCGATCACCGTAACCGTTCCGAGACTCCGCGAACGCGTCCCACTGCTTGCTTAATTGCTCCTCACTCGGTCGTTAATGCGCGCGTATGTTAACGATCTTATCACGACCGTTTACGACCGTTCCACAGACCGTTCCACAGACCTTTCCACAGATCGTCTATCCCTTCCTGCTTCGCTCAACGGATCCGCGTCGCGTCGCACGCTCCCGCCACGGCGCAACGATCGCCGATCGATACGTCGCACAGTGCGGACAAATCACCAAATATTCGGCACTTCTCTTTTGGATACCAATGTATATACGTGGTCTGTCCGGAAAGTATCCGAACTTTGCTTGTATCTTCGTTCCTAAGTGGGCTAAGGCGGATAGCGCATGTTTATATCAGAGACGAGCTCGTAATAAGTGGCCTGCCCGTGCAACAAATTTCTGCATGCCGCCATTTGAAAACGACACGCAGTTTTCTAAGCGTCGAGTCAAGTAAGCGTCGCGTATTATAATTACCGAACGTGCGGAACCACGGATATGCATTAAATTTAGCCATTGGTATGATCCTCCGTACAGTCCCGATCCAGCTCCTTGTGACTTCTGGTTGTTCCCCGAAATGAAAAAAACCTCTCAGAGGACAAAGATTTGCGGACGTAGAAGCCATAAAACAGAATACGACGAGGCAGCTGTTTGCTATCCCTAAAGATGATTTTAAGGAGTGTTTCCGTAAGTGGGAGGATCGCTGGAAGAAAGTTGTGGCTTCTAACGGACAATATTTGAAAGGGACACCAGATATCAACCAGAAATAACCCAACCCAACCTACCTGCTACAGCACAAGGTCAGATACTTTCCGGACAGACCACGTATATATAAGAAATTATTCACAGAGAATGAAATTTAAAAGATAAATTAATAAATTTTATAAGAAATTAACAATTTTTTATATAAAATAAAAAAATTTATTTTCCATTCCAGTACGCAGTTTTTGCAAAAGAAATGTATTTCATATCGGGATACGCACGAATATCGAATTTTTCCAGTAAATTCTGCACCGTGACTGTGGGGGACGAATGGCAAAATTTTGTTACCAACGTGTATATATTGGTTATTATTTGCAGAAAATGAAATTTAACAATAAAATTAATAAATGAAAGAAAAATTAATAATATTTGTGCATAAAAATGATTGTTTTACGATTAACAATATAGATTTCCTCCTGATATGCAGTTTTGCCAGAAGAATTTATCGTACACCGTGATATAAACGAGTAACGAGATATATGCCAGGTTTGTCCGCACTGTGCGTCGCGCGTCGCGACGTCGTGGTCCGGCATGCGAGTCGATCGAGAAGGAACCAATTTCCGCTTTGGATTCGAGCTTGACTCTCGTATCATTCTTTTTTACCCGCTCGATCAACGATTTCTACAACACGGAATGCCGTTCTTGACACGTGTCGTGAAATGTTGCATATTTACGAGAGCGGCTTTCATTTAAATGGTAAACACTGCGGGGGAACGACTATTCCAACGACGTTCTATGATTTATGCTTGCCGAGGTTTTTCTTTAGATTCGTTCAACGATGTGGTAATTTATGGTAACTACACAACGATTACGAGTCTTTAAAGATTATTCATTTTCATTGTTCAAAGATATTCGGAACGATTTTGAAATGAACGTTAAGGTGATGTTGAAGGAAATACAGTCAATGGGTAACTTAGTTGTGTGAACCTTGCAACCAGGGATGGCGTGATCTGCTAATTTTCACGTGCGTTTCCAATCATGGTGATTTTTCACAGTGATTTGTGATTTTGTTGATCGCTTGGTGGAATAAGATCCCGCAATAAAAAATATAGGTTTCCATTTGAAAAACAACAAAGTTGACCTTCAAACGACCTTGAAAACGTCACCCAAATAAAAAACTGATACTGCCCCCCTCTTTCCCCCTCGAAATCCTTGGACACGTGTTTTACACTTTTTTAATATCTTTCATACTTTCCGAGATATTCGGCTGGAAAGTTTTCAAATGAACACCCTGTACAATTGACATACTTAACAAAAATTCCGTCATGACACTGTCCAACAAATTTCAACTTTCTTTATGTTTCGCTGTAACTGTCGGGTGTCCCTTATAGAGTTTTTTGCGCTTATTCCGAATCTGCCCTTAATTTTTTCCCTACGCGCCCAGTTTTTGAGAAACATGACTTTGAACAAAAACTTATTTTTCAACTTTAAACAAATATTGTGATGTTAAATAAGTTAAACAAGTTTAAACAACTATTAGAAACGAAGAGATGCCACTTTTGCATCCGTTTTGAGGATATTTTTCAATTTATATGAAAAAATAAGGGTCCAGCGGAAAAGATTTTTCTTTCTGGTTCGAAAAAAACATCGACGTTGGAAATTTGAAAGGGTGGTTTCTCAAGATGAAAGTCGGCATTATCGCGTGGTATAGTTCGATTTTCCGCTGGACCCTTATTTTTTGGGATAAACTGAAAAGTATCCTCAAGAAATGGTGCAAAAGTGGTGTCTGTCCGTGTTCAATGATTGTTTAAACATTCATAACGTATTAATATTGGATATCGTTGTATTCGGCAAAGTCTACAGAATCTTTTGCTCCAAACAACAATTCAATATCTTTTACAATAACATCACAATATTTGATTAAAGTTGAAAAATATGTTTTTTTTTCAAAGTCATGTTTCTCAAAAACTGTGCGCGTAGGAAAAAAATTAAGGGCAGATTCGGAATCAGCGCAAAAAACTCTATAAGGGACACCCAATAGTTACAGAGAAGTTATAGAGAAACAAATTTGGTGTTGGACAGTGTAATCAGCGCGAATAATAGTTTATACAAAAATTCTTGATAGAATATACAAGAATATACTCGATTCTGACTCGTCGTCCCCACCCAATACAGTTCTCCCGTTAAATGGGATACCCTGATATTGGATTACGCGTGTGCGCACACGAACAACCAACTTATGGAAGTTCTTGGTTTGTGACAGTTCTTTTATTTGCCAGCGATGTAATTTCGAAGACAGCTCGAGTCCAGAGTCGCCAGATCAGGGGAAGAAGTTACCCTCTCTCTGCCAGCGCTTTGGTCACGTGCACGATACGTAGAGTGGGGTGACGGGAGTCTTAATCTGGCGACTCCGCTCCAGACTCCAGCATTTCCTCGAGATTGGAAGATTCAAGATGCGTGCGTCGCTTTAACTTGCAGATACGCGACTCGACAATATATTCCGTCCGCGCAACTAAGAAATAGATTCGTGCTCGCCGACGAAAAAGTACCGTTGACGCTCGCATTCGAAACTACGACGATAAATTTTTGTAAATCCACTCTTAAACTTTACCGTCGAACAGTCTTTCGAGAGATACCAGAAGTTTCAATGCAACGGACCGCCCGCGCCCGCCCTCCGTGAAACTTCCCTTTATCTTCGTCCCTGCGAAAAATTTCGAAAACATCTTACCGCCGCGACGGAGTATTCCCTTTTTTCTGATGGATCGATCGGGAACGATAAACTTCACCGTAATTATATCGAGATTAATTAATCGTAGGTTTTCCGTTTCAAACTTCCTACCCTTGATAACTATCCTTACGCGGTTAGCATTAAACTGACTTAAAAAATAAATTCGTTTCTTTAGTTCGAGAGATCGAGCGACGCTATCGAGGTTTTTCAATGACAATATACACAATGTAAACGTACACAAACAGATACATTCGTATCGCATTCGGTGTAATCAACTTTGTTTTGTGTTCGTTGTTATCTCGTGTAGAAAATGACTTCTGTGACTCAGAACCATTGCGCAATCATTTGATACGATTACGTCAAAATAAATAGGGAAATAGTCGAAAGCAGTGGAATAAAGTGAAATCGTGTTTAAAAGAGGACACAAGTTGCGAAGATATAGGAAAAGTCATTGAATTGTTTGTTCCTTCACCGATAAGGAAAGTGTAAACCATAAATGGTACAAAAGAGTTACGAAACGCTATCGAGTGTCCAGATGTTTAGGTATCCTAACTGCGGAGAGCTATACAGGGTGTCTCAAAAACCATAAGGTCATTCCAAATAATTTTTTCCTTTAGAAAAATGTACTCCGAGGCTTTATTAAGGAGTTACTATCGAAAAACACATGGATTCTGGCTTGGCCAATCCCAACGCCACGTGATTTTTATTAATGATTGCTTAACGAAGCCGCGGTGACCATTTTCAAAAAGGAAAAAGTTGTTGCAAATGGCATCAGGATTCTCCCCGTTCAAGGAAGTACACCATTTTCGGGACACCCTGTACGAAGGATGTAGATATTCGTGATCTAGGCCGTGATTCTACGCGAACTGACGCGAATCGATCGATCAGAATTCGTATGTCGTTTCGATGGTTCATATTTCTCGATACCTGGTCGTGAATAATATCGAGAAGGGATGCGAGGGATCTATCAAATCGAAATTCCCGGGCTGTCTACTTAAATTTCGCATCGTTCCGCGGCCACGGAAATTAAGGGGAGGCTCCGACACTTCTCCATCAATAATTCAAGTTCGCATCGGGAATCGGTCAATCAGAAATTCCGTGTTGTCTGCCGCGGTGATTCGTGGCTCTGCGAGTCAGCGGTTCGTCGATCGACCGGATTCGCCCTATTCGAAAATGGAGTGTGCCGCGACAAAGAAGAAAGCGCGTTTCATTTCTGGTTCAGCCGCTTGGGGCCGGCGAGGCTTCCGTTCATCTAGGAAAGTGCGACTCCATTTTCATCGAGACACGCGGATTGCACAATGCGACACGTTTCGCGCTTCCGTCTGCTGCTTTTCGCCGTTCCATACACAACCAGAACGGTTTGCTAGACTGTTCACCGTGACGCGACGAAACCGTCTTGTAATTAAGTTTCTGTTTTCGACTTATCGCGTTGTTCGCAAACTCTACTGCAGACTCAACCGCCAACACCGTGGCTTTTCTTCAGCGTCTCTTAATCCTTTTACTTTATGCTAATTTCAAATATATTACGATACACCATTCCTTCTTCTTCGCGACAAGTCTCTTTAAACATCTTTTTACCCTGATCGCGTGGCAGAGTCGCCAGACCAAGACTTGTGTCCCTACTCTATCTTCCCCCTCCACCGCGACCTGGTCACGCGACGCGTTTCATCTCCGTCGTGCATACGTCCGGTACTGTCAAAAGAGGGTAACTTTTTCCCCTCGATCTGTGCGCTTCCTCTCCTCGTCTGGCGACTCTGTGTCGTGGCAAGTTAAATATCAGAAAGGTTCCACACGAATCGTATCGTTATCTTCATCTTAATGTATACGCACACAGTTTTGTTATGCAATACGCTCTATCACCTAATTTGTTTGTTCATTCGAAATGTACGAAAATTTCAAGCAAAGTTGAAAACAAACTTAGATCATAATCGAATCATAATCGAACTTGATATTTGTCCAAAACCTTTCTATTTTCCTTATAGAAAAATGTTAACCCCTTATAGAAAATAGTTAACCCCTTATCCTACAATATCGTGTCACAATATCGTGTCTGTCCTGATGAAAATTCAGAACAGAGTCTGATAAATATGTATGTTATTAATTTCCTTTAAATCGAAATAAAATTCTTCTTGGTTTTGTTAATCTACAGCTATTAGGGTAATTCTGGTCACTGAAACAGTAAAATAAATCGTAGGGCAAGGCGTGAAGACAGTTTAGAATTCTTTGAAGAGAGTATAGAAACTTGACTGCAAGATTTGGCACAGCATTCTTCCTAGCATTTTATTTAGTATGGTTGCCACGAGTCTCTTAAATAGTATATCACAACCCACCCGTCACAAGACAATAAAAACATGAATCATCTGATGTGTAAATTATAAATGTGAACTTTAACTAAGCTGTTCCTGAATAACCCAAACTAAACGATTACGCACGCAGATAAGTCGCCTAGCCTCAAAGCTTAGATTTCCACGGATTACCGCCATGTGTGGCCAAAGCGTGAAACTCTAATGGAGGATCAAATGAAATTAGTAGAATCTCTTCGGCCGGCTTCAAGCTATCGCGGACACCACTTGACAAAACAGAACATTTCATTTTAGAGATACGTATAACGTTTGATTTACAAGACGGATCGAGTATTGGGCACCTAATCGGGCTGTTGGTGTCGCGACGATTTTGTCGGGTTCCATGCTTTATGAAACTGCTCCGAGCAACAGACAGTCCGATTCATCGAACGTGTACATATTTATAGCGAACCGAGTTTCCACGAAGACTTTTCCTGGCGATGAATCTTACGAGCGTGCCGCGAAAGTCAGCCAACTCGAGCGGATTGCCGGATTGTTTGGAATTCTCCGCGACGAACCGTGTCGGCGTGACTGTGCTCGTGTTGAACGTCACTGCTCGGACCAGAGTCACCAGATGAGGGGAGGGAGCACGAATTCAGGGGAAAAAGTTACCCCCTCTCTGCCCAAATGATTCCCCGCTGTCGCTTCACCGCTCCCACTACCAGTGCATCGGTTCCCCCACTGTCAACTATTTCATATTGCCCCTACCGTGCTTTGCCTCGCGTCACTGCGAGGATTCGGCATCTTATACTCGTATACTTCTAATCTCCCTGTCCCGCATTATTTGGAAATTTAACCCTTTGCACTCGGAGCTGTTTTAACTCGAAAATTAAACATTTCTTTCTAGCTACAACAATTCTATGGATATGAAATTGATACGATACCTCGTACAATACTTAAATGTTTAGTAATCGATTGATATCAACATGTTTAACGATGTGAACAATATTTCGAATAATGGTACAGAATATAGAAAGTCGAGAATATAGGATAAAATTTGTTCACACGAGGCTTTGTTCCCGAGAAAATGTTCAAATTCGACTTACTCAAAAACCAAGTCTCGAAGGAACAAATTTTATTCTATACTTTCGATTTACTTTTTCATGTTACTTTTCGGTTTGAAGCACCAATCATCTCCTGTACGGTGCAAAGATTTATGTGACAGCAGATTCGTTAATTTTTAAAATGTAAACACGGACTTGTTCGTACGCGTAGAGCAAACATATTAATGCAGGTCGGAAATGTATAAATACTTTATGCGATGTTATACAATCTGTTTGCCTGACCCATTTCAGTATGTCGCACGGTGCTCGAAATGCTCGATCTAGGTTGATAAAAATGAAAGATCTGACTACCTGGAATTAGAAAAAAATAGACTGCACAGATCTCGTAGAGAATTGAAATTACGAAGAATTAATGAAATTTGTAGAGGCAACGTAGTCTTTCTAGTCAATCCTTGTAAGATCGATGAAGAATTAAATTTTTACAAAGACCATTTTTATCACGAGCAGTTTCTGTCTCGATAAATACAGGGTGTCCCAAAAATGTTGTACTTTCTTGAACGGCGTGATTCCCGAGGTGATTCGAAGTAACTTTTCCCTTTGCGAAAATCTTCTCCGCGGCTTTGTTGGAAATTATAAACGAAAAACACGGACCAATCAGAGCGCAGCTACCGTGGACGGATTCCGGCTCGGCCAATGCCAACGTCGAAAAAATTACTTCAAACGACGCCAGGAATCATCCCTTTCGAGTACAACAGTTTCGAGACACAGTGTATAGTAAGTTTTCGGTGATTACGAATGTTTGTTACACGAATTAGGGCGGGCTCCGGGTGCACCTTGATCGACCATTTCAACCACCGGTGTTTCGACGACGTGACTGTTAAACCAACATTTGTCGGATTAAATAATCATGAAATTATTCTGTTTGCCCGTGCTAGAATTTCGAAGCGGAAACTTTCAATTTAAAAAGAAGTTTCGCCGTCCTTTCAGAACTGGGATCCAAGCGTCAAATTAAATAGAAACTTTGCGTTGCCTACGGAGAAATTGTACTTACCATAGTTACTCTTTATAGATTCAAAGATGTCCAACAATTTTGCTCCGTCCCTTTAACTATTCAAGTGATCTCTCGAAATACATTTAAGAAGTTATATCTGAAACGGTAAGTACTGCCGCAGGAATTCGTGAAACGGGTTAGTCAATAATTCCGGCTGACACGATTGGTTTAAATCCTGGTTGTATAATGGGAACGAAACATTGCAAACGATAGAAGTAATACCGTCAACCAACTTCGAAGAAAAGATTTAAAGATTCCGACTACAGCTCCGTAGTCGTATTCGTGATCCGTCGCGGTAGCGGTGGGGATAAACCCGATTACGAACAGTTTTATTCCGATATAAGACGACGCTTTTTTTGTTACGATTCCGGATTTTAAAAAAAAATCGATTTTACGATCATAGATTCTGAAATAATTCACTGCCACGTGTGCTATTAGGTAGAATGTTCACGAATTTTTCGAGTATTCGTTAAACCGTGCACACCCTGTAGCTACCCGTGTGGTAAGGGTAGCGACTTAAAATTTGTCACGGCGGGTTGTCTTTCAGAGCCCTATCGAATGGTGGGACCAAAAATCAAATTGTTTCGGATGCAGTTTTCGCCATTTTATCCGACTGCACCCTTTATTTGTTTGTAGGTATCATAAAAATGGCTAAAAGTATATAGAGGTACATACTTGTTATTTTGTAAACCGTTAAAATTGTTTTCTTTAATTGCAAGACGTAGTCTTAAATTCTTGTAGTCTTTTTATTGTTTGCAACTACAGCCACAAAAGCCGCAGTTTCTTTCTACGATTTTCTTTGACAGAATCAATAATGATATTGTTTAATCGGTGAACTAGTCTCCCGAAAATTTGTCGTATCAAACGAGTACACGTGCTAATTTGTAGGACATAAATAACGGCAAAAAGGATCTCGGGATAAAAATTGGCGCCCTTATCGCAGCGATGTCCCAGATTCTAATAGTCAATAAAGCAAATGTCAGGAAGTTGAATAAAGAAAGGAAGATTAAGACTTGTGTCCCCACTCTACTTTCCCCTTTTGCGCCGCCGTGCATGTACTGGCAGAGAGAGAGAGAGAGAGAGAGGGTAACTTCTTCCCCTCGATTCGTGTTCCCTCCCCTCATTTGGCGAATCTGGTTTAAACCCATGATGGTATCATTGAAGATCATTTCTAGACATCAGTCACTGTCCAGAGTTCTCGCACTAAGTTAAAATAAAGTATTCTCTGCACTAAGTAATTCAATTACGGCACAACAATTTCAATGAATACCAAAGACCCATTGTGCTTAACAATCGAAGCAATATCGATACTTGCAGTTACAGAAGTATTGTACGCACAGAACGCTATAATGACCGTGTTGCGAATGAAACTTTCAATCAATGTGTCGGAGTTAAGCTTTAAATATCGTAATATACGACTGTAGTGTTTATCCTATGTTGCAAGCAATGACAACACGGAGGAAAGTAACGCATGCAACGGTATATCTACCTCGCAACGTTCCATTTTCTCCAACGAAGGACATATTAATTTAGAAATAAAAAAATAATTCAATGAGGTTGAAAAATACCTTGCGATAAAGAAAATTAAATGCTGGTCACGTCCAATTATTCTCACACGCCGGGGTATCGTAATTAATAGTTATAAATTGCACTGCTGATATTTCTATTAAATTAATTTAGATTGGACAGAATGTAGGAAAAATTATTTCAATTAAAAATACCCGGGTCATATAAAACTTCATTAATTTAAGCTCGCAACGTTACCGGAACCGTTATAATGTACAAAAGTACATAAAGTTATTTATTGTATTTAACTGTCGTGCGAGACTAATAAGTACAAAATACATTTTTTAAAATCGTTGTTTGCTACGTTAGCTTGTAAAAGTGGTTTCCAGAATGTGAGTATGAGAACATACCGGAGAAAGTACGTTTTATAATGCACCCCCGAGCAGAGTCGTCAGGTTAAGAGTTGTCTCCCTCTCCATCTCCCCCTTCCACGACGCTATTACCCCGCGATTCCGCCGCTGTCACGTGACTAATCCGGTCCTGGCAGATAAAGGGTAACTGTTTCCCTCGAATTCGTGCTCCCTCCCCTATTCTCGCGACTCCTCCCCCGAGTTAGGACAACGTGAGTTAGGTATCGTGAAATCGGGGGACGATCGCCTAGCACTATGATTAGACAGCGAACTTTATGCATTTATGACAAAAATGAGTAGGTGTAATTTGAAACAGTAAAAACGTTAGAAGAATTTAAACATATATTGTTATAGTAAATTTCAATCTATTAAACATATTAAGAAAGAAAATCAATTTCTAATTCACTCCAGTTTGTTGCAATTCAGGTAGACAACTTTTATTTTGCATAAAGATCCGCTGTCTATTTATGAGTAAACTGCGGATCTCCATGCATTTATAGCAAAATCGAGTAGATGAAATTCGAAATTGTAGGAAAATTTTGAAAATTGAAGATGTTAATATATGATTAGGGAAAGAAAGAACATTCTCTATTTGGTTTCTACTTCTTGCAATGGACGCAGACAATTTTTATTTTGCATCAAGTTCCGCAGCCCGATTATGAGTAGACTGCGGATCTTTATACATTTATAGCAAAATCGAGTAGATGAAATTCCAAATTGTGGGAAAATTTTGAAAATTGAAGATGTTAATATATGATTAGGGAAAGAAAGAACATTCTTTATTTGGTTTCTACTTCTTGCAATCGACGCAGACTATTTTTATTTTGCATCAAGTTCCGCAGTCCGATTATAAGTAGACTGCGGATCTTTATACATTTATAGCAAAATCGAGTAGATGAAATTCCAAATTGTGGGAAAATTTTGAAAATTGAAGATGTTAATATATGATTAGAGAAAGAAAGAACATTCTTTATTTGGTTTCTACTTCTTGCAATGGACGCAGACAATTTTTATTTTGCATAAAGATCAGCAGTCCGATTATGAGTTTCCGATGTAGAATCGCAATCAACGTTGCGCCGTCCATTCGCCCACGGCTACTCGATTCTCACATATCTACGAGTACATACCTAATCCGCCCACGCCTCGTTACGCGCGGCTCTCACGCTTTATTTCTCCCGAACGGTTCTGTTGTACGAGAAAAACGAACAGGGAGATCGGAAAGAAAAAATGTGGATGCTCGTATTAACGTCACTTTCGATTCGCCGCCACGATAGCGTTTCCTTGGGAAGTCGGTACGCGAGCATCAACACGCGACGATATTGATACTGAACATTGCGTAAGGCGATTCGCTCGCGAACTTTCGGAAGGCACGTCTCTCGCACGATTATTCTTCCTCGTCGGAAACTTCTTTCGATCCGACTAGGCAAAAACACAGTAGTGTGCGAATAAATTGGTTATCCATAATAACCAATAAATGATAGTTTTCAATATTTCACTTGTGTTCGCATTAATTCGCACACTACCGTATGTCGCGTCGTTTTCTTTTCTTTTGCCTTTTTAACCCTTGTGTAGTCGACCGGGTACTCGGGTACCCATTCGCTGTATTTCTTTCAACAATTTATTAATGCTCCTCTAAAAAATATTATAAAATTTTTCTGGACGTCCATTCTTTACTCGCTAATATATTAATTTATAGTCTCATTTATTTTAAATGCAGAAAGGTTTTAAATAATCTATACATTTTGGTTGACTAAACAAGGGTTAACCCTTCCGACCTAGAATATTTTCCATTCCCTATGATTTTTGAAATTTTATGGATATGAAATTGGTATAATATCCAAATGTTTGGTAATTTATTAAATATCGACATATTTAATCGTGTAAACAATATTGAGTAATGGTACAGCAATTTTTAGCGAAGCTTCCGGAGCTCACGCGCTAAGGGTTAAATCGCTATAAAATTAGACAAGTTAAATAACGCTGTGTATTAGACCGGATCGAAAAAACATTTTATTCGAAATCGAAAACGCAGCACACGGGAAAGGTTGTGGTTCGACGCCCCAATGATAGAATCAAAATCCCAAAGTTGTGCGATGATGCCTTCAGTTTGCGCATTGAGCCGAAAATTTAAAAATTTTCAAAAAGTATGATTAAACATGATTAAGCCCATATCTTACGTACCTCGGAAACAGCGAGTGAAAATGTTTAAATTCTGCGTTGGTGTTAAATCATGATTAATCATACTCTTTGGTTGCCCTTGCGCAGTCTATAACAGAATATACTTCGATTTCAATTTTGTTTAGAATAGCTTTGTTGCTCGTTTTATGAGTAACAATATAAATGAGTATAAAAAAACCTCCAGTTTTATCCAGACCGTTATATCATAAGCTGCTCGGAGAAACGCGAGCGACGAAATAGCTGAGCAGATCGTGTACAGTTGTTTTATTTGCGATTTAACCGACGCGACGCGCGACGTTCGATCGTCGCATGTTTCTGCATTTAGAGATCATGTATGGAGATGAACTGTCGGTGAGAATGCACTCCTAAAACAAGAGAACTGTGTTTTTTCCGCGGACAAAGGGTTCCATCTAATATTAGATATCGATCCACGCGTGTCTGTGCATGAAAGTCTGTATTTACTGAAATCTCGAACGCGCTCCGTGCGATGTTTCATCGGTTCAGTTACACGAGCAACATAGAAAATTCAGCATCGCCCTGCATACTTTCAGTCTGCCAGTCTTCATTCGGTCGTACGCGATTAGTCGCTAAATAATACGATCGAGAATAATAAATATTTTAGGTTATTATTTCTCTTGAGCGTTTTTCCCGTATCGTACGACGTATTGTTTCGCTAAAGTGTAGTGGGAGATGATTAAAAATGGAGAAATTAAACAGTTCGATGTGTGTGTATGTGTGTGGAAAAAAATAGCGGAATGAAAACCACGGAACACGTCGAGCTCCCTCGCAAAGAAGGGATATAACTCGAATGACTCGGGTAAATGTCCGACTTCTACGGGGTGAGAACAAAGGTGCTTCTATTGATTATCTCAAAATAACTCGCACGGACTTAGTAATCACGCCGGAGGAACGACAACGGATCAATCTCGTAGCAGCTATGTAGTTTTCATATCCGGAAGTCTCGCGACGCTGTCCACGTCAGAAAATCGTGTCAGCCATGTGTCGGTCTAACATTATGCAGCCCGCAATTCCATTTCCAAACGCATGGATATACATAGACTGCTCATCATTTTCAGCCGTTCGTAGAATACATTAACCCTTACCACTCGAATGGTGACTCTGAGGCGCCACTAAAAATTCCTCTACCATTATTCAAAATGTTGTTCACATTATTAAATACGTACAGTGCTGTTCACACTCGAATAGCCTCGAATAATCCAAATAACTCCATAGTATGAAATTGCACCCCATATCACAACGGAACCGAGCGATGAATAACGTCGAGAAAGAATTCGAATCTCTTTCCGTAAATCGTGATAGTAGTAGGAAAATCCGTCTGGTTCATCCACATTGAATTTTTTCTCATCCGAGAAAATTATATTGTGCCATTGTTCAGTCCAACTCATGTGCGTTCTAGCAAATTGGAGTCAGGCTTCGATATGCCTTCTCATTAACGCAGCTTTTCTTTGCATTTTCGTGCGTTTTATCTATGCAACACTTTGTATGCCGCGTATAACAGTTGAAACTGACGCTTTCGATTCAACTTCCTGTTTGATTTTCTTAAGGGAAACTGCTGCATTCGAAATTTTACAGAAAATTGATCTCCTTTCCCTCTCCGTTGTAGCTCGTTTTGTTCTCCCGTTACCATTTTTTCCATAATTTCCAGGGTTATTACAGAAATTATTAATTACTTTAACACTCCTATTAATTCTTTTTCCAATTTTTCGGTTTGAATACCCTTCTTCTTTTAAAATTTTAATTTTTCCAATTTCCGAGGCTAATCGAGTGAACAGCACTGTATATCGTCATCTAATCGATAGACAGCGGATTTTATGCATTTATGACAAAAATGACTAGGTGTAATATAAAACTGTAAGGACATTAGAAGAATTGAAAAATGCAGTTTTATTATTTTCATCTATTGAACATATTAAGAAAAAATAAGGTATTACTCGAAAATCATAGAGAATAGCAATATTCTAGGTCGGAAAAAATGTTTCATTTTCGAGTTAAAATACCTCCGAGTGCAAAGAATTAATCAACATTTTTATTTTACATAAAGATCCGCTGTCTACTAATCAATTACTAAACATTTAGGTATTGTACGAGGTATCATACAAATCTATTGTATCAGGTATTACTAAAAAATCATAGAGAATGGAAATATTCTATGTCGGAGGAAATGTTTAATTTTCGAGTTAAAATACCTCTGAGTGCAATGGATTAACCAACCACGCGTTTCTCATTAAATCCCCCAAAATTACAATCCTTCGCGGAAGTAAAAAATAATTGTTTTGTAATAAAACGACTCAACAATTTCCATCTGAAACTTTCTCATCGTTTGGAACGTAGTTTATAGAATAAATTTATAGTTTATAGAGTAATCAAAATTATACAGCATACATACATATACAGGGTGTTTCAATAATGTTGCGGAGAACACTTTCATAAAGGAAATAGTTATTTCAAATGACCTTAGGAAACACCCTTTTCAAAGAAATACAACACTTTTGGGACACCCTGTATATGTATGTATACACCTTAATATACGTTTATAGGATCTGCTCGAAATATGTAAACTGTGGAAAGTCAATGTCGACCTAAAAAATTATAACAAGTATAGTTCTTATCAACAATTTCACATTTATTCAAGCTAATTCTTCTATTACGGCAGTTACTGTAACGAAATTACAAACAAATAAGTTTCTAATGATTGTAGATAAAGAAAAGTATGTATTCCATCTTATGCACAATATAGAAACAATCTCCTCAATTCGATATTGTAGCCAAAAATTTTCGACCAGGCCAAAATTAAGATAAATCCGTTGTTCGGAAAATTTAACGAAGCACCGTATTTTTATTGTTAGGAAATACCAGTAATCTGTAACGATGCAGCGAAATGCTGTCGGCCACTTTTGTCTGGCTGCTGGAATCGAATTACATTCTGGTCGGAAACTTTTGGCATCCGGTGTGCCCCTATGATATTAACATTACACAATTATTAATGGTAATATTCGCGTGATTCCCGAGGCGTGTTGATTCGTTCCCCAGCGCGGATGTATGAAAACATTCGCGGCGAATCAAAATAATGTTAATAGCGAAGGTTCGTTTGTGTGTGTGTTTTGAAAGCAAACGGGAGGTAAAATCAAGAAACTCGTTAAAGCGAGCGAAAATTCTTTTGAAACGTTCCTCTATGGAAAATGGAGACTTCGATGCGCCGGTTCCGCAGTTCCGATGAAAGCATCGCTGAACGATCGCGCTTCTTGCGGTGTTTACGCGGCGTTTTCAACGGGTTCGCTGCGTGTTTTTCCCGGATCCCCCCCCCCCCCCCCCCGTGGTCGTTAATACGTCAACGCGACGAACCGGGCCAGTGTCGCCAGACGAGGAGAGGGAGTACGAGTTGAGGGGAAAGAGTCTAACCTACCCTCTCTCTGGAAGTACCGGGCACATGCACGATCTTAGACCATACACAGAATGTATATTCACACTACAGTAATTCTTCAATCGGTGTCCGGGGTCGCCTGTGCAATCGCAGTCCAGTGCCTACCCTCTCCACTGCCGGCCAACGCCGCGCCGCACCGCAGAGCGGTGATGATTGATCTCGGCTCGAGTATATCGGTGTGAACACCACTACGTTGACACCATGAATCGAATGTTCAAACTTCTTCATTTTCATTATCTTTTTATAGGACATTCAGTGGCTTGTTCCTGACATTTTTCTGATTAAAACAAGACCAATCACGATATAATTTCAAGTGTATTTAGTGGTTTAATCGAGTGGTTTAATCGGGAGTGGTTCGTTCTGTCCTTCTCTATGTTCAGGCTCTCGTTTGAAGTCTCGGCGCGGTCGGCGCGGTAGACGCAGTCATAACAAAAATAGTGTCTCTACACCATCGCCGTCCTTGCTGAACACGGCTGTTGGACACCGATCGAAGAATTACTGTATTACCGGCCAGTAGCCAGCATTTTTCTTGTAAATAGTAAATATTAGAAACAAAATGAGAGAGGAATAGGTAGTACAGTATTTTATACGCGACACGATGGCGTATGTGATTTTTTTTTGTGTTTATACTATTATGTTAGATACGAAGATGACTTTCAATTTTTTAAACGGAATGCTGTATATTTTTTTATGTCACACGAAAGCGTGTATCTAGACGAATTCATCCGTGTGCTGCACAGTGACCTTCAAGGTCATGCAAGGTCAGGAATGGAAGAAATATTTTGAATATTTCATATCAATGTGTTTACAAGTACTCCTTATTGGCGAGGCTGCGGTATAATGAAATATTCCAAATGTTTCTTCCATTTCTGACCTTGCATGACCTTGAAGGTCACGTGACTAATCGTCACAATGTCACGCGAGTAGTCCGGTACCGGTAGAGGAAGAGAGTGACTTTTTTCCTCTCGATTCGAGTCAATCCCCTTGATCCGTCGACTCTGGTGGGGATACAAGTCTTAATCTGGCGACACTGAAGCCGGCCGCGCAAGGGTAGACGCGCTCCGAATACGAGTATGGTCGCGGAGAGCGGTTCGCGTAGAAATAGAAACGGAAGTTCAACACGGAAGTCGTGGGAACGCAGGGCCAGGCCGCCAGGCCGTAAAGCATCGGTACACATTAAAAAATTGATTGGTTCTCGTGCAGAAGCCTCCTCGGAACCCATTCAAACCGTGTGCAATGCAATTCGGGGATTTTTTGTCGGGGACAAGTGCTGCACGTGAAATCTTTACGGCGGTTTACGCGGATGGGAACGGATTGCGACATGAATTTTAAAAAATTCAATCCGGCGCGCTGTTTATCTTGAAAATTTCAACTACGACCCACTGACCTGCATCGGATAGCTACTATACACACTGTTCTCTGCAGGACGAATTCGCGAAACACAATATTTGGACATGGTGCTTCGAATTTCACGAGATATCCACACGTGAAGTTTACTTTCACGGACGAAGTTGAGTTGCTTACCTCCGTAATCGATTTTATGCTTCTTCTTTTAAATACACAACAATTATCCGCCTCCCCTGTCGATTAGATACCGTTCACTGGTTCTGAATAAATATTACTTTAAAATATTGCACCACCAGCTTAGTACAGTACAGCCTTGATCTAAGAAAAACCCTCTCGTCCGTGCTGTTTATCGTGTTTATCATGTTATATCGTGTTCAGTATCATTTTAATCAGAAAAATGCCAGAAATATTTAAGTTGGCGAAAGTTGCATAAAATAATAATGAAAAATATTGAAGTTCGGCCCGCGGTGGAGGTAATATTCGTAAATGATTTATACGTGATTTATTCATAGATTTCGTAGATCCTGCGGTTTCCGTTTTCTTAGATCAAGGCTTTAATTTGAACCGTAGTTGTTTTTTCAAAGAAGAAATTTTCAAACTGACGATTTACCATTGTATCAATTTCACACCGAGAGACGAATTAAGTTTGAAATGCAGAAGACGGATGAAGTATTCGTTTAAACTTTTTATACGTAGCCTATAGCACGTAAAATTTGTTATTATTTATAGCACACATGTTACGGATACAGTGTCTGTTCTATGAAAATAGGTTTGATTTTCACGTGACAAAATATTTGCGACTGTAGACGTGGCATTTTAGAGAAACAAACGCCACGTTCGTCTATACATATATCAAAGACACATGAGAAAGTTTAGCTGCAATCGAATTTATAATTGATGCGCCACGCTTATGGCATAACAATTGAAAGTTAGGGAACAGTTTATGTCTTTCACTTGTCCGTGGCGAAACGATTTTTCAATTGTGCAGCATTATACTCTATTCTAGACTACGGTAAACATGTCAGATATAATTAACAAAATTTCAATGACCATTTCCCTGTACTCAAACGGACATACGTATGTTGCGTTAAGTGCGTGTGTATTCTGACAGTAAAACAAAAGCTTAAATTCTTCTTGTCTCCTCGCTCTAGCTTCCCCTTCTTCGACGCTATTCCCCCGCGCGGCGTACATACGTCACAGGATCACGTGACTAATCCGTCAGTGACAGAGAGAGAGAGAGAGAGAGAGAGAGAGAGAGAGAGAGAGAGAGAGAGGGGGTAACTGTATTCCCCTGAATTCGAGTCGATTCCCCAGATCTGGCAACTCTGGTTCACCGATGCGTTCACAGAGAAGTAAAAATAGATAAAGAAAAAGTTCTGTACGCAATTGGATGAAATTATTCATACTTTTGACGTTTCAAATGTTCTTATGCAACGTAAAATACGTGCGTAAAAGTCCCACTAGATTAATTGTATTTTCGACTGCAATACTAACGAGTCTGTGTTCATATGTTTATACAAAAATTGTTTCTTTCTCATGTTTGCACTATTTCTGTGTTTACACGTTCTCTAGTTCTACTTGTAGAATGAACTAAGTTTGCTCGACGGGCGAATTTGGAAAACCCTGTATAGTGACACATGCCATCAATTGTAACGATAGCATTTGGTCGACCGAGGTGAGAAGTATGACATGCATGCATAATAAGTCACGTGGTCGGATGTGTGGAGGTCCTCAAGCCTCCTGCTTGCTACGTCAAGCTGTATTATTCACTGGACTACTACTACTATGGATATTTCAATGAAAATTTCACAAATTTTTTCAATGTTCTTTTTCCATCTTTGTTGTTAACCTTTTCGATCGATGTTTAACTCGATCGACTAAATTACGTTATTATCGCCGTTTCACAATTTAATTATTAAACGAAGGCATTTATTTCAATTCTCAAGTTTCTATTTCACTCCAGTTTGTCGCAATTAACTTAGCTCTTATTTTCCATAAAGATGCGTTGTCTAGCGATTAAAACCTCCCTAAAACAAGTGTCTGATTTTCTCTCAAAAAATATACTAATTTTCACACTAATATTTTCTTTACATACAAAAAGTATTCCGCGTATAGAATAATTTTTAATAAAGAATATAACAGTAACATTAATAAATAGACTGCGGATCATTATACGTTTATAGCAAAACTGAGTAGATGAAATTGAAAATTGTTGGAAAATTTAAAAAAATTGTAGATGTCAATGTATGATTTCTCCTCTATTAGAATCATTAAGGGAAGAAATAACATTGCATTTAGTTACGATCTCTTGCAATGGATGCAGACAATTTTTATTTTGCATAAAGATCCGCGGTCTATTAATAAACAATTTAATATAGAATCATTTCTTCCAGAGATAATTGAATTGACTTGGGTTGGCAGTGTCATCGATGAGATGAAAAACATAGAAATGGGTCATTTTGACCCGTCTGGTAGTTCTAGTGTTAAAATCACGTCGTTCTCGTAGTTGGACGTCCGCGAAAGAGTAACTCGAGCCTGACCATTGTTTGTGCATCTAATACCGCGGCTGCAGCAGCGTGCAGCGCAGCCGACGCGGCCAGCTAGGCGAGGAGACGAGACGAGACGAGACGAGACGAGACGGGACGAGACGAGACGATCCGGGACGGAGGAAAGTCGTGGAAAACAGACAATGACGCGGCCATGTTGTTAGAGCGGAGAACCTCCATTATGAGCGGCGGCTACAATGTAACGTGCCGATAAATGGCGGGAATGGGGTGTGTGACGCGAGACTATCTGGACGCATTATAATTTGAATACAGCTCCACATAATTTCCCCCGCGGGGTAACAGTCTGGGCGGAACGGGATGACGACGACGAGGACGACGACGACGACGACGAGGATCATCCGTGTGATCGTATTACGTAAAGGGAGCGAGTACGATGGCATTGCGATGCTAGTGGACGACCGGCCACTTTGTAACGTTCTAACGTGGTTGAGCGCATCTATGTACGTGTTCAAGTTCTTTTTTTAGAAGAAACTCGTATTACGTTCACACGAACTAATATAGAATGCTCTTTCGTAACCGACTTTGACTTTTTCAGTCATTATTTCGTTTGGACACAGAATTTCCAACGCGCCGCGCCGTCTGCGTCGTATTCCGCTCGACATTATCGTAAGTTATTTACTCCGCGGAAGTCTGTTTAGACCAGAGTCGCCAGATGAGGGGAAGGAACACGAATCGAGGGGAAATAGTTACCCTCTCTCTCTCTCTCTCTCTCTCTGCCAGTACCGGACACATGCACGGCAGAGGCGAAACAGCGTCGTAGAAGGGGAAAGTAGAGTGGGGACACAAGTCTTAATCTGGCGACTCTGGTTTAGACGCGAACTCCTACCGTGCGATTCCTTTCTTTATTCATCTTCCTGGCGTTCGCTTTATTGACTATTAGAATCTGGGACATCGCTGCGATAAAGGCGCCAATTTTTATCCCTTGTTCCTTTTTGCCGTTATTTATTTCCTACAAATTAGCACGTGTACTCGTTTGATACGACAAATTTTCGGGAGACTAGTTCACCGATTAAACGATATCGTTATTGATTCTGTCAAAGAAAATCGCAGAAGGAAACTGCGGATTTTGTGGCTGCAGTTGCAAACAATAAAAAGACTACAAGAATTGAAGAGTATCGATACATTTCTCACAACTTCGGAAAGCCACTCGAGAGAGAAATAAATTCCTATTTGGTTGCTACGTCGTGCAATTAAAGAAAACAATTTTTATTTTTACCAATGATACATTAACAGTTTACGATATAAGAAGCACGTGCCTATACATACTTTTAGCTATTTTTTATGATACCTACGAACAAATAAAGGGTGTAGCCGGATAAAATGGCGAAAACTGCCCCCAAACCAATTTAATTTTTGGTCACACCATTCGATAGGGCTCTCAAAGACAACCCTCTTTAAGCATGGTTTAAGGTATGCTCTATTTGTTCTGTCCTGCTGGACGAAAAATTACGAAAAAATTCATGAGCATTCTACCTGACAGCACATACGACAGTGAATTATTTCAGAATTTTTGGTTGTAAAATCGATTTTTAAAAAGATCCTGAATCGTAACATTGCCGATTTTACAATGTACCGAAGTTTTCAGAGTACCATTTTTATGTTATTATGTTAGTTGCATCTCATCGTGATTACTCGTGTGTATTTTTGGCAGATTTTTCGAAATATGCGAACATGTTTAAAATAAAATTGGAAATCTTCAAACATTCGAAACAAATGAATATTTTGTATCGAAGTTTTGGAGATGTCAGTTCTATAAACTGATATTCCGTAATTGTATTGTTTTGTGGTATTGTTGAAACCATTGTTCTTGATTTTTTTTCAGAATCTTTTATCTAGTGCATCGTAGTAAAAGAAAAGAAAAATCTGTTAATCAGACATAGCATACGGAGGGTTGATACAAGCGATTGAAAATATTGCAGTATCTGGATATTCAAAGGAAAATAGACCCGATGGTTTAAACGAGTTTAAAGGTACTATGCGAAAATTGCATCACGCGGAAACGTTGGAAGTTAAGCAAACTGTTTTCCTTTTCACAGCGCGGTGTCCCGGTTTGTCGTTGCGGAATACAGTAAAGAAGTTTATTTTACTTTCTTCGGAAGGTAATTATTTAAACGGCAGTCGGATCCTCTGTGACAGGCGGAATTATATTCTGCTTGCTGTTTGTTTGGAGGAGAAGCTTACTTTTAGCTTCTACTTTCGGTAATAATGTAAAACGTCCGTCTGAAATATTTCGTTTCTGCTGCTTGGAAATTTGATTACCGTTGATTGGACGATTTTCCGCTTGTGTCTTTGAAATGCTAAAAACCTTCGATGCCGAAACGCAGAACTTGGCGTGTATAATTTTCTGACGCTGAAATCGCCGAGTGCAATGTACTCTAAATGAAAGTGGTTTGTCGCGTTCGATAATCTTCTGGACTACGAAATTCGCATAATTAATAGCATGAATCCTTCGCTACCATGATACCAATTCAAGAAGAATCGTTGGGTATATTCTGATCCAGTGTTACAAATGTTCCATCTGAATTCTAATTTTTTCTGTCGGTTCAAATCACATACTTCTACGATGGATAATAAGATCAATGTTTATTTATGCACAAATTGTCTGCATCGGTTGCACCAATGCAACCGAGTAGAAGTTTCCTTCTCTTTCTAATCGCTTGGTCTGCAGATTCTCATGCATTTATGAAGAAACTGTCCTAAGAGAATATGGGAAAACCTTGAAAGGGGTGGTTTCTGAGATCATTTGAAGTAACTTTATGAAATAGATCCACCTAAAATTGTCAAAAGCATCCGCCTTACGAGGATCTTTATGCAAAATCAAAACTTTCTACATTTTTGTCGTAACTGCATAAAATCCGCAGTCTACCGATCTCGACGAAGCAGATCAGAAAATATGTAAAAAGATAGACATTTTCGAATTTGAATGTATCTAACATTTCCAAAAGCATCCGCCTCGCGAGGATCTTTATGCAAAATCAAAATTTTCTATCCGAATTGCATCAACCTGGAGCGAAATAGAAATACGTTCAACAGATTGAAAATAATATAACTGTATTTTCAAATTTTTCTAATGTTTTACACGTACACATTTTTCTAACGAATGCGTAGAATCCGCTGTCTAGTCGATGACTAATAAATTACAGTAATCGATACATTTCAAGTGAGTGGCAGTCGCAGTGAATCGTCGATTTTCGTAAATCTACGAGTGTCGATCGATCTCCACTAGAGAATAAGCGAAAAATAAAATTCGGCAACCCTCTCCGGTTCGAGCGATTTTCCTCGCCGTAAAATTACAGCGGCCCTAGTAACGCACAGCGCCTCCCATCGACAGGCTAGCCTGCAGCGTTCCCCAGATATAATTACATTAGCCCAATTTTTCTCGGAACTATGTAAACACGAAAAATAGTTTGGCCGCGGTAAAAGGAAGGAGGAAAATCCGACGGTAGACAGTGACCATCTACAGAGAAAAATGGTGGTCGGTAGTGGTTGAAATGAATGATCGAGGGGGTTGAAATGATTCGAAGCCGCGTAATTCCGTGCGCGTGCATCGCGTTGCACCGCGCGTTGCACCGCGCGTTGCATCGTATCGGTTCGACGGCGCGGCGCGGCGTGGCGATCTGCTGCGAGGAGGAAAGTCGAGGAAAGTGCGGGGCGACGAGGAATACGTGCGTGTGCCCGCATCGCGGCGTGATTCTAGTCGGGAGGGGGTGCGAAAGGTGAAGAGTGGGCCAGAGCGTGTGACACGCGGATAGAGCCTGGCGAGGGAGACGGCGTTACACGCGAAAAGAGACACGGGGAACACTGTGGCAGAGAAAACGGGTGGGAAAGAGGAGTATAGGAGAAGGGGCGGGAGGACGGCGGAGGGGAAAACGTCGGGGGAGAGAAAATGCGGCGAGGAGGACGGGGAAAACGTGTGCACGCGCTTGAATGTGTGTTTGTCTGTGGAAAGAGGGACGGAGAGGTATCGGGGCTGGAAAAAGAGGGTCGAGAAAAAGACAGCGGACCGTGCCAGAGAGCGAGAAAGAGAGAGAGAGAGAGAGCAAGTGGGAGGGGAGTTGTGCGCGCATCGGCGTGCACTGCACAGTGCATGCACCTCCGAGAGGTGTGGGTGAGAGACGCGTTTGTGTTGGCACGAGCGTGTAACTGGGTCGCGGGTTCGACAACTTCAGCCAAGGCTGCTAGCTGCAGCGGTTCTCATTCGCGGCTTTCGTCGCGATCTCGCTACCGATCCTCTTCCCGACTCGTGCACGATTTTTTCTCTTCCACCGCCGCCGCCGCCGCCCGCAAACTCGAAAATTCCCTGAAAAGCGCTCTCATCCGAAATCCGACACGTTGTATATTTCTTTGCTTCCCTCACCCTCACCCTCACCCTCACCCTCTCTCTCTCTCTCTCTCTCTCTCTCTCTCCCGTTTTTTTTTCTCGGATGCTTGAAAAGTCGCGCCGCGAGTAACTCGTGCTCTCCGTCTCTCCCTCTCTTTGTCACGCTTTTTCTCTCAGCGAGGCGGGTTTTAAAAATTCACATTCGCCGCGTTTCAGTAAAAATAACCGGTTACAAGACCGCGCGCGGTTCGGTGTAACCAGAACCATCGATCGATACGATCCTCGGCGAGCTGACTCTTTTCCCTTGCCAGAGTTAATTGAGGAAACACGATGCCGCGAACGTTGCCAGCCGAGGCTTCTACCTTTTTCTCTTGTCTAGCTGTCGAACTACGATTAAATGTCACTATGACATCCGACTATTTAGCCGCGCAATCTTCGGTTTGGATCGCCAGTTCTTCCCAGACACGCGCACCCGCTCTACCCGCCTCCGGTTTACGTCAACTTTTACTAATGCAACGGCCACGATAATGTGACCCACGTTATTCAAACTTTCGCTGCAATACAACATCATAGTTGTTTGAGGAGAAGTACGGACGCGATCATAAGCTGGTTAAAGTCTGTATGTGTTTTATACGAAAGTACATGGACAGTAAAAGTACACGCAATTGTTTGGACTGTACTTAATATACAAGGTCTCCCAAAAATCTTGTATTTCCTCGATAGGGGAGGTTCCTGACGTTATTCGAAGTAACTTTTTCCTTTGCGCAAATGTTCGCGATCTTGTTAACGAGTTTTCAGCGAGAAACGTGGACCAATGATAGCGCGGCTACAGCCGACGGGCTCCGGTTCGGCCAATGCGCGCTGTGATCTGTCCAAGTTTTTCGTTAATAACTCCGTAAGAAAACCGCGAAGAAGATTTTCGCCAAGGAAGAAATTACTGGAAATTGCCTCAGGAATCGCCCTTTCAAGAAAATAAATTTTTTGATCGCGTTGCGCGGGAGTCTAGTGCACTTCATTCGAACGAAATCTGGTTGTGAGATTTCGATCGTGTGACCGTTTCTTTGAAAAGTTTCGTGGGGACTCGAGATTCCATCTCTGTTCTTAGTATGAGCAGGAATAATTTTTAGAAGCCGATTGACCGGAAAAGCGAACGAAACAAATGGTTCGAGCCGTGCGAACAGCGTTTATTGTATTTTTCCATCAGAAAACAGTCTATTTTGCTCGATGTTGAATAACGAACGTTTCCCATTCGACAATGGGAAAGATCGAAACGGGGAGGTCGATAAACCGTGTTCGAAGTTTCCACGTCTGAGGGTTACCTTGGGAGCGTGATTTAACGAGGCTCGCGCAAATAACGCGAGCCGCTTTAAGGAGACGGAACAACGCACCGTACCCGTTGAATACAACGGGAAACTTTGCGTCATACACCGAGTTATCATGAAAGCATACTCTTTTTATTGCTACGCCGCGCCGTCGCAGTATTGGAGATCGACGACACGGTTGTTGGTATTGTCCGAGAACGCGCAACGTGACCGCTCATCTGTTTGCCGCTTATTCTAAATAAACGTATTCTCTGCGCACGCATTATTCTAATTATGTAGTTGGCCGAAATACCATATTTCGAACCATTTAATTTAGAAAAGAAGAGAAATTCTCCTTGAGAAATCTCGATTATCCGAACTAAACGAGGACACCTGAGAGGTCGCATAATAGAACAGTAACTCGATTAAATTGTTATCGTCCATATTTATTGATTTGTCCAACAAACAGTCTTTCATATTTCACGTTGAATTAAGTTATTGGCATTTGAAACTTCAGACACAATTTTTGGAGCATCGTTGGACCTTCATACGCCCTTCAAAAATAGTCCAAAGATTCTCGATTACGAGTTGTTCATTGTTGTTTTAAACTTTCACTCGACCAGTAACATTTCGTTCATAATATATAAAATTGCAATGCAATCGTAGAGGAATGAACCATGAAAGAGGAATCAAATCTTCTAACAGAAAAGATAGAATTTTCTAATAGACGAAGTCAAAATTGAAAATAATTTTCACTCACAAATATGTTTTATCACGCATTTTGTAAAATCCCATATTTTATCTAGAGTTTTTACAAATGAATGTCTACAATGTCGCGATCGAGAGATTAAGATTAATGTTAAGTATGTATTTATGTATGTATAGCTAAAGTTATAAATATAAATACTGGCATAACACGTTACGTGTTTCTCTTAATTTCAACCAATTATTCAATAAATCATGTGGAACTTTCTTTAACGCCCACATGAGAAAGT
The DNA here is from genome assembly GCA_028455805.1 of Lasioglossum figueresi. Taxonomy (NCBI): domain Eukaryota; kingdom Metazoa; phylum Arthropoda; class Insecta; order Hymenoptera; family Halictidae; genus Lasioglossum; species Lasioglossum figueresi. The sequence continues at coordinate 1,744,728 of CM052196.1, read as the reverse complement.
TTATTCTCTGAATAGATACGAATTTTCATGAAAGAGAGAGGAGGGGGGGGGGGGGGGGAGAACATCTGGAACCTAGTAATCGATACAATAAATATTTAACGAAGAAAAGTTTTTCTCCGCTAATCATCGCGATGCCATTTAGTAATTCATGAATCAAATTATAAGCTGCAATTTTCTCGAGGAACATGAGCCTTTAAGAGCGAGCATCCGTCGACTTTTTTACTAACGATTAAAGATCATGTTATATGTTAATCGATGCGGACGCAATCCATCGAGTTTCCCCACTGTCGTTTTTCTCACCTCGATTTTATCGCTTCCTTCGTTTGATCAACTAATCGAAAATGTTGTTCAACATATAATTAAAGTAACACTGAAAATAATTTGCTGCATTTCCAGATTTGTTTCTCAGATACCATATTTGGTTCGCGTCAAATTGTTTTTCTATTTCATAACATTTGAACATTTATTGACTGCGTTCACTGTAATATATATGTTTAATATAAATGATAATATATTAAACTATATATGAAAATGATGGCACGGGTTAGTCGATACTTCCTTTCTTTATTAATAACTGTAGCTTTTTTCCTGTAACGCAGTTGTAACGTTATTACACAATAGTATTCGAAGTAAAAAAGAATTTACATAACCTGTTAACTTTGAGATAGTCGAGTAGAAACAAAAACATAATCTTCTTAACCTACTTATCGTCATTCTATGTACGACTGTTTTAGAAGTAAATGACGTATGTGCTGGATTTTGAAATTTTAGTTTACGCCGGTTGAACAAACGTGAAGTAAACAGAACGAAAATAAATGAAAATAATTACCAACGCGTTTAGATCTTTTGAAATCGTAATAGTCAAAAGTATTCCAATTTTAACATTTTTTCAACGATGTATTTTTGACGTGTTTTTTTATTCGTAATATTTGACTTGGTAGAAGTGGAATGTATTCTAATGATACGAACGAGCGTTTATCCAGTATCTGAACGAATACACTATTGTGTACGAGTGTTTGCCTTCCTATCGAAGAAATATACAATTTTTATATTTTCAAGTTCGCTTCGAGAACTCTCGGCGACTGAACATGGACGTTGCGGTTCTTATCGGCCTTGCAAAGAAAATATTTCGAAAAATAGTACCGAAGGAAATAATACTATAGAAAGGTAAACACTCTACCTTCCCCCTCTACCACGCTTTTCCCCACGCTTGTGCGACAATGTCACGTGACTAATCCGGTAGTGGCAGAGAGAGGGTAGATTGTCTTTAAACGACACAACAATCCTTCGTATAAAAGTAAAATATTCTTAACGCAACAAACGGAAATAGAAATTTATTTCCTTACAGATGGTTACGAAAACATTTATAAATGCTTCTGATATTTTTACTGTTTCGTGCATCTCCCATTCGACATAAACCCATCAAATTCCCAGTCTAATTATAATCTGTACATTTCCGTGCAATAGTTAATTAGTTGCTATTAATATGTTGAAATCACCAAATTCCTCGTCAACTGGTAACATATAGATATATCTATCGCGTATAAATTTAAAATATATATATTGGCAAAAGGACTGGAACGTTTGCATGCATCTAATATTTATTGAAGCGAGAGGAAATGGAAATTACAAAATTTAATGCATAATTAAAGAAGCTATTTAAAAATGTTCAGTGACGATGGTTTCCCGCGAATAAAATTGATATGGAGCGAATCGCGACAGTGGTTGAATAAATCGGGGGACGGAAAGCACGATTCCAGTTTTCGGTATCAGTGAAAAATGTATCGAATCGACGTGACAGGAGGGACCGGGGGGGGGGGGGGGGGGGGGAGGGGGGGGGGGGGGGGGGGGGGGGGGGGGGGGGGGTTTGAAACGGGAAAGAAATTCGAGTGGGCGACCGCTTACGATAGGATTGCTGGTAGCCAGCGACCAGTAACCTAACATTGACCCGACGTTCTCGCGAACCACTTAGAAAATAAATTTACCGCAATCGGCTCGTTACGAGCGAGTGGTGTAACGGGTCGATTCCTTGCACGGAGTCGCGGGAAATCGCGAACTGTTCTGTACAGAACGGCTCGGCTCGGCTCGGCTCGGCGCGTCGTCCGTGTTTCCTCGAGGCGAGTTTTCCAGCCGGCTCGTATAAATAAACGCCGCTACGAGATCGGACTATCGTGTTCACGCAGGATGCGATTACGTAAAACGACCCTCTCTCTTTCTCCGTGCGCGCGAGCTGGAAAGCGCGAAGTTCGCGTACTCGAGCGCGAAATCGCGCGCGTCGACGAAACCCGCAGCGTCGCGACGCGACGCGGCCGCCGGGTAAACACGACGATCGATTTCTCCACCCGGCCCTGCCCTGCCCTGCCTTGCCCAACCCAGCTTCTGTCCACGCTACCCTACACGCCGTGCTGCCGCGCCGTTGCGACGCTGACAGAGTTCCTTTTCATGTACGTGCATAAGTGCAAGCGCGAATTCGCAACGGCGAAAAAGTTTGCCGGACACGGGACCCTCGGATCCCAAACCCGGAAAACTCGTCGTGTCAAGAAAAACAGATTTCAGTTTCTGTCAGGTTGTTGCACATCGAATGACCGATTTTTAGCAGTGACATTAAACAAACGAAATTTTCTACCCAATGTATTCCATGTACAAATTTCAAGTTTCTTGAGTGTATCGCGGTAAAAATAACGATATTATGGTCATTCACGTTTTTCATTTACAAGATTGCTATCTTGATTTTGTAGCTCGTTTTACCATCAACGACTAGTACGTTGATTAATCACCATATTTTGACCAAAAATTCAGATATATAAAAGGAATACACGACAGTCGCGTTGATCGACGTCGAAATAAACTCGATTTAAAGGTCAAATTATACGATAAATATAAAACTATAAAAGCAACAGGCACGTGGTTGCCTCATACAAATGACAAGAATTAATTCATTTAGACTTTGCGCGGTTCTTATTATAATATGTGCTCTAATAAAGATATTTATTAAATCATTTCTCATAATGGCATTTTCATAATTTTTAAAACCTCAAAGTTTTATATAATAAACATATAGACCGTAATATCGTTCCTTGATCGAAACGTTTTATAAAAGTTGCATTTTAAAATCAGTGTAAGATCAGCTTTGAACCTCAAAGTTTTATACGATAAACGTATAGACTGTAATAGCATTCCTCGATTCTGAAATCGGACATTTCATATGCAACAACGTAATACAAAAGAGGTGTAAAGAATTCAATTACAGTGGAACTCTGTTTAGATGAATTCAACTTCAGCCGAGCGAATAATCCTCTTATATGAACGTGGACTCCTATTAACCCTTTGCACTCGAAAGTTAAACATCTCTTTCGATCTAGAATATTTCCACTCGCTATGATTTTTGAAATTTTATGGATATGAAATTGGTATAATACCGAAATGTTTAGTAATTGATTAGTAGACTGCGGATCATTATCCGAAATAAAAATGTTCTGCATCGTTTGTGGGAAGCAGGAATAAAATAAAAATTGATTTCATCCCTTAATGACTTTACCGCATTAAAAACGACATTACAATTATCTTTTACCGTTTTGTATTTCACCCAGACAATTTCTTCGTAAACGCATGAAAATCCGCAGTCTATTGATTAGATACCGATATATTGAACAATCTAAACAATATTTTGAGTAATGGTACATCAATTTTTAGTGGTGTCACAGAGCCACCATTCTACCACTGTCTACTCTACCTCTACCTTCCCCCTCCACGACTCTATTACCCCCGCTACCCCCGCAGCCCGGTCACGTGACGCGTTCCGTCTCTCTCGTGCAAGTGTAACAATATCACGTGACTCCTCCGGCATAGAGAGGGTAACTTTTTCCCCTGGAGTCAATTCCCCTCTTCTGGCGATTCTGGCCAATACTGGCAAACAGGTGGACTCCAACAAAACGAACCAATTGTTTCCCGATTATGCGAACCAACTTGTCTCCCGACAGATTCGTATACAATTACGCACATAATTGATCACACACTTTAAATCACATAGAATAACATTTTTATGAATGGACGAAACGGCATCGATCACTCTGTAGGGCCAGAAAGATTAGTTTAGCGAATAAAGTCTAATAAATATGTTGGAAAAATGCATTCGGTCGAATTGTGAAAGGAATAGCAAAAATTGATTTTTACAACTGTTTTAGCTGGGCCGATAACGAAAATTTCAAATATGTGTTTTGCAAACTCGTATAAATTATATGCGTTCTGAAAATTTCATTGAAATTGGTTAATTGGTTTACGAATTATAAACGATCAAACGTGGATAACGTAAAATCGCAATTTTTCATTATTACGGCCTACAACCTCCTTTGCATTTTTTAATACTAATAACAGAGAAGTGTACATTTTCATTTCGTATAATTCACCATAGAATAGTTTATTATATAATAGAAGGTTAGCTTCCTGAAACTAAATTAACGTTTTTAATGTTTTACTAAATATTCTTTGTGGAATATGAGGAAAAATTACAAAAATTCTTTTATTTTCTGAACATCATCAGTTCAAATGGCGGAATTTTTGTAATTACAGCGTTCTTGATTTCACAAGATTCGGTACAACAAAATGCTTAAAGTAATTCAGCATGCTAATTTATATAAATTAGTCTCTCTATTAACATCTTATCTTCGCGAAAATCAACAAGCGTGAAGTTAAGTTGGTCTAGTTTACGTAAAATACAGTGATTACGTGAATTGGGTATTACCAATGCTAATATGTATATTAGTCGAATGCTTAATCGTTTCTCATGTTACCATAACGAAGTTTAATATTCTCGATATCTTCATGTTTGAAACGTCATGAACCTGTTAACTGTTTTGTTTCGTTTTAAGAACGCGCTTTTGTGTGCTTAATTGTTTTTAAACTAGCATTATTTTTCTGTTTTTAATTTGCATACTATATTGCACTTAAAGATTTAATAGTAAATGCAAATTTTTTTCCCACATGACGAGTATACATTTACATTTTTACATTTAAACAGTTAAAAGTTTAAAGACGTTTCAAGGGAAACTTGACACGATATTATTGAATTAAATAGTTGTTTGAAATTCATGATGCATATTTTTTTATTTCAGGGATTTAAGTTACTCTTCGAGAAACAAGCCTTGGAACAGCATCTGTCAGAATTTGTTGGCTAACTACAATTTAAATTGTCAATTTTATCGAAGAACATTGGCGAACATTGTTGCAGAAAATAAATACCGATCGACGTACGCCAAGGAATAAAATGAAATGCAGCAAAATGGCGGAAGCCAATAGTACAACCGAGTTCATTTTTATCTTATCGAGTAACCAAAACTAACTGATAAAGTGGAAGGAGTAAGCGATAAACATGGTGGAGATTCTAACGCTAAGCCGGGGTAACCTTAAGCCTAGAATCTACCATTTTGCAATGTAAAGTGAACAAAACATCGGTACTCGATCAACATCGATAGTAATTATTACACCACGGATTTTGATGTATTTATAAAGAATCTGGCTGGGTGAAATATGAAACGGTAAAAGATTCGAAAAATCTATGAATATTGTAAGACGTTTTCAACTTAAAAAATCGATCGAGGGATCAAGTAAATTTTCTCCTGCAGCCCGCAATCGTCGCAAAATATTTTTATTTTGCATGAAGTACCGCAGCCTAGTAATTATTAAACCGCGGATGTTTACGCAATTTCCAATTTTTGTAGACGAATTTTAAGAAAGTGGAATGAAATAGAATTTTATTTTCCGTCGTAGTAGCTTTTTCAGATCTGAAATCAATTAAAATCGTACTAAACTCTGTCATATTTTATATCGTAGCATTTTCTGAAAAATTTTAAATGCCGTAATTGCATAAAAATCCGCGGTCCAGTAATTATACATCGAAAGCGGTAAAACCGACACATAATTCACGCACTATGTATTTATATTTTCTGGTTATATCGATAAAAAATGGTTGTCTTTAGCTCCGTCGTTTTCCCACAGTTTCAGGGTATCCACGCTAAAAATACCGAGAAACCGTTACGCCAGTACACCATAAAACATTATTCTAACTTTACAATTCGTGTCGGCACGCCGCGGACATTAATGATCACGGTTGTATGGTGATCACGTCATAGCAAGAGCCGAGTCGTAGTCATAGTCGTCAGACTCGCCTTACGCAATCTTATCGTTCGTCTCAAGCTACAATGCCCTTTCCCCCAGCTTTCTACATTCAGACGGTTCCAGTAAAAAAAAAAACTCGGACGTCTTCCATAAACCTTTGGAACGACTCTAATAAACAGAAACCTTCGTAGTTTTTGCACATATCGTATCGTCGATCACACTTTCACCCGATCTAAAAAACGTTCACGCTAATTTACCGAGGCAACAAACAGAGACCTATGATCCGCAGATCCGTATCAATCTTTCATTTCATCAGACAGCTTCTTCGACAGCTCATGCTAATATTATTATCCACAAAAACACAGCAGTCTCTTGATTATTCGAACATCGACGCGCCGCGCCGCGCCGCGCTGCGCCGCGCCGCACAGTGGATCATTTGACTCGAAAACTCGGAAAAACTATTTTACCGTTGTTTATCGGCTCAAGGTTATAATATAGTAGGTCGTTGAATTCGTTCTAACGTCAGCTATAATACTATGAAATCAAAAATGCATTTTAATATTTAAAAAATCAAAATGATCTTCGTTTTCTGTCGAAGAGAAACTTTTCTCGAAATTTGATTGTGTCAGCGGTAGAATCGTAGATGTTAAAAGCGAGTTTAGAACAAACTCTGACAAGTTTCGTTAGCTCGACTTGCCTCTAAACGGGAAAGCAGAGAATAAGAAATTCCTGGTTGCGCTATCAAGCACGAAACATTGACATTTGCAAAAAGGAGGAAGCGGCGTTTCAGTGAGAAAAATGAGAAGTTTCGCGAACGGAAGGAATCGGATGAAAAGGAGCTGCGAGGAACGGCGAACAGTTGGTCAGCTGTGACGCGGCGATTGCAAAACATCAGATCGAAAACTTTCGCGTGTCTGTCGTTGGTGCGATTCCAACAATCGCGAGCGACGCGACGCGCGACGTTGCGGAGAAAGGGGAGAAAGGGTCCACGAAAACATCGTACACGCGTTGACTGCTCGGTTGCGTAACAAATTCCCTTTCCTCTTCCCTTCGACGTGCCACCTGCTCCGCGAAATTCGCCTTCGCTCTCTTCTCTTTTTCCCCACCTCGCCGTTCTTCCGCAGTAAATCCGCAGCGACGCGACTTTCTGAGGATTCCGGTGCTCGCCACGGCACGCATCGCGACCGTTACTCGTTGCGACGCGCCGACCAACTCATTTTTCCATTTACATTCACGAAATACGTATCCGACGGAGCGGCCGAGAGCGACGCGCAGACAATTTCCAAAGAATTCGAGCGCAATTAATCGACACCGACCACCGCGAATTCGACGTGGAACGCGGCTCGACCAAACATTTAAACTTTTCCCCTTCCCATGCTTCCGCCATGGCCCGATCCATTCTAAGCCGCTATTCCTAAATAAAAAATTGATTCTCAGTTTTCTCAACCACGATGCACTACTTATATAGAAAATTCTGAAAAAATTCGGACAAAACTTTAATACGAAATATGCATTTGTTCGTCATGCATTTATGCATGTATATCAATTTTTGGAGATTTCCAATTTTTCTAAACATGTTCGCATAATCCGAAAAATCTGACAAAAATACACATTAATAGTCACTAGACTGCGGATCTTTGTGCAACATAAAAAAATGTTTGCATCGATTGCAGGATACAGGAGCCAAATAAAAATTGTATTCTTCTTTTAATTATCCTATGAAACTGAAACTGGTACATTGATGTACTTAAATACTTTTAACATGTCCAATGCTTTAAATTACCCATTTTTGTCATAACTGCATAAAATACGCGCTCTACTGATATAATAATATATAAACGTGATAATCTGAACACTTCAATATAAAATCGGCAACGGTATACTTCCGGATTTTTCAAAAGGTCATAGCGATCCACGATATTATTTTAGCAGTTCGAAACAGAGTGGCCCGATTAAAACTTGTCTCCCCACTCCACCTTCTCCTTTTACGACGATGTTCCCCCACGCTTCCGCCGTGAAAAGTAAAATATTTCATTAAAGTTTTAATTATTAGCAAATTTTATTCTTTAGCAACAACTTGTCCCAATGTAAGAACAACTTGCTCCGCAACGGGGCAAAAAGTTCCGCTTCGCTCAACGACAAATAAATGAAGAAATATAAAAAAACCTGTTGCAATTAATTAAATTAAAAATATTAAGGTTAGAATTTTAAAATATAATAAATTTAATATCGATTGATCGATATGATTATTTGGTCCCCTCAGGGTTTCAAATCCATTTACCAATCTCTCCCTTCTTTCCACTCTCCCTATCGCCTTTTCAGCGGGACCTGCCGTTTATTACGGTGGGATCCGAACCACCTTATAATAAATTTAATAATAAAATCTATATTATTTCTACAATTTATTTCGTTGAAACTGGCCAAATAAATTTTCGGGATATATTCGGGATATATTCGGGAAGAAATGCCGCGATGGCGCCGCCGTCAGCACTAATCGCATAAATTAAAAAGAAAACAGTGCCCGATCTCATTAGCAAGCGGATCGATCGCGCAGAAGCTCGAGTCATTTGCGAGTAGCCCGCTAATGAGTCTAGCGACACAATGCGTGTGTAGAGATGCATTCGAATGGACACATCTAAATTGGTAACGAGTGTGACGAGCCAAGAGTGCCGTTCTTGCCATGCTGTCCTACATCGACTCGCAGTATGGCAGTCGGTTGACTCGGGAAATTGCCGCTCGATAATCTTTCTTCCTATCGCCGCCTTCCTGCTTCTGTTAAATATTGAGACCTTTCTGAGATAACGCCGCGCACCGTGCGATTCCAATCCGCAACGACCAGACGTAGACGGTTCTAGCGGATACCGCGCAACGTGCCGTCATTTTTTTGCGTCACCTGTTAACGCCTGAGAACCTTCGATCCTTGAATTTTATCCGCCGTGTTCAACGCGGATGCTGGCTAATAAGTCCGACAGGAAAAAGCGATATTACCGTTCGCAATAACGGCACGCTAATACTATGTAGGAAATTCAGAAAAAACGCACATTATGTGCAAGGCTGATCATTAGACTAAGGATCTTTGTGTATTTATAGCAAAATTCAGAACATCAATTTCAAAATTTAAACATTAGAGAAACCTTTTTATTGTATTCATCTTCTCTGATAAAGTCAATCAAATTGAATTTTTATATCAAGGGAAAGGAAATTCTGCGACAGCAGACGAATGTCCCTTTAAATTTCGTTTGCCTTGAGGCACGCACACGATAATGTTAACTTCGCACGATCAAATTTTGCAATAACTTTAACAGCTTGTATGCCAATAACTATTTGTTTGTATGGTTCGTTTGCTACTATTTGTTTGCAACAAGTTTCTTTCATAAATATTCACCGATCCAGAGGTACAGATTCACCCCTAGGACGGCTGACCATTACGTTTTATACAAACAAGATCAAATAAAAAAGTTGTAGAAACCGTTTTTTCCAAAATTTTCATTTCATGTCGTCTAGAAAACTAATCCATCTAGCTTGGTTTGGTTTGGTAACGAAGTTGAAGCCGTTCGGTCCATTTAAAAAAAAGTCATTCTAAAATAACCCTTGGCACTCGAGTGGTGACTCAGAGTCATCACTAAAACTTGTTGAGCCATTATTCGAAATATTGTTTACATTATTAAATATGTTGGTATCTAATCAATAGACAAGTAATCGATAGATAAAATTTAAAACATTGACTATTAAAATCATTATAAGGGAAGAAATAAAATTGAATGTAGTTTCTATTTTTTGCGATCGATGCAGATCCACTGATCCACTGATCACACTTCCACGAACGAAATGAGCGGAAAGTGTGGAACACATTATTTTAGCACTATTCCGAGAAGCTATAATTAATTACGTGTAAAACTTTTAGGATGTGCACGATTGTAAAGAGATTATATATATTCTCGAAGTTATTTTCCATCGATAAGTTGATTTTTCGACTTTTGCGTATTGCGTATTATTGAGCCGATAACTTCCGTCGCTCCTTTTGTCGAGAAGGAAGTCACCGGGATACACGAAACGTGCATGCGCTTCGTTCACGGGGCGCCGCGCCGGCTGAAACTCCTTAAAGCGAGATATCTCGATATGTATCGCGAAACCATTGTCGGACTCATGCGTGGCGCTTCCACTTGCGATCACGTTCTCGCAGGGTCACGATGGTCAGAGTTGGGCATTAAACAATTAAAATTTTAACTAAAATTGATTGATTAATGTGTACGATTAAAAAAGGCAATCATTGAAAAATGCACGATTGATTCGATCGATTGATAAAGTTAATCGTATTTTACAGGACGCATAGAAACGTGCGCACGATCGGACCCCTTCTCGCCGCGTGTTTTTCTCCGATTCGCATTTCCACGGACAATATCGTTTGACCTATCGTTAATGGCGTATTGAGCCGAATACGTGCGCGGGGCTGCCGCGGCATTCATTCGGAATGCGAGCCGGAGGATCGTCCTCGTGGAATTTGTGAACACCAACCGCCACGCTTGTACAGAAATTTCTGCGAATATTGAGATCGCGTCGAAATTTCAATGGGTTTCATATTACACGTTTGTACTGCGGCCATTGGTGGAATCAGGTTCAAGAAATGGTCGGTTTTAAGAATGGGTTTCAGCCGCGAGCAATTATTTGCTAAAGCTTTTGATATTGCGAGAATAATTACGGCAACCGTTTAAACGATGGAAATAACAAGACAATTTTATTAAATGATTATTTACTTCAAGCCCGAGGATCTTCTTCGAGAAAGTTTTATATTTTTGTCGAATTTATTGTAATAAATAATTATAACGTATATTTATGTCAGGAATTAGACACGAAGTTGATACGAAAGAACGAATAATATAATAATTAATGTGTCTGTGTATTACGAACAGATTTAAGAAAGATCAGATTGAAAGGAATTTTTGAAAAATTAAAAATTAACCAAAACTGTTCCGGAGTCCGTTGGATTTAGCAGTTTACAATTATTCACCGATATTGTACAAATATTGTCTGACCATTCGTGCAAAACCTTGTATGCACAACGTTCTGTAGTTCAGTAATTATTATTGTAATAGACAACGAGTTAATTATTCAATGGCGGAAAAATGTAGAGCACCACTGGTTTATTGTGTTCGCGGGTAATATTACGTATTCAAACGAAATTATATAATGCATTATATCCGTTCGCGAATATTTCTGACATAGTTGCAATACAGATTGCATAATTCGCAACGATACATTGAACGCGATATAATGTAACCACAACAATGCGTTAACATTTTTTCGAGGCAGCCACCAGTGAAACGGTAAATATTTGATATCGGCCACGGCGGTATTTATAAACATAGCGTTGCACGATATCAACATTCTATTACGTCTTCGTGCCTTGACTTGTCGAATCATCTATTCTCATTCGTCTCGTCGGTCAATTATCTCCGTCGGTTCTTTACACCCCGTCGCTCGCTCGCTTTTTATCTGTTACGAAACAAACAACGTCCACAGTGCGCGATCCGAGTTATTACATTACTTCGAAAGAAAGAGACTCTGAACCATACAAATGCAATAATGCGCCTTTAAATCTGCTGTTAATTTTCTCGATAAATTAAATATGAAAGTTTCAGGCCATTTCTACGTACGCAATTCAAGGAACGGCACAGTAAAGTCTTGATTTTAGCCTGACGGAGTTGTACGATTTTGGTCAGTTTGCATACCCTCTCCACTGGTAAAATGTAAAGATGCCGAATAATCCAATTACAAAACTATTTTATTTTTCATTATTTTTTGATGGGACATTCAAATGACATTAAACACGATATAATTTCAACTGTATTTAGTGGTTTAATTGACGGTATGAGAAAGTAGGGGTTGAACAATCTATTCTATCGAGTATCTCCCAAACTATTGGACGATTTCAAATTCCAATTTGCGCGTCTCTGAATTACGACTCTTTTAGTGTAAACGAATTTTTAACAAATACGTTGAAAATTGACATTTTTTAATATAAAACATTACAGTTTTTCATGAAAATTTGTCTGCGGAATCTACGTACCTTGATAAAAGGAATTGATAATAGGTACATTATGTCTTTTCGAAAAATTTCATGAAAATCGGCGCTACGCAAGCTCCCTCGTTACAGGAACAAATTCCAAACGAACGGAACGAACCGTTTCAAACGAGTTCCAAACAGTCATAAGTAAAAACGAGATTGTTGTTCGAGCTCTACATTCGCGATACGAACCGTTAATCATTCACAAAAGACCAAATCTCAAACACACAGGGACACTATCAAGCGATGGCAAGCCTAAGCCCCGAAAACAGGAAAAAGAGTTGCTCAAAGCTCGCGTCGGACTTTTTCAAACCGGCGAATTAAAAATTAAATTTTCAACTGAAGCCTGTATCCCCCATTCAGCCCTTCTATCCGTCAGCGACGTCGCGTCGGTCGCGGGAGCACCCACTCCGCTGAAATTTTCCGACTCGTTAAATCGTCGCATCAAAAAAAGGAGCGGATAGAATGCCAGAAAGAGGGACGTAGAGGAGAGGAGAGGAGAAAAAAAAACACATACACACAAAACACGCATCCATTAAAGGACGAAAAAGGAAAAAGAAACGGAAAAGCGGTCCCTCTCTCTCTCTCTCTCTCTCTCTCTCTCTCTCTCTCTCTCTCTTTCTCTTTCTCTCGTTTTCCAGGGAAAGAGAAAAGCGGACGAGAGGAACAAAAACTGGAGAGAAAGGGACGGAAAAAAGAACGGGGAGGGTTGAAAGAGGCTCGACCATTGTCCGTCGTTTCTACGATAAAGCTCGCGCTTTTGGACGATGAGAAAACGTTGCACGTGCGAGAGAGCGTATCGACGTCTGCGCCGCGAAACGGCGTGGCATACGTCAGCGATGACGACGTCGCCATCGACGACGACATCCTAGTAGTCGTCGTCGGCTCCTTCGTCGTCGTCGTCGTCGTCGTCGTCGTCGTGGTTGGCGACGCGAAGTGAGCTTCGGTTGCACGGGCGCGCGGCTATCGATCTGCGAGCCCACGCTTCCGTTTCTCCTCCTGTCCTCTGCCGCGCCTCACCCTTCAGCAACTGCAGTTGCAGCTGCAGCAGCAGCAGCAGCAGCAGCTTCGCGACCCAACCCTCGCTGATACTTCAGCCCCTACCTCGCTGTATCTTCCCACAGAGTCTGTCTCTTTTTCTCTCTTTTACAACCTGTTCCTGGCTCTTGGTTTCTTTACCTCTTCCTCCCCTTTGCCACCCTCTACCACGATTCCACTCCTTTCTTTCTCTGGTCTTTGCCGTCTCCCTTTCGCTCTGCTTCGAACTCTCACTCTCTCTCTCTGTCCTTCGCTCTGCTAAGCGACTATAACGCGCGTGTTTTAAAGGCTAGGTGTTCCTCTTTCCTTTCTTCGTCCGTCAACCCTCTCGCCCTCCCCGCGAAACCCACCACCAGTCCGACTACTCCCCGCCGCCATCCAGCCTAGTTCTTCTCTTTCTTCTCTTTTTTTTCCGCTCGCGATTCTTTCTTCCCTCAAACGTATTCCGGAGCTAGCGCAGCCGGAGTTCCAGTTATGTGAATAATGAAGGGCTTAGAAGTCGAATAATTAATATCTCTTTAAGCGGCGTCGTTGAACGGATCTCCTCAGACCGGACCATGCGTTTGTTTTAATGGACCGTTTTCTCGGAGACGTCTCAGATTGCTCCTGCGAAGAACGATCACGCGACCACGGTCGCGAGCGATGCGAATTTTCTCTGTTTTTGGTTTTCGCTCTTTCGAAAATTCGCGTCCCAGTTTCGAGCGTCATCGTTCTCGTTCGAAAAACGCCGCCGGCGGTTGTAACGATCGCCGTGGTATCGCCTGACATTTAAATGGTACATCATTCCCATGCCGTGGATTATTTTTTCTTTTATGCATACACCGTGCCTCTAAGTAAAACTCGGACAGTTTACCTCTCTATGCTCTGTATAAAGCGATTGATATTGCGAGAAAACATTTTTAAACAAACGATAAAGTTATGTTCGAGTACGTATAATTTCCTCGAAGCCAAAAATAATGCGAGCAATTCGAATAAGCGGGCGAACCGAATTTCTTTATCGTTTAATAGCACTTCTCTGTTACGTTGAGTTAGCGTCAAAATTTTTTTAGCCAAATTCAAATTTGTTACCTGAAAATGAGGAGACTATTCGAGCAAACGTCGTTAGAGATAAGTAAAGTTCTACCAACAAAATATTATAATATATTCGATATCCATGGTTTTTAAAACACTAATGTTTCAGGACCCAATCTAAATAAATTTTGCTTCTATCTTTAATAAAAAGAGTTTTGTCGTGTACAAATTTTTCTTACAATATCGATCGTTTTATACAGCACAAACAGGTAAGCGTTCTAGTTTCACTTTATCCGTTGCACGTCGAATTTTTCAATTATAATACAATGGAGATACGCGGCCCGCACGAAGAATAATTTGCACACACGTTATCGAATGATATTATTTCGTAGCATTGTTGCACGCCGAGTTGACCCAAATGTGTGTCCATGTTTTTCATACGTGTTCCGTGCAAACGAACATAATAATATTCCTGGCGGTTCCGCCGTAAAAGGTTCTCGAGTGATTTGTTTCGTTTTGCAGAATAATTACTGTTTCTGTTTAATAAAAGCTCGTAACATCCATTATTTCCCCGGTTCCATCGAAACTGCCGAGTTCGCTGACCCTCCTCCCTCGTACATTTAACACTAAACCTATCGTCGCCGGTCACGTGACCGGTTTCAAATATTTTTATTACACATTCATTTAGAAAGATTCCTCCACGGGAAATGATTGTGAAAAATGAAATGGATAATTATGAACCGCAGATTTATACCGGGGTCACCTACGACCCCAACAAAATGTCTTTACACTCGTTTCTGTTACTGTGGTGCACGATAATTGCAAATATCAAGTTTCCTTAACTTCTTTAGAAGATTCGGATGATTTACATAGTCTTAAATTATACAAGGTGTCTTTTTCCTCTGCGAAAATGTTCTTAGAAGCTTCGTTAAATGCGTGGCAACAGCGTGCGGATTGCGGCTCGTCCAAAAGCAACGCCCCGCTCTGGTTGGTCGTGTTCTTCGTTAATAGCTCTTTAACACTAAAACTACCAACAGTTAAGACGAAGCTGTTTCTACCAAAACCAGAAAGAGTCGAAACGACTGGCCTTCCAAAAATACGCAATAATAGAATATTTTTATATTTATTGATTTATTACTATCTTACAGAACGAAGATGTTTCTCCTTTTATTTTTTCCAACTACTTTCGTCTGCGACAATTTCATTTTCATGATCTTGTATACTTTCATTTTCATCTTCAGAACTTAAAGGCACACAAAGCCTGGTATTGGTATAAGTAGGCTGTTACAAAATTATTTTGATTCTGAATAAATTAAACAAAAATAAAGTTCATTGTACTACACCTTTAGTTATCGCTGCAAAAGTGTTCGCATCGTTGCGAAAAGAAATGTAACGTGAGGTAAGAATTTTCAAACGAAATTGTAAAACCAGTGATTTTGACCGGTGTGGTAGTTCCAGCGTTAACAAAGCCACGGAGAACATTTTCGCGAAGGAAAGAATTCTCCAAGGAACACCTATTTTTGGGACCCTCTGTATATTTGAAGGTATTTGAGACTATTCATATTTTGGTGAGATCCTGGTATGTTGCTTCGTGTACTCTGGGTAAACATTGTACCGTTTAAGTGTCGAGGTTGAGCACGGTTAGCACGAAACAGTCGTAAAATTTGGTCGAACGGCTTCTCACCTTTTCCGTTTCGAGGGAATACTTTGCATTTTCCTGAAAGCAGTCGCACACGCCTACGAACGTCTACGGCTCGGCTTGGCGGTCTATCGTGTAAAGACTGAAACGCTTACCTACTTACAGTAGTTGTACCTATTACTATAATCTTATCGCATCGTGACGTCTATAAGGTCGATGATCTTTGAATGACGGGAAGCACACGTACGCCGGTAACGGAGCTGCGTATCAGACTTCTTTTACGGGAATAATTATGTGGCAATTATTTAGGAACGAGTTGCCGACTCGCAACGTATAATTGTCCCCTGTAATTTCGAGCCGAAACGCAAACATCGGCCTGCGTTACGACCTACAATCCACAATATTACAATAAACAGTTTCCCAATAATTGCGTCGCTATTATTACATCTCGCGTTCTGTTTAACAATTCCAAACGTTGTGGAAACTCAGACGAATGTTCTGTCAATTTGATTCTATTAAAATATCCAAGTATTCCAACCTTTTGGGGACGATGAATTGACTCGTCGTTCGTATCATTGCCATCCGCCTTGCTTCTCAACGCAGCATATTGTTTCACTTTATTATGATTATTGGTAGACTGCGGATCTGTATGTAAAATAAAAATTGTCTCCATCGATTGCAAGAAATAAAAACCAAATTGAATGTTATTTCTTCCCTTGATGATTTTAATAGAGAAGAAATTATATATTGGCATTTTTAATTATATAAATTTTCTGTAATTCTGCTATAAATGCATAAAGATCCGCAGTTTAATTATTAGCATATTGTGTATATTAGCCAAACCACATTGTATTTGGGTTGATTGTGCTCATAATTGAATCAGTTTAATGGTCAAAACTAATTTCAATTGTATTAATATTATTGTGGCATGTATAGTCCAATAATTCTATATTTAAAATATCAACACCCGACACTTGGACAGGTCTATCGTCGATTAAATTGCTCGCTACAATCTGTATTGATTTGTACGATAAACATTGCATATATGAATCTTGGGATAATAGAGACTTCTCTACTGTACTTGAAAGTACATAGATGTTCACTTTGGAGCGTGAAGTTTTTAAGTGAAACGCAGCCTAACAATTGTTCCTAACACGAGAGTCGACTATTGACTGATTCAGTTCCATTAGCGGACTATTTTTTGGGAAAACAGGACCGGCAGAATTTTGTCAGTTTACTTGGGCGGAAAATTCGACGGGAACGCGACAACGAGAGAGCGATCTTAATGGTGCGATAAGTACGAACCGGAGAGCGTTCACGTCAAAACAACAGACGTGGATCGATTTCGTAACGACAACCTTCGAACCCGTTCGTCGGTTCTGAAAACACGCCGAGAGAAGGATGAAGGATTGCCACTGTCGAACACCGTTCACCGGGAGACTCGCGTCACTGCTTTGGCTTTCACTTGCGAAAAAAATACGAGATACCCCGTCGGCGACAACGCGAGCCGGATGTACCTTCGTGTTCCGTCACGAGAAAAATCATCGGCCTATCGAATCTTTCAAATTTCATCGAAGAAAGCTGGATTAGTCACGTGGTATACAGTCGAGGATAATATTAAGTGGACACACTTAAAAATCGCGTAACCTTCTTAAACGACTTGAATTTTTTTAAGATATCGGACCGATTAATTTGCCAGAGAACGAGTAAACAAAAATTTTTGTTTAGATCGCTATTGGTAGGAATCGTACAAAATTTAAAAAATGTTTCGTCAACTTTTTTAAAACACGTGTTTTGTAGATATCGGTAACTTATATGCATACTGAACATTTCATCGAAATAGGATAATGTTGCAATTAGCTGCAAACAAAATCTGCGAGATCTGAAAATCTGCGACTTTCACTCTTAAGATCTCATCTTTAAACGTATGTATCTCGCTACAATGTTGACCGATTTCGACAAGACGAATTTTTTAAATTATCGTTACAGGTTCACATAAAACAGTTTACGAAACATCATTTTTCGTTACAATCCTTTATGCGACGAGTTTGCATCGTTTTTCCAAATGTTTATGAAATAATAATAGAGAAGAAGGGGTAAAATAGAGTGGGAGACAAGTCTTGATCCGGCGACGCTGGCACAATAAATAGGAATAGCTGAGCAATGTTCGTTCCATGTTTTTGCATTTCAATAGAACAATTACTGAAAAACAATATCTCTATTTATTTCCCATCTCTGCCGTGCAGAAACGTCGATACCGACCTGCAACCCAATTCTCAATAAACACGGACGCGTACGCGAGTCATTCTACTTTTGTGACCGTAGAATCCATTTTTCACGATTCGCACACATTGTACTTGCAAATCGAAAAATTATAAAACACCAGATTTAACGCAGGTCGGTGCTAGGTATTTATTTTTACTTCGCTGGAAATATTGACAAGGAGAGAACAATCTTATACGATTTATTTCTAGTTTGTACGAACTGGCGCAGTTTATTGATTGCAGAACGGGATGCATCTACCTTCAACCCTCACGCCAATACTCGGGTGTACGTATTTTCAGTTTTTCTTTCAAGGTTTGTGTATGATTTTGTTGACCAATGGCAAAGTTTCTGTGGGTTCCTACCTCCTCGGGTAATCGTGAATTGATTTATATTTGAGGCACAAGAAACTTAACCCTTTGCACTCGGAGCCATTTTAACTCGAAAATTAAACATTCCTTCCAGCCTAAAATAATTCCATTGTATATGGTTTTTTTCATTTTACGGATATGCAATTGATATTAACATATTTAATAAAAATTGTCTGCATCGATTGCAAGAAATAGAAACTAATTTGAATGTTATTTCTTCCCTTATAATGATTTAATAGTCAATTTATTGAATTTTATAACAATTTTCAGAATTTCATCTACTCAATTTTGCTACAAATGCATAAAGGTGCGCAGTCTATTGATTAGATACCAAGATATTTAATAACAGCAATTTTTGGTGGTGAATCTGAGTCACCATTCGAGTGCTGAGGGTTAAACGCCCTATACAACTCTAAACACACGAGAAAAAAAAGTGTGTGCTGAAACCATCGTGTCTAACAACTACAGTGTTGTTAAGTGTCGTAAAAAATTTGGATGCTGACATAATCGTATCTGAATTTTTTGAAGTTTTCCAATGAAATCGCGTAAATTTCCGCGATGTATTGGTCCGGGACACCCCGTCGAAACTCCCCGGAGGACTCCGCGGACCGGATGTTCGCTAAATTCGCTAACAATGGTGAGCGGAATGTAAATTCTCTGGTCTAATCGACGACATTGCTCAATTTCCACCGACGTCGTTCCCAAAATGTTACGATGTGCCGTTAACAACTCGCTGCGATTGGGGCGCGTATTCGGGCAACGTCGACGCCGAGGAAAACGAAGAAGGTGGAATGCAACGGACGACGCGACGCGACGCCTCGTTGCCGTTATCGTAGTTCTCGACTGGAGCGGCACGCGGAAAGTACTCGATTACTTCGTTTCATTGATCCTCGCCAAAGCGACTAATGAAATTATTGCTCGGGGTCGAAGGTCTCCGAATTGCGAAACCGACGATCAATTGTGCGTCCGCAGATTCGGCGCGACTCTTCTTCCATTCGCAACCCCGCTTTCGCGATTATAACAATTAGACTGCGGATCTTTATGCAAAATAAAAGTATTCTGCGTCGGCTGTAGGAAGCGGTAGTCAAATGAAAATTCATTCTATCCCTTAATAGTCTTTTCACGTTGAAAACAACGTAACGATATTCTTAGATTTTTTATATCTTTCTTCGTTTTATATTTTAGCCAGTTAATTTCTTTATAAATGCATAAAGATCCGCAGTCTAATAATAATCATTCGACGATTTGCGAAACATCGTCTTCCAGAGTGGCCAGACGAGGGGAGGGAGCGCGAATCGAGGGGAAAAAGTTACCCTCTCTCTGCCGTCGTGATTTTAACTTCATTCGCGTCGTGGTCATGATTTTCTAATTCAGAGCGAATTTGCTCACGGTCATCTTAATTCTTCATCTCGGTTGAGTTACATCGATTAGCTTGCATAAAAATATCTACATATAACGTAGACTTAAGATATTCTTTTCCGTACCTTATTTCAGTATTTAAAAAAGAAAAAATACATTCTTCCTCTCGATTTAGAAAGACAGATATTTCTTTCATGTTTACGTACGTGTATGCTATGTTTAAAGTTTTACAATATACTAATATATTACTTGACAATTATAGGAAACGCTGATGTTGATATAAAACATGGCCGGACCGTGGCGGAAGTGTTATATATTGTTACGACATTTCGTATTTATTTACGAAAAAGTCTAATCGGAAGAAGAAATTTTGTGAATTCGTTTTTTACTTTTACTATGACTGTGCCGAATATATTACTACGAATTTGATGCTATCTATAACGAGTACACGATACCTATTTTTGATAGTAAAGCGTCAGACAGTGTGACTTGCGATAGTCGCGATTGTCATGAAATAAATCATGAGGCGCGAAGTTAATAATCTAGATCGCGACTCAGTTTTCGACTACGAAATGGGGTGAACGCTGAAAATATCCGAGTCGAATTAGTATTATCGGAAATTTGCTCACCCGACTGGATCCACCATATTTAACTCGACAACAAGCCCAAAGCACTTCTGATAATTACTGTCGGTGAATAATTTCTACGTGCCCCATTAACGTTGTAAATATTTATATACGTTGATACTGTTGTCGTAAATAGGTCGATGGTATTTTCGATAAAGTTGTGGTCGTCGCGTTTTGAAATAGCGGAAAGTATGCAAATGGGCACTTCGTGGATCCAGGTCTAGTCTTGTGCGAGCAGCCTTATAGATCGTGAAACTTCAAACGAGTTCTTCGACCATTGGAATTCATAATCCTAACAGTATCTACACAATATAATTTGGTAAGATTACACGCAAGACCGGAGTCGGCGGATCAACCCTTAGCACTCGGATGGGGACCGCGAGGTGCCATTAAAAATTGCAGTATCGCTATTCAAAATATTATTAACGTTATGAAATTTGTCGGCGTCTGATTAATTCGTGCGAATCGAAAATTTATAAAATACCAAATTTAACGTATCATTAATGTTACGTTGCGTATCACGACCGAATTTTAATTTTAGGGGATGATTGGGCTGCGAAGCGATACAGTTGCTATAGATCGTGGCGTTTGGCCAAGACGAGATGTACGCGAGTCATTCTACTTCTGCGACTGTAGAATCCATTTTTCACGATTCCCACACTTTGTACATGTAAATCGAAAAATTATACATAGACTGCGGATCTTTATGCGAAATGAAAATATTCTGCATTGATTGTGGGAAGCAGGAAGAAAATAAAAATTGATTTCACGCTTCGATGACCTTGTTACATTAAAAACAACGTTACAGTGTTCTCAAATTTTTCTAATCTATTACCGTTTTATATGTTATCCAATAAATGTCTTCATAAATGCATAAAGATCCGCAGTCTAATTATAAAATACCAGATTTAATGCAGGTCGATGCTAGGTATTATAATATAGCTAGGTGTAATTTACGTTATGTTGCGTATCATGACCGAATTTTAATTTTAGGGGATGATTGAGCTGCGAAGCGATACAGTTGCCATAGATCACGGCGTTTGGCCGAGACAGGATCGAGGGACAAGAAATCGGAACGCAGCCTCGGAAGTCGAGTTAATCGGCCAATCTAGAGGCAGCAGAGACTGCCCAGAAGAAATTCGTTTTCTCGTCATCGCGAAGGCAGGAGGACATTACCAGACGACGATGACGTTACGGGCGTTCTTCTTACGAAGCATTTGCGCAACCGACACTTACGTGGGTACTTTCGCTTTGCATAATTTAGTCGCCGCGTTTCGATCGCGTATTCGGATTCGTATTCGGAACGACTGTGACTCGCGACATCGTAAACTTAATTTTGAAACCGATCCTCCCGTCTTTCGGTTGTTTCGAGCTATCTTCTCTCTCCTCGCCGTGATTCGCGGAACTCCGACTTCAGACACGCCGTGTGTCCGAAACGATCTACGAGCGATTCGAGAACCGCTAGCGTTCGTAAATTACGCGGTCCACTTGAAAATCCCGCCGATCGTGAACGCCAGTCGCGAACTTCACAGAATTCATTCGGAACTTAATTATGCAACGTCGCTCGCTTTTAGGTGTTTTATAGCCCGCGTTGATGAATGAACGCTCGCGAGTCATTTGTGTTGTTCGACACTGTGAGCGAATGCAACGGACTGCTCCAATTTTTACCGATTTCATCGAATGCAGGGGCGGCCAACCTTTCACATACCATGCGTTAATTTTTTCACATGCGAGTTCAGATTTTCTATTTTCTTCCGTTCGTTGTTGGTGTTGGAAAATAGGGATAAAGCTAGAATTTGCTTCGCTTAGAGGAGGAAAAGGGATAACTCAATCACCCAATTAAATTCATTAATTTACGCCAGTTCGAAGGATACACGTTTATTGGAGCACCAATCTACACTAGCGAGAATCGATCTCTTCGACGAGAGGTCAATCGCTGTTGTGAATCACGGAATTCACATTCTGCAATTGTAAATTGTCAAAAAATTGCGACGAACCGATGAGGAAGAAAATATGAAGATGGATACAGTTATGGCACTTACTTCAAAAATATAACGCAAGGATCCAATAATGCGCCGGTTGTAATTATCCAATGCGCACCAGGTTGGCCACTTCTGATCTAATGGATACGCTTACACTTTCGAATTTTAATATTATCGATAATGATATATTATTGATTAATGTTATCGATAATGATATTATTGATTAATATTGTCGATAATGATATTATTGATTACAATTATTGATGATAATATTATTCATGATATTATATTGAATGATAATATTGGTAATATTATATTGATCGATGATATCGATTGATAATATTGATAATATCATATTGATTAATAATATTGATAATTTAAAATTAATGACCTCAGGCGCCAACAAATATCGTTTTTAACGTTCAACTAATTCAAAAGCGCACAATCTTAGTCGTTCAATGGAAACATTGAATAAAAGATGGCCAGTCCTGGATTTAGAGAAACAACTATCGCGTCGTAGAACATTCTGGATACATCGGTGCTTTCGGATCGTATTTGTATTCGAGTCGTTGCGCGACGTCGCGACCGTAAAAACAGTTTTGAAACGATTCGAGGTACTCTTGTCACTGATTTCCAAACTCTCTCTTTCTCACCGTTTTGCGCAGAACTATAGTCAACCCTTTTCGTGTCTTTGCTGAATGTATTCGACATGCTTTATGAAAATTATTTTTACGAGACTATTGTGTCGTTAAATGACAATATTTGGCGTCTTC
The DNA here is from genome assembly GCA_028455805.1 of Lasioglossum figueresi. Lineage (NCBI taxonomy): Eukaryota > Metazoa > Arthropoda > Insecta > Hymenoptera > Halictidae > Lasioglossum > Lasioglossum figueresi. The sequence goes on along the minus strand of CM052196.1, from coordinate 1,721,489 downwards.
GTGGGGCAATGCCGAATACATTCGACATTCTCCACAAGCCAGGTGGAGCATCTCAGATGAAAATGATTATTTTTCCTGGTTCGAACACCGTCACATTAACGTTGCATACAAATTTTCTAACGTTCTGCTCGACCTAAAGTATTTTTGAGAGTGGATTAACTGTCATGAAACGTGCCAGAAAATACTAAAATTTTTGCAAATATTGTACCTTGTCTACGAACAAATAATTTGTTTGCAATTAATGGTTTGGTACAGCGCGAGTCGAAGAATTGAAAGTATTGGTGGAAAATAGTATCGGTTTTCTTAAATGTTTATTCATCCGATAATATCAATGTAACGATCGTCCGGCAGCAACGATTTCCTCCTATTTGCTAAAATTATCGGCTTGGTAGCGATTCGATGCAAACGCGGCCGGATCGATACATATTTACGTACGTGTATTGGTATTATCTAGTGGTCCGATCATTTTGGAAGTTACATCAATCACGTGGCCAATGTTTGAGATCAATTCGTGCAATCTTGCATGATAACGAGATCGAATAATCGATGGCGACAAACCCTGGAAGTTACGAGACTATTTGGGCGCGTTTATCGGACATTAAAGTTGAAACACCGCTGTGTATCGAGAAATTTGTCTACCGTGACTCCCGGCTTCCCTCCTCCCGAAAACAGCGCAACCATTTTACGAACCATTTCCCTCTGACGTTGTTTATCGCATTTCCGAATATTAACATCTCGCGCAAACGTTGCGTTAAAACTCGTTCCGATGCCGCGCCGCGCCGTTGCTGTAGAAATTCTACATCAAAAACTTTTACCGGATCGATCAAAAAGTAACTTGATGCCATACAACGCACAGTGAGATTTCATCGAGGAATTAATTTAAACGTCAACATTTTCGAGTGTTTCAGATTTGCCTTTAAAATTCCGTCGGTTTGCTTCTAAGGAATTCATACATGTTTGGTTTTCGCTCAAGCGTATTGGTCGGTAAACGGCGAACCGAATCTACTGCGAGTGGAATCAGCCTACTCAGAATCAGTTTTGATCAGACAGACGTACTCGGTGGACAACGGATCTTTATACAAAATAAATTTTTTTTATGTGAATTACAACAAATTGGAGTGAAACAGAAAATTTATTTCCTTTCTTAATATATTTAACCTCTTAACTGCGGAATTTAGTTTTAAAAATCCCCGACTGAGTGCGGAATTAAAATCAACCAATGACAAGTATACGCGTCGAACGCAGAGCAAATGGTCCTATTATAAATTTTACGAAAAACGAGGAAGGATTACATTTTTATTTGATGAAAAATTAACAATTCGTTCTTGAAAAGGTTATTGTTATTGCACCGCAATAGAGTTCCGGATTGACGTGTATACACGTCAAACGCAGTTAACTGGTTAATAGGTTGAAAATAATACGACAGTATCTTTGAATTTTTCTAATGTTTCTATTGTTTCAAATTACACCTACCCATTTTTGCCACAAATGCAGAAAATTCTTTTCATGAAATAATTCTCACTGGGCAACTTGAGGATACTTCTTACTCCTAAAACTATTCGTACACTTTTTAAAAACGAATAACTTTTTCCAAATAACAATAAAAACCTTGAATAAGAACCTTGATCGATTTCGATGAAACTTTGTACATGTATATAAATTACATAAATTTACAAAATACATATTTTAAATTTTCATTACAGGCACAGATAAAAAATTTAAAAATCGAGACCTGTACTATTTCCTCCGCAGTTGTGGTCAAAAACAATTTTTAAAAAAATCACTTACACATTAGCTAGTAAACTAAGCCTTCTAACGGCTGAAAAGGACTCAAGCTGTTGGGTTCAATTTTGAAAAAGTTACTCGTTTTTAAAACGTGTACGAATACTTTGTACGCCGCCTGTATGTTTGATCAAAATTCTACAAATTTGTTTCCGGTTGAAAACGAAATGGTAAAACCTTTCTAAAACCAGATGTTTGTAAAGATACGTTTGAAATCAAAATTCGTCCCCGTATTTTGCAACACTGAACGAAAATAGAAGAGAAGGGAAAAAATATACACGAGACCATTGTTGCAGGATCAACAAATAAAAATGTCCTGCTTCAGGTAACGCCTACCTCAAATCGAAAAGTCCAGGTACACGGACGAACGCGATCGCGCATGAATAGAATGTCAGTAACCACGGGACCGCGTTGTTATCAAAAGGACGTTATGTAAACTCGGTTCACGGCGATTCCGGTGGGGTCTGTGTATTACAACGGCTCTCCGACGCGAGCGAAATTAGAAAATCCACATCAGTCTTTGGGCGTCATTCTTTTTTTCTGTATGGACGTTCGACAGCGTGGGAGCCTACATTAACAACTAAGTTTTAGAAACATCGTTCTGCAACATTTTGTGGACGGTCTTACGAAGAATGCATTATTGTATTCCTTAAAGAATCAAGAAATATAGAGAATTGAAAAATTCGTGACTTTGACTAACTTACGATTTTGACCAAAAATATTCGTATCATTTTTGACACAAATTTAAAGTTTTCAGCAGGTAAATCACGAGTAGACTGGGGATGCAATTTTATGGCTTCTTAAAATTTTCAAAAAATGCTAGAGTATAAAATTTGACAGAATTCAATACGATTTTTATTTATTTCGCATCTGTAAAGGTTACTACCACCGAAAATGAGATTTTAGTTGATTCCACTTTTTTAACCCTTAGCACTCGAGTGGTGACTCAGAGTCACCAACTAAAAATTGCTGTACCATTATTCAAAATGTTGTTTACTGAACATTTAAATATTGTACGCGGTATTGCATCAATTTCATATCCACAAAATGAAAACAAATAATACAGAATGGAACTATTCTATTCTTAAAATTTGAAAATTGCATCAATATCCGCAGTCTAATCATGTAGCTACATAGCTTCGGTGAAGGCTTCATCTGAGAAAACCGAAATCGTAGGATCTATGGAAAACCAATGTCCCCTCCTCTGAGGGGCATAACTCGAGAGGGGCCAAGAACCTCGAACGGTGTAAAGTGTAAACATGCCGCGTCGTACTAATTCAATTACAAAACTTCTTTATTTTTCATTATTTTTTCTGGGACTTTCGCCAGCTCAGTTTGTGGGATTTTTCTGATTAAAATGGCACGAAACTCTATATATTTTGAACTGTATTTACAGAAGTATGTAGTGCACCTGCGGCCGCGCGGTCCGCGTTTACAAGCACAGCCCTTTTCTAAATAGTAGAATCACACTATCTACGAAACAGCACTTTACACGAGCTGGCTGTTATTATTATTCCATGGGACAATTTAGAGATAAATATCTATTACGCTTAACCAGTGGGTACTCGTCATGTTGTGCCCGAATATTTGCATAACTCGGATGTTTCTAACGTAATTTACATGTTCTTGCACACGTTTTGTCCCGAAATTAACCCTTATGTCAATAACCGTACCCACTTTCAATTTCTTTTTAAAACTATTGGGTTGGCAAGAAAGTAATTTCGGTATTTTAAGGTGAAATAGAGCCCAATTTCTTTATTCAAGCAATAAATTTTAACGAATAAGATATTTTTCCCTCTGTTCGATGATCTTTTGCCAAAAAGAATAAATAAGAAAATATTTTATCGATTAAAGTTCATCGCTTGAATCAAGAAATTCGGTTTTATTTCACCTTTAAATACCGAAATTACTTTCTTGTCAACCCAATACTTGAATATTTTTGTTGACAAATAGCACAATTATTGTGGACTTTCATGTTCTGGGATGATCAGACAATTAATTTACATTTGCGACATAAAAAAGCTGTAACATCGCTGAATATTTTGGTTATCGACATAAGGGTTAATGTTTCGTTGTTCCAGTATTCGATACAAAAGTATGCATTGCCTGAAACATTATGAATAGACTGCGGATCTTTATGCAAAATAAAAATGTTCCGCATTGATCGTGGGACTCGGGAATAAAATAAAACTGTATTTCATCCCTTAACGACTTCGTTACATTGAAAACAACATTACAATATTCTTGAATTTTTCTAATCTTTTACTGTGTTATATTTCATTCAACCAAAATTTCTTCATAAATGCATAAACATCCGCAGTCTAATTATAAACAACTGGGTACCGCGAAGAAGGTGTTCGGGTGAATCGTTGAATCTATTTTTCTGACGACGAGTACAGTAAATCCTCTATAAACGCAACAAGGCCGTATACGATAAACGCAACGAAAATATCTCCTCCGCTGTAGCAATCTGATCTCGGCTCGGGTATATCGGTGTGAACCGCTGCTAATGGGACGCGGAGAGTCGCAATTGCCGACAAAGTTCAAAGGCACGCGCGTTCTCCCAATGTGATACCAATATAAAAATTGTTTTATTATTACTTATTTTTTTATGAAACTTTCACCAATATATTTGTGGCACTTTTCTGAATAAAAATAAGACCAAACGCGATCTAATTTCGACTGTATTTAGTGGTTCAGTTGACGATGAACGTTTCGGGCGCAAGGAAGGACAGCGTATGGGAAAGAAAGAGACGCGGAGAGTCGCAGTCGCTTCGTCCTCGCGAGGTCTCTCTTTAGACGCGCCGTCCTTCTCTACGTTCGGCTCGGTCTTTGAAGCTCAAAAAATAGTTACCCGTCTACGATAAATGCAACGAAATTCCTCCGAGGCTGTTGCGTTTATAAAGGATTTACCGTACTCGGGTACCCGGCGGGTCGGATACGACCCGGGTAATTTTCTGTGTCTCGAGATAGAGCCAGGTACCCGAGTACCCGAGTAGTTGGTAGTTGTCACTAGTTGTGGATTACCTTTTATGCTCCCGGACGAGGTGTGAGGTGTCTGCGGTGCGTGCGAAGTCAAAGGTAACGGCGAGCCCGAGGAGGTCGCGGAGTGTTCCAGTTTGGAACTCACCGCGCTCCACATCTCGAACATGTTGAACGCCGTGGTGATGGCCTTTCGTCACTTCCAGGCTGCTACTCCCGTAGGTCACCCGGCGGCGGCGGCACTCTTTCCCGGCTCGCCGTAACATCCGCTGAGGAGCGCCGCGACGCCACCCGAAATTTACGTTTTCCCGGTCTGAAGCTCGATTCTCTTTGTCTCCACCGATTCTGTCCACAAGCTCACTCGTCGACTATCTCGTGTATAATTGTCCTTTTCTCTCTTTCTTTGCTTTAGAATTCTTACCGTTCGCGTGTACACTCGAACTATATAGTACTCGATCTATATAGTATATCGCTATTCAAGCCACGTTTCACTTTGTACAACGGTTCATCTCTCTCAGTCGGTGCTTCTAAGATTTATTATCACTTCGTTCGCTTACCGGCTACTACCTCGATTGCTTCATTTTTCGTTCTACGGGTATTGTCGAATCGATGCTAAATCGTTTAACAAAATTATTCGGAATTTCTTCTCTTTATACACGGATCACGCGATGCTTAAGTTTACGCGGCGCACGTATGTATCTACGGGTGTGATCGATGCTCGGAAACTTTTTTCTTTCTCGCATAGATTCCTACGGATTATTTATTTTATTAAGCTCGATTTTACGCACTTTTAACACCGGCACTTGTTTCTCCTTATCTCGTTGAAAACCTTCGGTTTTCCTCGGGTAACGCTATACTTCGATTTCTTCCGTGTACTTGTTACGTGTAGTTTGTCTGTCTGAATGCGGTGTGTGTATGCGTGTGTATGCGTGTGTCTGTGTGTGTGTGTGTGTATGTGTGAATACGTGTGCTCGCGTACGTGTACGCGAGAGCGTATCACCGCCGATATATATCGTCAACGATTCCAAACTGTACAAACTATGTACATCTCCCTCTTTCGACCGGTATTACGTTAACACCGTGTCCATCATCGTCCGCTTCCTTCTCCACCTCCTCTTCCGCCTCCTCCACGCCACCCCAACTCGCCCTACGCCACAGCGTGACACGGTTTACCGCGTATCACCTCGTCGCCGTTATTAGTATCGTCAGCGCCTTGGCTAATGAACGTCCCACCGACTTTGCCGGGCGCAGCCTCTAGTCACCGCGAAGTCGAAGCACACCCAGGCGACTCGTCGTGATCGTAGACGTTGCGATCGTGTCCCGTACTCTCTTCGATCCCTGGGATCCGAGCACCTCGCGTGACATGGCGCCAGAGGCGGTTCGCGTTCGACGATCGCCGATCTGCAAATAGTCTCATCAGCATCTCCCGGCAAATAGAACCCCGCCCGTCGTCGTTTCGCTCGGCCCTGGACGATTTTTTCGGGAGCCCGCTACGTTCCAACGAATTTCTACCCTCTTTCCTAGAGCATGCAATTGGGTTCGTTGATTTCGGGTTGGGATGGGACGGACCTGGGTTAACCACCAGACGATTAGGGTACGTCGAACTAGAGTCGCCAGATCAAGAATTGTGACCCCCCACCAATCTACCTTCCCGTTGCTACGACGCTATTTCCCATATAGCAGTTCTATTTGGTAAAAAAATCACTTGTCTCATTTGCATCTACATTACTTTCGAAATGCTTAGCAATGCCGAAAATGTCGATATTAAAGAGAATTTAATCAAAATTATGATTAGAACAAGCATTTAGAAATGAACATGTTGCGAACACAATTTTCGATCGAAAAAATGACTAATTTTCTGTGTGTACCCTCCCGAACCTATTTAATATTTCTAAAAAAATTTTGTCTCGATACGAAGAGCATTCTTTTATCGTGAAAATGCATATCTCGAATTTAGAATTACAGTTGATCATTTATTGAACAAGCAAATTCTTAATGGACTAACGAAGTTGTCGAACCAGAGTCGAATAACGTTCATATTTAGTCGACTCCGTTCGAAATCTTCTTCTGGAGCCTGACTCGTTGCACGGGAAGAGTTTAAGTATGACATACTTTCATCGGTTACAACTTACTTTCTCGTATTTGAAAACAACGATGGAAAATGAGATAAATTCGAAAGCAACATTTGCAACGCTACGCAACGTCGATCGTACATGAAGGCGAGAATAGGACGTATATTAAAATGAAGTCGCAAACAGAGAGAGGCAATTCTCGAAAAAAAGAGAATAATCTTCTACCGCAAGTAAATAGTATGTACTCTCCCAACACAATGCATTCTTCTTCAAACACAATAATAATTATTTTACAAAAACTCGATATTAATACTAATATTACAAATATTAATTTTCCTGAATTACTTTACACAAAGTGTGATCGATAGACAGCGGATTTTATAGCGGTAGCGTAGTGGAGTGTAGTTTGAAATAGCAAAACATTCGAAGAATTTAAAAATACTGTCACATTATTTTCAACGTATCAAACATATTAAGAAAGATAATTTTCTATTTCACAGAAAGTACGAATAATATGAAGAAATGGTTTTACGCGAAAGCCGTGCGATGTCAAAGGAAACATATCACAATCTCATTTGCTTGATCCTGCAATGACTCCAATGACTTTGCACCGCCCAGCAAACCTTTGAATAATATCTTTGTTAAAGCAGAGCGTGTAATTTAGTTGGCGGTAACCAAGAATATAAAGATGACCCATATATCCCTGGACCATTAAAAATTCAAGTTTGTTTGTACAAGAATAAATGTGAATTTTTTAGAAACAGAAGTTTTATTCCATTTTTCATCCAGTGGGTTAAAGAAGTCTTTCTCCCTCCTTTACTCGTTGTGGGGTTAATTTTCCTATTCTTATCCAGGATAAGGTTATGAAGCAGCGATGAAACTGGGTGCAAGAGAATGGACGAAATAATGGAAGCGGAGTAATATTTTCTGCCTAAGTTCTGCTCGCTTTAATAGAGGGTGTCCCGAAAATGTTGTATCTCCTTCAACAATCTATGCTCGAGGTCATTTGAAGCAATTTGAAGAAAATTTTGCAAGAATTTATGTAGATTACTTAAGAAAATAAAATATTAGTGATTTATTATTTCGTAAATGAGACACGACAATAATACAGGGTGCCCAAAAATGTCGAAGGACTTTGACGGGGGTAGATGCTTAGGTCATTTGAAGCAACTTTTTCCTTTGCGAAAATGTTCTCCGTGGCTTTGTTAAGGAGTTGTTAATGAAACACAGGGTGAAGCTGTCAAACAGGATTCAATAAAAGCGAGTATTCTTCCGTGTCCAAATGAAATATAATTCTTCTACTACCGATGCTCAATCTCCAGAGCGAATGCAGATTAGAGCGAACATAAAATTGCGTTTCTCTGTGGTAAATTATTAAACGACGATGCAGCACCGATAGACGTACGCTGCTGTGCAAAAGAAAGAAGCACCCGGCCGTATGTAATAGAAAAACGTAAAAAAATCAAATAAGAACACAGTAAGTTTTGCAAAAGGATTCCGCTGTTCAATCGAATAATTCTGAGAATACAATTTCTACATAAGGATATTGCTTGTCATTATATCTTATAATTATACTGGGTGCTTCTTTCTATTGCACAGTGGCGTAGTTGCGAAAGAAATCGTTAAGCAAGGGGTTAAAGTCTGCTCGGGTAGATATAAAATCGCTGGCAAGTTCTGGGAAAGTTTTGTAGGTTATGTTCGGTAAAACCTGCAACAGAAGTTTTTAGTCTTGTTTCTCAGAACTTGTCAGAACTTTGAATATGCCGGACTATCCGCAATTTAGTCGCTCCTTTATTGGAATGGGGTTGGACAGCTGTTTTTGAAATTCCTTAAACGACCGATGGATGATTTATCTTCTCTACAGGGTCGAAGTGATCTATTTAACTTGTCCGGTGAAGGAGATCTGGTCGTTATTTTCAATTCTTCCATTCCGGTGGATCAGGATGATCGCTTTGCTAAAATGGCGACGCGTCGAATCGACGAACCTGAAGCTAACGTCAAGGGAATACTTCTACTTCTCTTCCAAAATAAAAGGGTTGCAAGTACGTGACGACAATAGGATAGAGCAAATATAAGAAAAGTCTGCTGCTCTTTTAGAAGCAGCGAATTGGTGTACATTTTCGAAGAATTCTATGATATGGAGAAACTGTTTACGTCACCACGACTCTAGAAAAAATTCGAATCTCTATTTACGACTCGATAATAAGAAAATTCCAATCAAAAATTTCGATAATAACAAAATTCCAATCCTGATCATAGAATTATAAACACCATTTTTTCTCAAATCAAGTAAGATCTACAATATGTTCCAAAAATGGAGAACCTTGAAAGGGGTGATTCCTTAGGTTGTTTGAAGTAACTTTTTCAATATAATAAATTGCGAGGGGAAACAAATACAGATGTTGTAACAGTATTTTTTAATTTTTCTAATGTTTTCACTGTTTTAAATTGCACCTACTCATTTTCGTCGTAAATACATAAAATCCGCTGTTTACATGTGACCATTTGAATTTAGATATAACACACCGACCGATTGACAATTGTATTAGAACAAAATTAATTTATTTTAAACACGTCATTCGTAGAGGAGCCGCAGTTTGCCGACTACTGGAAATTTGATAATCTTCTTAAAATCGTTATTCTGAGAATACCAAATTTGTTGGTTATGTCACTATTCTTGCCGGGACGCGAAATGTTCATACTGCGAATGTGAAAAATGAAGATGGGAAGACGCGCTGTCGAAGAATTTGGTGCAATTGAAATTCGGCGCGGATCGAAATGCGAGGCGGTCAGAGAAAGGTAACGGTTAGACTAGCCACGTGTACAAGATGTAAAAAGAGAGTCACGCGATAAGAGAAACGGAGGTGTAAGAGGATAGGATAAACTAGAAGCGACACACGCACGTGTCTCGGGAGATGGGTATCGTATTCGGCTCGTTGACGCGTCCGTCTACTCGTGTCTGCTCCGTGCACTTGTCGTACGGATGCCTGACACCGTTAAATCGCGGATCTAATTAATACAAGGCATCCCGTTAAGACCAAAAAGAAAACATAAACGCCGCATCCCTTGCAGATCCGATTATCGCGACCAATCAATTAATATATCGTACGCAGGCCAGCGCTATTTTAGAGACACGGTTACGAGAATAGGTATACATTCCATTCTGCTTTCAAATTCGTTCGAGGATCGATAGCAACAGCAATTTTCATTGCGAACTACCAAGGCACCCTCGATAACGTCACCTAATACGTAGTTTCATTTAAGATTGTAACGTAACAGAAAATTTCTATGCTTTCTTTTGGTACAGCACGATTATTGAAAATCCTACTAATAGGCTTTCGGTAGGTAAAGTGTTAACAACTAGACAGTGGATTTTGTGCATTTATGGGAAAAATGAGTAGGTGTAATCGGAAGAATTTAAAAATACTGTTATATTATTTTCAACCTGTTAAACATATCGTCGCTCCAGTTTGTTGCAATTCCAATGGACAATTTTTATTTTGCATAAAGATCCGCTGTCTATCAACAGCTATATCTTCTATCTATATCTAGAGCAAGGTTCACTCCGATTTTGTCCGCTATTTACCCTGCCCTCTTGACGAGAGCAAGGTTTTGGCATGGAATTGCGCCTGCAGACTTGTCATACCCAGTCAAATACGAACAAGATGAGGTCGAACAAGCTTGGTCGACAAGTTTTGGTGGCAAATTCGTAGGAAATTGCTTACCGGGATTAATCCAAACGCAAAATTCCCTGTCGCTAATGATTCCTAACAGACACCAGGATCCTTCCAGTTCCGCATCCTCCCTTGGCAACCCACCCTTGCACCATCCAGCCTATCCACCGTCGGACAAGCGGGTACGCAGCTTGGTAATCCGTCGAGAGAACCATAGAAAAGGCGAGGGCCTGTTCGTCATCGGGGTCGGGAGCGAAGGAAGAGCGGGGAGGCGGGTGTTGGGTGTAGAGGAATCAGCGGAGACGGGATTCCTCGTGACCGGGAGGCAGACCGCCGTTACCGCAGAGCCGCGGCCGATCGGTCACGACTTGATACGAAAATTCAGACATGTGCGCATCGATCGTACATTTCCGTACATGGACTGTTCCCCTTTAATCCTGCCGCGTTGCAAGTACGAGAGCTCGTGTCGAGGGGAACCGCACTTTGCTATCGAGCGAACCGAGCGACCACCAGCCGAGCCTGCCTTGCTTTGCCTTGCCTACAGCCAGCCACCCACCCACCCATCCGCCGCCTGCCTATGCACGGACACATTCTCGACAGCTCCGAGTGTGCCGGCCACACGTACACACACGTACACACACGTACACACACGGACGAGTACGTCGAGAGAACACATATCCACCGACAGTAGTCTATTCCGTGCTTTCATGCCGGTTCCTAGTGCCCGCGCCTCTCTAGGGCAGGGCGAGATTCACCGTGGAAGGAAGCGTCGCGGCGCTCTGCGCCTACGCTCACAAGCGCAGCCTCTATGTACCTCTACTTTACATACCCGCTCCTATGTAACGTGCAACGCTCTCCAGTGTATACGTGCGGCTTTTTTTCCATGCACCTGCATGCAAAGAGCATATGCGCGTCCGGAGTACCCGTCGCACATGCACCCTCTTCTCTTTCTCTCTCTCTCTCCCTCTCCCTCTCCCTGTTTGTGTGTGTGTACGTGTGCTCGCGCACGAATCTGCGTGCATGCAACGGGCAACGGGCAACGGGCAACACACTGCGCCCGTGTAATGAACTGTGTCACCGTGATTCGTGTTAGCAGCGGCGCACGTGTGTGACGGCTGGTGCACGCGTGTTACGCAACCAGCCCGACCAAAGTGCGCGCGAAAAAAAAAACTCCATCCAGCGCACCGCCAACCGCCCGGCTTGCTGTGCGTGCACTAACGAGCCGTATCGTTGCTAAACACAACGATGCCGGTGTTATTAGTCCGCGAATGATACGTCTGCCCGGATAATAAGCGCCGTATCGGCTACCGGCAGAGCTAAGAGGATCTCGCGCGAGGGGTGCAACCGATGTTAACCCCGTGTGTAACAGACCTACACTCCAGTTCAGAAGTCGCCGGACATCGGCTTTTGCCCTGCAGAAAATCTTGCTTCTGGTACAGTTCTTGCTGCCATCTTCCACTACCTTTCACCTAACCCTTCGGGGACGACCACCGCAAGCCTGACTCGACGAATCTTCTAAAAGATATCGCACTGGATCCAACTGTTATTACCAGACTGCGGAAGTTTATGCAATTTACAATTTTTCGTGAAGGTTTTTAAAAAGGGGGAAGCAAACAAGATATTACTTTCAGCGGTAGTAAAATTTCACTAAACTCTGTCGAAGGATATATTCTGGCATTTTCTCAAAATTTTCGGAAGCCATAAATGCATAAAGATCCCCAGTCGAATTATTAGTATACCGCGGATCTTTATGCAAAATAAAAATGTTTCCCAACGATTCTGACTTATGTAGTAGATTTGCTACATCGAGAACACCATGATAACATAAAATTAAAATTTTCTAATCCTTTACCGTTTCATGTTACATCCAGCCAACTTCTTCATAAATGCATCAAAATCCGCAGTCTAATTATCGGTTTGTTGCATGTGAAATGTCGTATTTCCATATTTCGGAAAATGTTGTTTCGCCTCGGAAGGGGCGATTTCCGAGATCGATTCGAGTCAGCTTTTCCTTGGCGAAAATCTTTCTCCGCGGCTTTGTTGAAGAGTTATTAACGAAAAACCCGGACCAATCGGAGCGCGACAACAGTGGGCGGAGTCTGGCTCGGCCAATGACTCTGATTGGCGTTCCGACTGGTCTGTCTTCTTCGCTAATAACGCTTTAACAAAGCTGCGAAGAACATTCTCGCAACGGAAAAAGTTACTTCAAATGTCGTCAGGAATCGCTTCTTCCGAGAAACCACAACATTTTTGGGACACTCTGTATTCGCGTGTTTCCTCTCTTTTATCTCAGAGTTTGCTATACCACACACTTAATTCAATTACATTCCCACGAGTCATTTCTTCTGATAATAATTTAAAAACATTTCAACTTTTTCAGGCTTCGCTGTATATACGTGAAATTATTTGTATGTAAGTTTCGCTCAAAAAAGAAAATTTCTCTGCTTCCGGCAACCTTTGAAACTAGGTGTTCCATATTACCAACCCTATGTGCATTTTAGTTGTCTTGATAAATCGATAGTTTGTATGTAACGGTCGAGGGGATTCGGAGCTTCTAAATAGATTGTAAATAAACGATAAATCATTCCTCGCACGCTGTACTTTGTTTCAAGAGATCGAAATTAATTAAACGACCTTTGTTATTTAACGATTGAAATTTGCGAGCACCAAAAATGAATAAGGTTAACGAGATTATACGTGTCATATGTATTCTCTAATATTTTATACCGGGGATTTAGTAAATTAATGCAAATACGGCGACTTTCCTTAAAATAATTGATGGAGGCGCGCGTGCTTTAGCCAATATTGATCTAATTGTAAGCATTTCTCTCGCCAATACGCTAGTTTTTATCCATCTCTGCATCATAAATGTAAGTACAATGATGCTGTATTACGTAATACTGGATAGTCGACGGACCTTTTAAATACATTCTCCTTTTCTACATGTTAGAAACATTGTATAGCGATTAGTCCGATCTCTCTGAAATCCTGATCAAATTGCAGCACACATTATCACTCTTCAAACTATGCCATTCAACTCCTTTCAATTTCAAATGATCCATCGCAATATACGTTAACTCTCTCACGCTCCACAGGCGGAAAATTCACTTGTTTCTGTTCCCGGAGATCACAAAATCAATGTTTCCATTGTGTTTTACTTAAATTGTGAAATTGATGGTAAAACAGACATTGTTGGTTTAAGTCAAAAAGGAGTAGGTGTAATTTAAAACAGCAAAGAACATTAGAAGAATTTAAAAATATTGGTATATTATGCTCGAGCTATTAAAAATATTAAGAAAGAAAATAAACTTATATTTCACTTCAATTTCTTGCAATTCTGGTAGTAAATCTTTATTTTGATCAACTTTTGTTGGAAGAATTTTTTGGCAGATCATAGGAAATGTCTTAAAAATCGTGTTAATAGTACTATTATGCCGCAGACATAATACGGGTAACAATAACAACAAATAAAATATAAACATAATATTATACATATTATGCATACTATATACATTATTTGTAAATATACATAAACTCTAAAAATTATTTGATTATTTCTTAAAATCGATGCAGAACGATAAAAAGATGCTAACAACTGTATTACATATTTAAAATACACCTCGTGTCACGTATGAAATTATCGTTTAAACTTGTATTTTGGTAGTCTACGATGACTGTATTTTTAAAAGTTTGATTTCTTCTAAATTTTACGTAATTTGTCATTAAAGCGTTACATATCTCGGTACAGAATAATCTGAAATGAATAATAATTTGGATTTCGAGGCTTCGAAGGGTTGTCACATACTTCGATGAAGGTAACATTCTTTAAATATCTTAATCTTGAAAAATTGACTTTCGAAGAGAAAAAGCGGATTTCCAGACCATAGCGCGACGGCAGCTCGCGGACCATTCCTCGCTCGATGAACGTTGACGGGAGCTTGGTGGGACGAAACAACGCGGTTTCCAATTTTCTATTCATCTTTAAATGTAGAGCCGTTCTTGAATCCTCTCGATTAAATTACGAATCCACACGTTCTCCGCGAGAGATGAACGGTGGTGGTGGTGGTGGGCGACGAGGACGTAGTTGTTCGTAGGAGCAGAACGAGAGAGGGTAGAACACTGTGTGTGGGGAAGAAGGATGGATGGAAAGAAGAACGGAAGAACGGAAGAACGGAAGGAACGAGGGAGAGAGACAAAGAGGGAGACGGTACCGTAGTACGGGCTACATTCTGTCGGCCCCACTAGCCCACTGACTCGATGCGCTCCTCTCGCTATTTCTTTCCTTCTTCCTCTGCTCGTTCTTTTTCCCTCTTCTCTCGCTCTATTCTGCGCGGCGCAGCGGCTAGCGGATCTCCTCGTTCGCCACGCCACTAGCGGAACGTATTTCCTTGTAGCTGTGCGCGATCCCGTACAGGCCGTTTCATAACGAGGGTGAAGGAGCTAGCTCCGAGCATGCCCGGGGCACGTCAGCTCCGCGGAGGCAGTCGTTGATGAATGGAGATACCGTTCCGAGTTTTATTACAGTTATTCTTGGAAACGCGCGAGTTTAATTTGGACAAGATTTACGATACGGACCCGCGATCTCTTCGCTGTTTTTCGGAGAATCTTTTCAGCAGCGATTTCACGCAACCTAGACCAGCCAGCTTTTATTATTTCATTTCGTACCCGGGAAGTCTTGGAATCTTCGGACGATATCGATATCGGTGATTCTTCCTCTCAACAATATTTCGAGAAGATCACTCAACTACTTTCTGATAGGGGATTTCTGGGGAACGGTACACTGCGTCGCCGTCAGGGGAGGGTGCAAGAATTCAGGGGAAAACGTCACCCCCTCTGTCTCTGCCAGCATCGGAGCGTATGGAACGGAGAGTGGGGACACAGACCTTAACTTGGCGACTCTGCACTAAACTCGGTACGCAAGTGTCAGGAGTTAACAGTTGTTACGCAACCGTATTCCGAATCAACCGATTCACCGTCGACGCGGACGTGTGGACAGTCTAAATGGTTTTACTAATTGCATAACTATACCCCTGGAAAACAGTACTCGATCAAACAAATCACGTGTCTATCGACGAAATTATGCGTACGAAGTACCCAATTTCAATCTGCAAATACATTTACCTTAACCCCTGCCCTACGATTTCTTTCACGATTTCAGTGATTAGAACTACTTTGTAGTTCGTATAATTTCCTAAGAAAAGAGAAAATTTATATCTATCGCATGCTTATATATTCTCCGATAGCTGTACATTAACGAAACCAAAGTAGAATTTTGTATTGGTTTAAAGGAAATTAGCAGCATACATATTTATTAGACTCTGTTTCGAATCTTCGTCACACGAGTCAGACACGATATTGCAGGGCAAGAGGTTAATGTTCGTTATTTTTAAAAAAGCATTTATTCTGTATTATTTATATATAAAGTTGAAAAGAATTTTGAAATTGCGCGTACGACCACAGTGTTCGCGTTCGTCTTTGTTCGTGTAATAATTTGGTTTCAAGGTGTAAAACAACCCTTTTAAAAAGTCCATGGTCTTCGAGTTATCTCTCTCCCCTGTCGTCGCAGTTTAAAATGTGCAAATTGCATCGAAACCATGGATAATTTATCAAATATGTCTATTTGTCAGAAACTGTGCGTAGGAAAGAATAAAATACTGTATAAAGAATGAAATAAAAATTATGAAAGAAAACATTGATTGAATTTAAGTGTGATGTTGCACCACGTTATTTTCGACTTATTAAAAGGATTAAAAGAAAATGGTAATAATTGGTAGAAAAACAATATTACGTACGCTAACATTTTAAAAATAATTTATTAACGCGTTTCTCCCTCCACGAATTACCCTATATATTCGAACATCGATTTCCTGTACATAACCTCTCTGACGCCGAACATTCCAAGTTCCACTGTAGTACGGTGCACCGCTATCGATGAAACGGCGTGATAATGAACCGTTAACCCCCTACGCGGTTCAATACGCGCGAGTTTGTAGCTTTTCGCGAATATCTCCGCTCGATTGAATATTTATCTCGCTTTTTCCTTAACCGTACCCGTAAAATGTTCAATCCGCCGACTAAAGACTCTTTTTGGTCATCGTTCTGTGCGAATTCTTTTGAATCTTCGCCGGTCGGGCTGCCTCGAAAAGCATCCGATAACCGATCGATTCATTTCTCTTTATCAGTACATTTATGCTTTCATACGGTTTGCCCGAACATTATTTAGAATTGCCTTCACACGGACTACTATTCACGTTCCCACACTCCCTTAACATTTCCGCTTCTGAAACGATTAAACTAATTCCAAGTATATAGGGTGATCGGTTGCTGGTGGCACAGATTCTACAAGGTGTCCCAAAAATGGCCGAGAACCTTGAAAGAGCTGGTTCCTTAAGTTATTTGAAGTAGCTTTCCCTTTACGAAAATCTTCTCCGTGGGTTTCTTCCGGAGTTATTAACACATCCGATTGCCGATGCCGATCAGAGCAATGCAACGCTCTGATTGGCCTGTGTTTTTCTTTAACAATTATCCCTTTCAGGGAAGCACAACATTTTTGAGACACCCTGTGTTATATCTGTGGTTGTCAGGGAAAGTAACGCGAATTCCGGAGAATTTCGAGTGGTCGCGTGACCTACGGGTGCGCAGTAGGGCACACGCGAATTTTCGGTT
The DNA here is from genome assembly GCA_028455805.1 of Lasioglossum figueresi. Lineage (NCBI taxonomy): Eukaryota > Metazoa > Arthropoda > Insecta > Hymenoptera > Halictidae > Lasioglossum > Lasioglossum figueresi. The sequence goes on along the minus strand of CM052196.1, from coordinate 1,704,313 downwards.
CGATCCGACGTGTTTTGGAATAATTTTTGAATTTTTTTTCTTCGGTTTTTCGTTTTTCTTTATGAGCTAGAGATCACGGCGTTATGTTTTAGGAGAGACTTCTAGGGTAGCTACAGGTTTTCTTAGTCCAAGTAAGCTAGTTTTTTTTTAAAGAGTGGTTGTGGGTAGAGGTAGTAACTGTAAGAAATCGTATCTGTATGATAATATACATAGTATATTTTATTGAATAAATTAAAAAAAGGTAGCAGTGTTTTGCTATTGGTAATTGTCCTAGTGTAAATGCGGCGTAGCTAATAGTCCTGTAAGATAAGCGTGCGTTTATTTTTTTTTATTTTCTTTTCTTGTGGAATTAGTTATTGTAAGTCTTATTACAGAGTTTAGGATAGTTGGATTTAGATATAAGGAATTAGGGGATAGGATAAAATAAATTGCGACTCTGTGCTTTGTTGATGTGTATTAGTAGTTTTTCTTTATTGAAATTGTGAATAAACGGTAAGAAGCCGATACCAAAAAAAAAACTTTGTAGTATAAGATAAAAAAGTATTGCGGTTGAACCGATGTCCTGTGTCAAAGCATTCGTGATCAAAACTTTAAACAATAACAATTAACGGATTAACGATACAGTTTCTAAAAAAAAGTTTGAAAGCAAAGCTTGAGGATTCCAGAATGATACCAATAATTCGTTAACAGACGTGTCAGTCAGAGTTGTGCCAATTCAAATACATTGTAATGGAATTACGCAATTGAATTACATTGTATTTCGATGATATAATAATTCAACTACGTCGTAACTGAATTACATAATTCAAACCTTTCAATTAATTCAATTACTAATTATTTCAATGAGATGTACAATTGAAATACAATATAATTAAAATACAGCTCTCCAAACTATAGCCCAGAACTTTGAAGAAGTGCTATATATTTTTATGCTTTTGTTTCATATACATGCTCGCTGTCTGTGCAATTCGTAATTAATGTAATATAATTACAAAGTATTTTATAATTGTACTCCAATTGCAATCACGAATTACATTGTAATTTAATTGAATGCATATCCGAATTATAAATTACAATACGACTGACTTACAATGTGATTCGATTACTTTGTAATTATAATTCCTGGAGTAATTCAATTGTAATTCTGCACAACTCTGGTGTCAGACGATAGCAGCAACACTAGCACAAACAAAGGCTGACAAAAATAAAAAGGATACCAGTTACCGATCATCCGGTATCCCGTAAGAATAGGAGCATCTATTCAGTTTTCTCAATTCCGAACAGATTTCGCTTCGGAGGATCTAATATTCGGTTGAATCCTCCAGACGCGGAACGCCCTAATTATTTTGAGTAGTATAAGTTTCCCATTAGGGGACACCGAGGAGGACCGGTGCTCCCAGCAGTATAATGATTTTTGTTTCGCGAACATTTGCTTATGGGCCGACAACCCCGCGAGAATTAAAGTCCTCCGCGCGCACATTTGTCGCATGTTCTAGTCGGGACGAGCCCTTGGTAACCCCGAGCACACACCGACCGTTTCAATTTTCATAAAATCCTAGACGGGAATAATAGAATTTGTCGAATTCGATTATCCGGCGTAATCACGTTATATCACTGCTTCGACATAGAAACGTAGAGGCTCGAATAGATTAAATTCTTCAGCGAGGCTGAACCGTTAATCTTACAGGATCTTCGTTATCAACAGATGAGGGGAATTTACTCGAATTCAGGGGAAAACGTTACCCTCTCTGCCAGTACCCCATTAGTCACGTGACGTTGGGACTAACGACGACGCGCAAAATCACTAAACGTGATTTATCGCTAGAGTGCGGATCTTTATGCATTTATGGCTTCTAAAAATTTTCGAATGATGCTAGAAAATAAAATTTCACAAAATTTAGTACGATTTTTCTTTATTTCAGATCTACAAAGACTACTGCCACTGAAAGTAACATTTTATATGATTCCACTTTCTTAAAATTTGCCCACAAAAATTGAAAAGTGTATAAACATCCGCAGTCTATTTGTCATAGCGATCGTGATTCCTCGTCTCGATTGAATTAGTTATTTTTTAAATACGTCAATTAGCTTGCATAAAACTATCTGCATGTAACGTAAATTTACTGAATTCAATGATAAAAATAAGAAATATTACATTTTCACCTCCGTAAGTACCTTACTTCGGTATTTAAAAAAGAAAAAAATAAATTCTTCCTCTCGATTTCAAAATCGTAATATTTGTCTAAATAGTATAAAAGTGCGTACACTTTCTTCTATGTTTATGAACGCATAAAGTTTTACAAAATACCAATGAATTACTTGACAATTATAGGAAATGCGAATGATAGTTTGAGAAACGTTTTAGAAATTTAATGAATTTGATAAAAATTCGATGTAACTCGCGATTTTGACAGGTTATGACTCTGTGACTTGCGCGAAGAACAGTTGTGCTCTTCGCCAAACAGAAGCGATCACGAAAATCACGAATCACTGTGAAAAATCACCGTGATTGGGGATTAGCATCGTAGAAGGGGAAGGTAGAGTGGGAACACGAGCCTTAATACGGCGATATAATTACCACTCCCATTCACGAAATCGAAATTACGTACCTCATTTGCAATTACTGTAATTTAGTTATTCGCTGTGTCTCCAAAATAGAAATATACAACCCTAGTTGAAAAAAGGTTATGATTCATCGACGGTGCGTGTCCCATTCCGTTCGTTCATTATCGCTTGATTAGTATCGGTCGGAGAGCGACGTGTAAACTCGCCACGTTTTTATTACTGTGGTTAGAATAAGCTATAATTCTTCTAACCTATCTCGAAATTTAAAGCACTCGGAAACGCGCGCAAGCTTATGGTTATAATACTGTTATCCTGATTATATTGAGTCAGTACTTCAATTTAGCCAACAGTAAATAGTTCCAACTTGTCTCGAGTTAAACCAATTAAATCTATAGTCTCGTTACAAGAGGTCTCTCGAATACTAATTCACCCCCACTTCACGATTTCAATCGTTCTCTGTGATTAATATTAATAGTATCGGGTTTATGGATCCGTAAGCAAATGAATTTAGTACAGTGTTAGTCTTTTATTTAATCAATTATATTACTTCGTTATTTTCTTTTAATCTGTTTCTTTAAATTTCTCTCTTGAAGAATATTTTAAAACTTGTAGATTTCATCCAGTATTTATTTAATTGTTAAGACGTAAAAATGCAAAATAAAGTGCATTTTAACAAGGAACCTGTTCTGTATAAGTCAGATATTTTTTAACAATTACATTGGACAGTTTTATAGAGTATTAACTGCTGTACAATTTAAATTTAACAGTTTATTTATCGGGTTTTTCGACACACGTGCTGTATCTAAAAAAAATCTTAATATCTTCATTTAACTAATAATTAGAAAAAATGTGTTACATAGAAATTGAAAAATTCATTGAAAATTTCTAATTTGGCTTTAATTTCTGAAGGACTTTGTCGAGTTTGTAACACTCGAATAACGACGATGCTTAGAACCTCTTGGAGAATTGAAGAGTTTAGAGGACAAATTTGTCGAGTGAAATTTTTTAAACAATAGAGATTACCGGGTGGTAGAACAATGTTATGCGTCCTAATAAATTTCAAGTTGATTGTCTCTCGCTAAATTGTTGCTTAACACGTTTATCCGCCAAGCACTCCAATTATTTCTCAATTCCGTTCAACGTGTTTTTCAAAGAATATCTTCTATATACATAATGAGTTTAAAGTTGATTTTTGTCTCACTAACTTGCTATTCAACACGTCCATCCATTAAACTCTTCAATTATTTATCAACTCCGTTCAGCGTACTTTTGAAATTTTCGAAATGTCGATTTCGATAAGAAATCAAATAGACCCTGGTTTAGGTACCCAACCAGTAACCTTCAGCATTCGAATGATAACTCTGAGAGAGAGGCGTCATTGAATATTGCTGTACCATTATTCAAAATATTGTTTAGGTTACGAAATATGTAGGTGTCTAATCATTTGATGCATTAGCTATTGTAACAGTTTCAATGCATACAATTTAAAAAATCATAGTCTAATTTTCGAGTATGAATAACTCCGTGTGCAAAGGGTTAAGGACTGCGTGTCCTAGACAGACGCAACTCGCGCGTGATTGCGCGCAGTCACCACAGTACACTGACACACCGCTAGACCACGTATACGTACGCGAGGATTGCAAGGGTCCGGGATTCCACTCCTGATTTCTTAATAATACAAGGACTGGGTTTCTCAGTAATCAAAATCGCTAGATGAAAGATCAATCTAGAGGGCTATTTGCCTCAAAAGTCCTACTTTTACGTTTACGACGCGTAATTCTCATTATTTGGCAGCATAATGGAGCGGAGAAGCGGAGCCGCGAGAAGCAATGGACAGGCGACGGTGCTGCCGCCTATCGTGGCTGTCGACATGCTGCCGAATAATGAGAATTACGCGTCGTAAACGTAAAAAGTACACTTTTGAGACAAGTGGCCCCCTACATTGATCTTTCATCTAGCGATTTTGACTACTGAGAAACCCCGTCTTTGCATTGTTGAGGAATCAGTAGTGGATTCCCGGACCCTTGCAATTCTCGCGTAGTCACGGGCGAGTGTCGTCTGTCTAGGGGACGCAGTCCTTAAGGAGGAGGGTATCATCCTAAGAATCTGACAAATGACGAAAGAATGTGCTGTCACTTGTCACTCACTTCGAACAGTTGATGAAAAACGAGAAAATTGATGTTTGAAGATTGATTTCCGGATACATGGATGCCGGAATAACGAAGCAAACTGGTGCCCATGACTAGAGGGAAGGAGCACTCTAATACTGTTCGGACGGCGCGGCGTGGCGCGGCGTGGCGCGGCGCGGTGTCGGAAAATCGGAGGTGCGTCTAGCGGTTGCTAATTTTACGCTTTCCACTTAAGCGGACCGCAATTATGGTAGAGCATGGGCCGCGGCGTGTACCTGACGACCTCAACGCGAAAAACGCGGGTCGAACCTGCGCTAAAGCGGTCGACGCGTTCCTGCGGCACTTCGTAAACTATAGCCCGAGAGCCCGGCAGGCCGGTGCGGCGTATACGTGTATCCCCAGGTTCCACGCATGTGTCTGTGAATTACTTTCGCCCCGGGGGGCATCGCATCTTATTTAGGTCGTGTACACCGAGCGTATACTTTGGTTCTGGCACGAGCGTGCCGGCGTTATTACAGCATCGCTGCCGCGCTACCACTGCCCCGACAGAGACGCAGGTGACTCTCGCTTCTACGCTATGAACAACGCTGCCGCCGCTCTGCGCTGCACTGTGCCAGCGAATAGCCGTTTTACCCGTGGCTAGCGATGCCGTGCAAAATCACTAACCGTCATTTGTCACAGCGATCGCAGAAACACGATCATCTTCATCATTTTGAGCCCGCTTTTTCTGGCCAAAAGTCAATTTTTCAAGCTTAATACGTATTCAAACAATTTAAAACTCCCACATCCAAAATATTATTCATTTCAGATGATTCTGTGACGAGTAGACTGCGGATGTTTATGCAATTTTCCGTGTTTGTAGAGAAATTTTAAGAAAGTGCTACCAAATGAAATCCTATTTTCATTCGTGATATCTAGACAGCGGATGTTTATGCAAAATAAAAATTGTCTGCATCGATTGCAGGAGATTGGAACCAAATCGAATGTTATTTCTTCCTTTAATGATTATAATAGAGGAGAAATTATATATATATTGACATCTGGAATTTTTAAAATTTTTCTACAATTTTGAATTTCATCTTCTCAATTTTTCTATAAATGCATAAAGATCCGCAGTCTACTAATCCATTTCTAAACATTTAGGTATTGCACGAGGTATTATACCAATTTCATAGGGAATAGAAATATTCTAGATCGGAAGAAACGTTTAATTTTCCAGTTAAAATAGCTCCGAGAGCAAAGGGTTAAATTTCTTACAATTTTATAATAATAATCATTTCTAATGGGGTCACATATTAGTGCAACTTCGATAATTATAAAATAAAAAATGTAAAACCGGTCATGGTACGGTTAGTGGTAAAATTACGAGTGCTCCTGTGGTTTAATGCGGTCGGGGATTATGGCTTCTTAATTTGTTCGTCGCGCCCGCTGTGTTGTTGTGAACTTTCGGCGGCAAATCTATGGCCATCGGACGATGCAACAAACGCGCCATTGATAGTTTTATCGATCATTCGTGAAAACGAACCGAATTGAATCAATCGCACGCAGAAGATTGTGGAGCAAGCGAGACTATTTTTATTTATAAGATTACACCAAATAAACTTCATTCCTACGAGATGTTACAAGAAATGGAAATTACTTAGGAATATCTTCGGTAATTACTTACAAAATGGTTCTTTTCTCCGATCTTGGTTCAATTTAAATATGTTATAGATCTCGACATTTTTACTTTTTCCTGTACGTATTAGGTCTTAGATATTTGCAAAAAACTGTTAGTTCTGTAACAGCGAATTCCGCAAATTTTGGTTAGGTGTGGGTTAGGTTTGAGGTAAAGAAGGAACCGCATCTCTCCCCCGCTCTAAACCACGCGATCCGTCAATTAAAAAGAGCAGAATTCGCGACGGTGAGTGTCAACTTCAACAACTTTTCATTTCGACGACGGCGTTGATACAATTTTCTTTAAATACACAAAAAGTTCAGTTATATTTTGTATACCAAAGCTAACCCAGATCTAACTCAAACTTAAAATTTAACCTACAAAATTTGAACCACATTTTCATGAAGAAATATTATTCTTTCTGGTTGTGTAATGATGTCGTCGCTGTATCATAAACACAAGCGAGTTAAATAAAGAACTTCGAAGTGAAGTTGTCTTAAATATTTATGTCCATTGAAATGGTAATTGGAAACACAGCGCGATAGTAAAATTTTATCAAAATCCACAAATAGTGGATTGTATGTTAGTAAATAGTAATTGTATTTAGAAAATTCGTAGAAATTTCCTTATTCAACTGCGCATTGACACTGCATATTAGGTGTCACTGTATATTAAAATGTCAGTGGAAGTTGTAAAACGTCCAAAGTGCATTATGTAAATTAGAATTCTATTGTTACAGAGCATATTAATTTGCAATGTGTGAATTGAGCTTTCTATAGATCTTTGCATGAACTTTTGTACTTTGTTACAGCCAATTCTCGATGAATACCGGAAACATACATATTTAACTGTACGCGTTGTTACAACATTGTTAGCGCAAATACGACACAATAAAAGGCAATAATAAAAAGAAGTTGCGACTATGTAATCGATAAATAAAACTGCTATTTTTAAATGTAACCGTTCAAAGAATTATCCAAAGTTTTGGTGATTTCTGCACGCATAAATGATTTTCAAATATTGCTTGCGTTTGTTTATTGTTTGCAATGAAGTGTGTAATATTTGAATTTGATCTTATTTTTGGGTTTAAACAGAATATCACGTAATTGCAATAGAATCGCTTGCTCTTGGTGGACCAATGCAAGCTGCACTTGTCGAGGATCCAAAGATTTGGACGAGTTTCAATGTTATTGACGTTAACCCTAAATTTATATATATATATATATACATATAGCGTTAGTCTTTTATTTAATCAATTATATTACTTTGTTAATTTCTTGTAATCCGTTTTAAAATTTCTTTCTTGAAGAATATTTTAAAGTTTGTAGATTTTATCTAGTATTTATATATTGTTTCTCTTCACTAAATTCTATTTGCCTGTACCAATTCAGTGTAAGTTCGATAAAAAGATTGCTTCGATCAACTGCGCCTGCGATATCTGTTCGACTGTATCAATTTCCGAGGTTACGCTGATCTCCTTCCGTTTTAAAATGCAATTGCACTTAATAGATTCCGAACATTCCTGATATTTTTATTACAACCACGAAGCACTTATGGATTTATATTTGGTCGGCATTTTTTCCGTATATTTACCGAGACACTCGCTTCCTTCGAAAATAGAATAAAGATAACAACTGTCGCGCTCAACGCGAACGGAATCGAAGACGTGAAACCGAAAACATTTACACGGAGAGACTAACGCGGGAAAAACTACCCCCATCTGCATCCTTTCAGTACCGACGTGCATTCTTTTCAATTTCCTTTGCGGAAGTATTGGCAATTTTGATTCTTATCCCCACTTCGATCGTGTTAACATAAAACTCGTTGTTTTCCCGGATGGTCAACAAAACAAAATGGAGTAGCACCACGACGCATCTGTGTTCACATAGGTAACGAATACACTGTGGATTTTATTCAGCAAAACAGTAAAAACATTTTAAGAATTTAAAGACACTTTTGTATTATTTAAGAAAAACGGAATGCACGACTATGTAGTACCGCATCTTGAAATGAATGCAGACAGTCTTTTGCATAAAAATCCGCGGTCTAGTAACGAAACTATCTTGGATTTTATTCAGGATTTTTGAAAATATTGTAAATATTTTCCTCGGGAAACTAGATTCTGTCAATGCGGAGCTATTTTGTTTAATTTTGTGTCACTTTCCATTTACACTGCATGTAGATATAACAAATTACGACCGTGCACAAACGAAAGACCTGTTACAAAGAAAACCCATTGAAAAAGTGTGAACACACATTTTAACGGTATACGAATTGAAAAACGTTATTTTTTAAGAATATTGAGAACAAGAGAAATGCCGATCTTGTATTATTCGACTAGATAAATGATTTGTTTAGAAACATACGAGTGAAATACGCCCGAGTTATCAATGCACAGACATTAGTTCTCAAAGCGTTGACTCTCGCATTTCAACGTAAGCTTAACCCCGACGTTGGCAACCGAAATGTATAAATATTTGACTAAGTTTGAAGTTTTAAAATATTTATCGCGAAGCTATAAATTGACATATCAAGTTCCAAAAACCCACATTCCCGGCGGTTTTGTGACATTCTTTGAACAACGTAGAGGATTGTTAGAGTAATGCTCTAAACGTTCGTCCGGGTACCGACACACCGGTAAATCCGATCAAAGATCACGTGTTCCGTAGCCCGGGAAATCTTGCATTTTCCCGATTCGTTTGCCACTGGTCGACGTATGACGTTGCTAAACTATGTGTACATCTTTCTGGCGATAATTTCATAATTGCTAATAAATCTGCGAGCAGTCGTTCGGCTACGTTAATTGCAAAAGTTCGCATAATTCTGTCGCGAGTTTCCAGGAAAAATGTAGAGAACCCGCGCTTTCTCGTTCGGCAGCGTGCACCGCCGAGTACGCTTGTGCGCGCGCGTGCACAGAGCCGAACACGGCAGGCAAGCAGACAGGCAAGCGGGCAAGCAAGCTGGCAAGCAAGCAGGCAGGCAGGCAGGCAGGCAGGCAGGCAGGCAGTGCAGCGGTGTACCGTATGCGCAAGCACATGCGAGCGTATCGTCGCGCGCGCGACGTAGGTATTACTTAATAATATCCATAACCGGGAGGTAAATTGTAGTGTGGGCGAAAGACAGCGGCGGAGCGCGCGAGTAAGAGCGAAAGAGGCTTGGCACGGCGGGCGAGAAGCCGGAGCGTGGTAGCCGGAGCGATACGCCAGGAGAAAACAGGGGAACACATTCAGCTGCATGAAAAGATCGTGGAGCCTCCGAAAAAGAAAATAGATGACCAGAAGAGTAAAAGAGAGGAGAGAGGAGAGAGAGAAAGAGTAAACGAGAACGCAAAAATAAAAAGCCCCGGGAAAAGAGGACGCGAGAAAAAGTCTGCTTCCCAGAGAGCCTTTAAAAAAGCGCGGCGCAATCTTGAGTTTGTGAAGCGGCGTTCCTATGTACATCGACCACCGGTCTCGCCGATGGCAACTAACGAACCTGCGTATTCCCAGCCGAGTTACACCTGATAACGCTACATTGTAACAACTCCGATCATCCTGAATAGTTAGCCCGCGGGTATAATCGATGCTAAAAATACTGTTCGAATCGTCTCGTCTCGATCACCCTGTCCTAGATACCACGAAAAAGTTCCAAAGCAACGAACCTTCTGCTACCGAGGCCTACCTACATCATCGTAGCTAGAAAGGCGAATCGAAAAGGGGTTTGGGGGGGGGGGGGGTCTGTTGGACGATCGTCCGTCGACACGAGGACCGAGCGAAACGGCGAAGGAAAGATAGATGTACCGTGGTCTGTACGTATGTACGATATAACAAACCCACCAGGTTGCGTTTTGTGTGAGCCAGTCGACACGCACCGGTACACGTCGTCGTCCTCTCGCAGCGGCGAGTAGTCTCACACTCCGATAGCGGATCCTCCGGCGTTGCGCGTTATCACAGAAAAGAAAAACTACAACCCTGTCACAATAGCCACTGCGTGTGCGGTGGTCGGCGCATCATTCACTTTCACTGGGTGAACCGGCGGCCGGGTACCGGACCGTGGCGTACACACGTTGCTCTTTCCTGTGCGCGCTCCTCGAGAGCTGGCCCGTGTTCGCCACACGCGAGCGGGGGTTAGCACACACTCTCACGGAGGCGCGGGGAGAAACGTCGATACTTTTTTTTCCCCCCCTTTCGCCTTTTGCGACTCGCGTCTCGTGTCTCCGGTTCGCTCGGCGAGTCCCGGCGAGCCCGATAACAACGGGACTGGTGCTGATTCTGGTGGTGCACGATGATCAGGTCCCGACGACGATCGGTTCCGTTGTCTCGTGACCGGCTGCTGTCGGCTGTCGCGGTCGTGATCCTGCTCCTGTTCCTGTTCCTGTTCCTGTTCCTGCTCCTGCTCCTGCTCCTGCTCCTGCTCGTGCTCGTGTTTGCGACCGGGGCGTCGACTGACACTCGCGGACAGTCACGACCCCATCCCCGCGACTCTCCACGCGCGAGGATCGTTCGGGGACCGATCGAACCGAGCCGACCACGGGGATGACGACGATAACGACCACGACGACGACGTTGTCACGCGTGCCATCGGTTCGACACGACTGGAACCCACTGATATCGCCGCTCTCTTTCTCTTTCTCTTTCTCTTTCTCTCTATCTTTCTCTCTCGCCGACCTGTTCCAACTCACTTTAGCTCACTCGCGATCAACTTTTTCTCTTTTATTACAACACCCGTTTCAACCCCCCTCCCTTAAGATTGCTTCTTCGTGTACCTAGGTACAAGTTTTTTCAAAATTTTCACGACGCGATCGTTGGTTCGCGGATGGTTTCTCCGTTGCGACGATGGGATCGATCGCTTTCTCGGGTTGTGTCACATCGGTCGCAACGCGGGTACACTTTACCACTGAGCGTTATTTAAAGACCGGTAAAGAGCCGTGCCGTCCCGATGCGACTGTCCCTTAACGTGACGAACACACAGTACTTGCGCTACCGTGGCTCCGGGTTGACTGGTGCGCGCCGCGCAAGACCGGAGAGAGCCAGCCCCACCGTTGCAACTTCGCTATCGCCCTCTCGCTCGGTCCTCGAGAACGTTTCTCTCCCTCCGATTCGGCCGAAGGGAGCGTAAGTGAGAGTGAGAGAGAGAGAGAGAGAGAGAAAGAGATAGATAGAGAGATAGAGAGCGAGAGAGAGAGAGAGTGAGTGAGGGGAGGGGGGAGAGCGAGAAGGAAAGCGTAAGCGCAGCAGCGAGGAGGGCTCGCCGCGAGAGGGTACGGAGTGGGGTGGTGGGACGCGATAGGGTGACACCGTGGAGGGAGGAGAGAGAATCGAAAGGGACGGGGAGGACGAGAGAAAGAAAGAGATCCGAACGGGGTAGAGGAGAGCTATGATGTCGTTGTCGTCTATCTCTACGTTTCCCTCTACGTTCCCGGCTATCTATCCTCAAGAAACGACTACCGCGGGGGAGGCAGAATTCGTCCAGAGAAAAAAATCAGACGGAGATGGTTGATTCGTCCGAGATTCGCCAACACTACCGACACTACCAACACTCGCGGCCGAAATGATTGTTGTGAACGGGAAAGGGTTGCTCTGGGTCATCCCCCTGCCCTCCTTTCCCAGCCATGTGGCCGACCAAGTTTCGATGTTTGCTACAGTGACCGGCGATCCAATCGCAGGCGGTTGCTACGTCACCGGTCTCGCGATTATCAGGGTGGGCTCCAGTCGAAATATCAGATCATCCGGCAGCAACAATAAACTTGTCGAAAAGTCGTTCGTTTGTTTTCAATTTTTCAGAAGTTTTTATCTACTTTCTGCTAATAAATCTATAAGTGTCTCTGGCCTTCAGGAAACAATGTTCGGTTTCTTTCGAAGCTTCGACTGGCAACCAAAAATAATTGATCGTTTGTAAACATAAATTTGTACATTTCGAAGAACAATATTCATTTCGCTTTCAGTCCTTTTTAGTTATCTTTATATTTTATTGATCTTTGCTTACGTATATCAGATTTTGACCGGGCCCACATTAAATTTTTAAGAAACAATGTTTAATTTTACCATCGATACATCTCAACTGTCTGTTACTTATTATGCACAGTTTTGCGGCTGGATATTAATTAGATTTTCAATAAACAGTGTTCAACGAAGAATGACATTCATTTTACTGTCATTCCAGCTTAATTAGCAATTACTTGTACATACATAATTTTTGTTAGATTTGAATTACATTTAAAAAAACAGCGTATAATAAAAAATGTATTTTGCTGTCAGCCATTCTTAACTACTCTTTATTTACGCATACAAGACGTTGGCTAAATTTGAGCCACGATTTAAAGAAATGGTTATAAAAACAAGACTACAAGTTTGAGAAATCACGCGCAGAACCGAGTCGAAAAGAAAGAATAAAATTGCTTCGTTTCCTATTAGATAGGAACCGGCTTATGCGTCTGATCGTGACTTACCGATTCTACTTCTTGCATATATTATACCACGCGAACCTAACGGATCTTGAAACTCGAATTTCTCGAAATCGAGGCGTCAAACAAAAAGATTTTATTGTTCGTTTTCGACTCACTTTTGCGCGTAGAATTACCTGCCAACCCTGCTTAATTAATTTATTAAACGATCATCAATTTTGCTTGACATTTCTCGGAACCGTCCATTTGTGATTCTACATTTGAAAAATTGAGTAGAAATTAATACAGTTATTCACACGCGGTCATCCTGAGAAAAGAGGATAACGAGATTATTGCATTAATCGCGAATAAATCAAGAAAATTCAATATGGAGCTACGTCGAATCGGAGGGTAAAAGACACGTCACGTTTGCGTACTTAGCATTTGTGAGATGTAGAATCGGCAAGTCATGATCAGATGTGTCAGGCGATTCCTATTGACCCTTGTGTAGTCAACCGGGTACCCATTTACTGTGTCTCTTTCAACAATTTGATAATGTTCCTCTAGAAAATATTACAAAATTTCTCTGAATGCCCATTCTTTACTCGCCGATATTAGGTTGGAGGGAAAGTTCTGTCGTGTTTTAAAGAAAACATTTGAATCAATTTATAAAAATATATGTTTAATATTATCGAATGATATCATTTTCATTATTTCTAACAACTTGTTGCCGTTTTTCAGATATAACCTGTCAATTCCTGTTTCCCAATGACTCGTTATCAACGTGTGATTTTGAATTACAAGCAAAATTACCTGCTTATTTAAAATACGACAAAACTTCCCCTCCAACCTAATATATTAATTTATAGCGTTACAATGAAAATTTGTGCAAACACGTTAAATACAGAAAGGTTTTGAATAATCTTAAAATAAATAATACATTTTGGCTGACTACGTAAGGGTTAAACGGCACGCGTGTTCGCCTAAGTCGATTTACTCGAAACCAAAGCTGCATACGAAAAAATTTTATTCTTCATTTTCGATTTATTTTTTCACGTAGAATCGGCCCTTTTTCGGTTGCACGTGCAGTTGTTACCGATCACGCATCACGATTCAAGAAATCCAACCGGTAGGGAAGTATATAAATACGTTTGGTTCTACTGTCGATTAACAGTTCCGCACGACGGATGTGAGAAAAGCTTCGGGAGCGTTTAAAGGGATACAAGTGGGGCGACGTGCAGCAAGCGAATCGGATAGAACCGTGGAAGCTCGCAGGGGGTGCGCACGTTGCCGGACAGAGAGACAGGGAGAAAACGAAAGCACGAACTTTCGAGCGAGTTAAGGACGTGATGCGAGATACAAAGGGAGACAAGAATTATTCTAAATCGACCTATATCGAGGCAGGTCGTGCTCCGTCTCTCTACCAGCCTCGCCAGACCAGGGGAACTGACTCGAATTCAGGGGAATACAGTTACCCTCTCTCTGCCAGTACCGGATTAGTCACGTGGCATTGTCACACATGCATACTGTCTACTATACTGTTGATCAGAATTGTGCTAATTCAAATACATTCTATATTTCAATTATATAGTAATTCAACTACGTCGTAACTGAATTAGATAATTCAAACCTTTCAATTATTTCAATCAGATGTGTAATTGAAATATAATATAATTAAAATACAGCTCTCCAAATTATAGACCAGAACTTTGTAGGAGTGCGATATATTTTTATGCGTCGTGTTTTCTCTTCCTCGTCCTCGTAAGTCGTTATTATTGTAATATAATTACAAAGTATTTTATAATTGTACTCCAATTGCAATTACGAATTACATTGTAATTTAATTGAATCAAGATCTGAATTATAAATTACAATATGATTGAATTACAATGTAATTCAATTACTTTCTAATTATAATTCCTGGAGTAATTCATTTGTAATTCTGCACAGCTCTGCTGTACATAAAGGAACCGTGGAATGCAATTAGCGAAGACTAGACTGCGATCTTTATGCGAAATGAAAATGTTTTGCATCGATTGTGGAAAGCAGGAATAACATAAATATTGGTTTCATCCCTTAACGATTTTGTTGTATTAAAAGCAACAAAGCAACGTTCTTGAATTTTTTAAATCTTTTACTGTGTTTTATATTTCACCCAACCCTATTTCTTCGTAAATGCATAAAGATTCGCAGTCTAATCGCTAAGTGATCCTGTTAAAGTTTACTACTGGTATAGATGTGTACCAGTCACGTCTTATCTGTTTTCATTATTACTATTTTTACACAATGTCATTAACATTTGGAAATCATTATATAAGAAGAATAAACGGAGAAGAAACGCGTCGGAAGTGTGGGGGAACAGTCTTATTTCAGCGACTCTGCACTCTCGAGTCTTTTAACTGACGACGCAAAGACTAAATTTGTTGCTCGAGACTAAAAATTAATATTTTTCTGAATTATTTCGCGGACATTTCGTGAACGTTGAACGACGCTGAAAGGACCCGCGTCTCTCGGTAGCGAAAACAAAACGGTGCTTTTCATTTGACAAACTCGTTCTCTGCTAAACGAACGATTCTCTGTAAGGAATCGTACCGTTTTAAGAGGAATCGTGAAAACGATTGGGGTAACGACGATATTACGAAAACAGGTATGTACATAAAATTGTTGAAGAGGTTGGAGAGGCTGCGGGCGACTCACTGGCTCTGTGTGTTAAACAGCGAATTTTAGAAGAAAAAAAAGAACTGGCTCGCTGTCGGCGAACGATGGAGGAGGGACGTGAAAGGCAGATCCTAGGAATAAGGAAGAAATGCATGGAATGGCGAGGAGGCTTCTCGCGGGAGGACGTGACGCGGTTTGCGGTAAAAAGGGGATGGGTTTTTCGTATAAACAGGGTCACGTTCTGGTAGGTCACTCACCCTCTATAGCCTAGCGTTATTAGATTCATATCGGTCCTCTGGAATTTCACATAAAATTAACACGTGCAACGAAGGACAAAAAGTATTGGCACAGTTCTTGTAATTGGATTGTAAATGAAATTCAAAGATTCGTGGACAGATTTAGCAGTATTTTTCATTCGACGCGCTACGTGGTGTCCCACAAATGCTTCGTTGAGGAGTTATCAACGGAAAACACGGACCAATCAGTGCGCGGCCATGCACAATGTGACTTTTCGATCATTTAGGGGGATTTAAGACCGAAATTGAAAATTTTTTAATAATTCCTTACTTACTCTTACCTCGAAAACAGTAGTCCATAACCCAGAATCGCTATTGTTTTTAACTTTTCGTCGCATTCGGATAAGAAAAATAAACATCAAGTGAACTCTTTTGCCTATACAAATGATGAAACTACATCAATCGTCGGTGATACTTTACCTGAATAAAAGTGTGTGTATTTGAACTTCAATTTTTATTATATTTATTTTACTGATTATTCAATCCATTGTAGTGCGTTTTCAATATGGATTTTAAACTACACCGAATGTATACATCGAAGTCTTGTCTAGTCAGATATGAAAACAAATTTTACGTTTGTTTGCGTCTGTAGGAGTTTTCATTTGTTTTCAACAAATCGTCTAACACAATTTATCCGAGCAAGAACGTGTTCCTTGATATTCATAAACCTGCACTTCGATTGTTACCGTATTAAATTGCTATTGTTTTAATTTGTCATTGTTTAACTGTTGTTGTGTTCGCTTGTTATTACATATGATAGCTTCTGTCTTTTGTTTAGTATTATTTGTTTGACTATTATTTTACATATCGTTTATTTTGGCGTTTATTTTACTCCTTCAGGTAAGTTTTCAATATTTTTGGTTTAAAAATCTGGTATATACTTTAGAGACCCTGCATAATTTATGACTGGTAACAAACAATTACCATACAAAATTTAAGAACACTTTTCATTGTTTAGCGAATACGAGTTTCATTCTTCATTGAATATCGAAGTTGTGATTTTATGTAGGTAGAAATTAAATAATTTGCAACAGTTAAAATACGTATTTTCGGTCGATACAATAAAAGTCATGTTAAAGTAATTAGAAATCATCATATTTTGAGTAGTTTTAACAAAATACGCGATAAAAAGAAGAAACAACATGATTAAGAATTTAATGTCCTTAAATAATTGACCCTGTTGACCCGTGTTTTTCTGGAATAAGTCCTGAACAAAGCCGCGGAGAACATTTTCGTAAAGGAAAAAGTGGCTTGAAATCGCCCCAGGAATCACCGGTTCGAAGAAAGTACAAAATTTTTGAAACACCCTGTAGTCGTAAGAGAGAAAACACAGCACCTTTTGTTCCCAAAGCGTAGCATTAAATAAAGCATGAGATATATTAACCGGAACGTTCGCGGCGCGTCGTGCCCGATATTTCTTTCCGGGGGTGAAATATTTAGCCGACGTGAATTATTCGTGATAGCCGATAAATTTCTATTCGCCCCAATATCAGTTCGCGATAAAGAAATAGAGAGAAGCCCGAATAAACCGTGTACATGTATACGATAAATAGGAAAGTTCGGTCCGAGTATTATGCGAGTTCGCCTCTTTAGAAAAAGGCGGACGCGAGACGACGACGTAGGGAAACGGAAGGAGCAAAAGGGGAATGAATAAAATTGCTTGCCGTGGCATGCAATGAGGACATACCTCGGCCATACTTCTCCAGAATTATAATTTACCGTGAAGTTAACATCGGACGAAAGTAAACGTTTGCGAAGTATTTTTTACTCTGCCGCCCCTCCCCTCGGCTTTTACGACGATGATGCTGCCGGGCTCTATAATGCGGAAGGAGCACCTGAAAAATGACTCTAGGAAGTGGAAGACTGAGGGCTTCCGGTCCGTGAATGCGAATGTTCCACGGTGTTAATAGATCGTTTCCACATCATTTGCGTGGGGTGTCACCATTTTTTAGGTGACCGTACACACACTTTACTTCCTGGACAAGATGAACTTTCTCCCAAAAATATTCAAATGCCAAGGAATATTATTTATTTTTTATAATGTTTTATATGCGTACGTATAACGTTACTCGTTCTATCGGATGATTCCATAACTTCGTGCCAGATTTTCATAGATGTCGCAAACTGTACTGCACGGCATAGTGTAGAAAAGTATATTATACGGTCACCATTCTTCTTTACAAGTAGAAAATTGATAATTATATATGTATATATTATTGATTAATAAAGCTGTATTTTTTTAAATTTAACCATTGAATTTTATTTTCAAATCGAGCACGAACTTATGCAATCGTCTAATAGTTCAGTTTGTGCTTAATTGAATATATATTCTTACATAGCTCGTGTGTTACGAAGGTAATATGATAAAAAATTGATAATATCTATAAATATGATGTGAACCAAAAATTTTGGGATACCCTCCTTGTTGGTACATTTAAATACGTTCACGATCATAACAGCCAGATTAGGGGAATTCATTCTGATCGAGGGGAAAAGATATTCTCTCTCTCTCTCTCTCTCTCTCTCTCTCTCTCTCTCTCTCCGTTAGTACCGGATTAGGTGCGTGGGCGCTCGAAAATGATCGGTTTTTGATTTTTTCAACCATATGACCTCGCTTTGAAAAATCTGAAAAAATGATATGCTAACAACCATAACGAGATGCTAAAACTGTAAAAATATAAACTAAGTTACCTCGTAACTTATACAATAAATCGGCATTTCAAAACTTTTTAATTTCTTAAAATTCGGTATCGCGGGTAAAAATTCTGAAAAATTCATATGTTCGGATGTGCATCTAATAGCAAAGATGAGCCGGATTTTTCAGAATTTTCAATTGACGAGGATAAAAGAAATTACGGAAAAAACCATGTCGACGTACAGGGTTGAAAATTGGAAGAAAGTATTTCCTCTGGATAAGCTATCGAATGGCCTATTGCAAATTGAATTTGGTTTAGGGCCACTTCTGACCCCGTTTCTACGGAACAGGTGTTCCTTTCAAACGATGCATGAAACGTTTCGTTCTGCATAAGGGGCCGCAGCGTCTAGCAATTAAGCAAGGAATATCGTTAAAGAGCGGAATCGAGTGTTGGAATATTTTCGGTTGTGGAAATTGTGGAAGGTGTGCTCGACACGCGACCAGTGTTAATCAACGACGACTTTTCCCATCACGAAACTCTGGCCCCGTCGAAAAGTTCCCTCTGAACGGTCTCTCGTGAGGAAGGCCGCGCCTCGTTCGACAAACGTTTATCCAGAATACAAAAGAGGGGGATCCCCAGCACGGCGCGGCGCGCGGTGCGGCGTAAAAGTTTCCCGGAGAAGTTCCGCGGGAGCATCCTCTCCTACACTAATGGCTGATTGGTTTCAATTGTCGAGTGTTTTCACACGACGTTAACCACTTTTCCAACGGTTGAACGACGGAGATGCTCGCGGGCCGGTGAGCGGCGCACGCACTTGCCGCGACGATCGATCTTAGACAGAATCGATCGGCCGGGATGACGCCTATAAGCGTTATGTACTCGCCTAGGAACACCTATCTGCCGGCCAGCAACCGTTAACGCTAATCAGAAGTCCAAAGCCCGTCTCGAATAATAAAGAAGTTCGGCCGTTCCACGGGCTGAATGAATGCGCGGACGCGGAACAGACGCGCGACCCCCTCGACAGGAATGCAAAAGAGCGCCGCTCCGAGCCGAGCCGCGCCGGGACCACTCATTCTTACGTGCTGGAGATCATTGCACGAAGCGAGTACCGTTCCTTCGGTCATTTTAGCCACGCACTACGCGTCAAACGAACCAGGTTCGGTCACGAAAATCTCATTTCAAACTTACACGTGTTTCGACTCGCTCAAGTCCCTTCTTCTTCCTAACCTTCCCAATGATCAATGATCATTCGAATTCTCATTGCATCACTGCTGAAACCGTGGCTAAAAGTTCCCTGGGTAAGTTATTCAATTATTTATAAAAAAGGAAAAGAACGTTCGTTCTCAGTTGTTTTTGTTATAAAAGTGGGTAAAAACACTCTGTCGTTCATTTTTATAGCGTCCGCGCTTTTTATTCGATCCTTACTTCTTTTTTTTTTATTTCGATTACTTAAGAAGAAATCATAGATTATCAGAGACAGCCTATATTACGAGAACGTTGATGATTAGACTGCGGGTCTCTGTGCAAAATAAAAATTGTCTGCATCGATTGCAAGAAATGGAAAGTAAATGGATTGGTATTTCTTCCCTTAATGATTTTAACAGGGGAGAAATTATATATCGACATCTTCGATTTTGTAAATTTTTCAACAATTTTGAATTTCATCTTCTCAATTTTGCTATAAATGTTACAAAAAAATGTTTCACACAAAGTTTTATCTGTACTTGGAGGACTTGTTCGGATATTCTTAAATCTCAAAAAATGTTTTTTACATCAAAAAGTAAAGGTCACCTTGACTCTTTTAAATGGCACCGTATGTTTTGGAGTTACTTAGTATGTGTTACTATGACCTTGGAACGACCTTAAACTCGAAAATTTTGTGCAAACGTAATTTTAATGAATTCTTTATTTTCCATTATCTTTTTTATGGGACCGTTACCAACTTATTCGTTCCGATTAAAATGACGCTAAACACGATATAATTTGCACTGTATTTAGTGGTTCCCTTAACGGCACGTAGGGCGCTTTCGGTCCGTGTTTACAGGATCTAAGGAACAGCACGGACCCGAGGGTTTTTCTTATTTGTTATTACATATTCTTATTTGTTGTTTGGATCATTTCGCTAGAGAAACTCTCGAAACAGAGAACTTATACCTGGAACACGAAAGTACTCCGGAAATGGCGACTAAATTGTTGATCAAAGACTTGCCGAGGACGAAATAAGAGAAATGTTCACATTTACTAGGCCTTGTTTAATAATGTTACTGTATCTTATTGTATCGTTATTCCCATAATTACATTTTGTAAAAGTCAAGAGTTAGAGAGCAGTGTTGGAAACATTGATTACTAACTGCGTTTTGTTAATCGTTGTTCAGCATATAATATTCGATAAGAATCGGAGAAACTTTTCCACCTGCAATCCCATCAACTGGCAACGGCATAAAAAAATATTGCGTTAAAGTGGAATGGGATTTATAATTGTCACAGTTAATTTTTGAAATTTCAAGTTTCCGACGAAACAATCGTTCGAACTGAAAATGCGATGTTCGATATACAAGTGATTTGTTTTCTATTTAGAAATACTATGACTGTTATAAAAAAAGAGTATGACAGGCTTTTAGTTAAATTGCTTTATTAGTCCCCGAGGTATTTTTGGTGCCAATTGTGAAAACGGTATTTCCAGAAAAATTCGTTTAAACTTCCGACTGTGATTTCTATTTAGACATAATGGACCTTTTTGTTCGTAATTGGTTTTGTTAGGAGTTTAGAAAACATTGAAATTTTTTGGACCTAAGTAGGTGCTCCTCAAGAGAACAGAATTAGAGACAGTTAATGCTTTCGTTTCTCTATAGGATTTATAAACTATCAGCGATATACAAGTCAATGAAATATAAATGTACTAAAAGAACGACGTGTGAATGAAAATGTCCAGAACCTACATGTTTCCCTTCAAAAAATACTTTCTGGAAATTTATAACTGTGCAAAACTTTGTCCATGTATATAATTTACTTACAATTAGATCTACAGAAGGCATATTTTCAATTTCAATAATTTCAATAATTTCAATCGATACTTCGAGTAATAGAAATAAAAAAGAATTTTCTGCCCTACCAGATTAATCACTCTAACATCTCAAAAAGACTCAAGTTGCTTGGTACAATTTTTAAAAAGTATTAATTCGTAAAGAATCCTCTTAACCCTTTGCACTCGGATCTACTTTAACTCGAAAATTAAACATTTCTTTTGACTTGAAATAATTCGATGCTATATCATTTTCCTCATTTTATGGATATCAAATTGATATAAGAACTCACACAAAATACTTAAATGTTTAGTAATTGATTAGGTACAAACATATGTATGATCTAAACTATAAGTTGAATAATGGTGTAGCAATTTTTAGTGGTGACTCGGAGTCGTCATTAAAGTTTTGTTATTATTTAGATACCCACTTCGATGCAATAAAAATATAAAAAGAAACTTCTCTTGCCCTTTTAATTAAAAAATTCAGCCCTCAGCATTAAGTGAATTAAAAGTGAAGGAGGAGCTCGTTACTGCGGCACAAAAATCACTAGGAATGTTCGTAATACTGCGATGTGAATTGCAACTACGATGAGAAACGAGGTTCGCTTCGGTCTATCGTTTCAGGTTAGATACCTATTCACACTATTATTTAGATCATTAAATATCTTGGTATCCAATCAATTACTAAACATTTAAGTATTGCACGAGGTGTTCTATCAATTTCATATCCATTAAATGAAAAAAATGATATCGAATGGAATGATTCTAGCTAGGAAGAAATGTTTAATTTTCGACTTAAAATAGCTGCAACCGGGTGGAAAGGGTTAAACGTTTCGCAGCTGCCTGATTTCCTCGACGCCTTTGCACTTCCGATATGTTTTAGGAAGAAAAATGTTTTCGCTAAAAGCGCAGATATATCACGGCCCGGTAAACAACGCAAAGTGATAGACGGTACCGCTATAAATTCAATGTTATTTCGGACGCTGTGTTCCGTATCATGTGACATCTGTAGCGGAAAACGCGCAAGGGCGTGGGACTGGAGATATTGCATAGCGTCCATCATTCCGCGGAACTTCATAATAATAGAAAGTATCAGCGAGACAGCGACAACATGTAGATATTAAATTCTTCATTGTTCCCGCAATGCTATCGCCGCGATACACTGTTCATACCCGTCAAACACTACGGGAAGATGCTTGTTATATGATTACATTATGCAACTATGGTCACGCGCTGCTGCAACTTCGACATCCGAATGTTATAAATTTTATTCGAATACGCAGACATTTATAGAGTTCTCTACATCGATGTACGGTTGGTTTCACTCGACTTTTTTCGCGGACTTTATGTCTTTTATATCGCGTACAGCTACCTAATAATTTAAACTGACTGCAAGAACAATGTAATCTACTTGGATGGAACATTTGTAACTCTGCGAGTCAAAATGGACCCAAGCCATAAGAAACCGTAAAATTTCGTTAGGGTGTTTCATGTATACTTTCGTTATTACAGTAAATACTTGAATTTACATGAAAAAGTAAACGTTAGCGTAGAAATAGACGACAAGCGGTATAAAAGATAATACAGTAAATCCTCTATAGACGCGACAGACTCGGTGGGATTTGATCGCATCTACCGTACAGGGTAGCTATTTTTTAGCTCCAAAGGCCGTGCCGAACGTAGAAAAGGACAGCGCGTGTAAAGCGCTCTTTATTTTCTATACGGTATCCTTCCTTGCGCCCGAAACGTTCATCGTCATTTAAACCACTACAGTTTAAATTCCGTCGAAGGAAAACCATCGAATTGGACCGTTTGCATCCGTCAGGAACAGACACAATCTTTGTAGTTTTTTTAAGATTTATTTAAGATTTACTGAATTTTATTTCTAACCAAAAAATTTTAATGGATTTCATTGAAACACGGTAAACATTTCTAAAACGTTTGTTTTGCTTCGTCGTAACCTAACCAGTTTCCCGGCCGCAAGCATTACACAACATTCTCTTTTTAGGCGATACGACGTCAGTTAACAACAAATAAAAGAAGAGATATGTACCGTTGTATGAATAAATATATATGTACAGTTGAAATTATATCGTGTTTCGTCTTTTTTTTAATATGCAAAAAGCCACAAATTCACCACGTGAAAGTTTCATAAAAAATAAGCGATAACAACAGAGATTTTATTTTGCTATTACATTGCGATGACGCACGGGCGTTTGAACTGTGTAGTAGTGGTTCACACCGATATACCAAGCCGAGATCAGATTACTAAGTTGGTGGGGATATTCTTGGTCGCATCTTTCGTGTAGGAATTGTCGCGTCTATAGAGGATTTACTGTAGTACGTTTCTCTAGTGCATACAGTGGTTCTTAAACTTTTCGAAGTCCGGGAACACTTTTGATTATATGACAAATTTGCGAAACACCAAAATTAATGATCCGGAAAACAAACAAAAACATCCCGCGTAGAATTAAATATATTTCAGGAGATATATTATTAAATATATTCAATATATTTCGCAGAATTTCGCGAACCACTTGCAAAAAGCTTGCGGAACACCGATTACGAGCGAGTGCTCTATTATTTGGCTCCGCGCGAATCGACAATTGTTTTCTTTCTCGTGCGAAAAGCCTGGAAGTTATGTTCAGTGTGGAAAGTACGAGTAGTGGTAGTACAATTTTGAAAACGACTTTTTTCCGACTTCTCGAGTCAAATAGCCCGCGGTGCGCAATGTCTAGAAATACAGGCTCTCGAGTTCCATAAAAGATTGGTGCGCGAGCTCGTGAAAATGATTTCGTGTAAGGTAACCGGGGCTCCGGCTATCGAAATTGAAATCGTATGATTTCCTCGATCGCCCTGGGTAGAACCGGCCGCGGCCGACACACGATATCGTACCGTTAGGTCGGTCCACCCTCGTCCCGAGCTCATTGTCGTTTCGCACATTATACACGGATTTGAGGATGCAGGTACGTGGGAAGACACTCGATCGAATGCGATCGAGCCGAGCCAGAAGAGGAGTCCCATTATTGTGGCGAATGCCGGCCAAAGAGGCCGATGGACTCGAATGGTAAGCTACGCGATCATGATCGAAGGTGCGCGCCAGGTGGACCAAAACTCTCGGCTGGATAGAGATAAAAAAGCCCACGGAAAGGGAGAAAGAAATGAAATCCGGATCGAGACGCGGGGGCGTGAACAGGCGTATCGCTTTTCCTATGATTTTCAATAACTACGAAAGGTTTCCGTCGCATCCACCGAAGCCGGAGAGGGGAGATTCATTTGTTGTGGATCGGGAATGCTCCTCTGCGCGGCGCACGCTATTCGAGAGCCGAGTGTACCGTTCGAATCGAGAAAGAACCACGCTCGTTCAATGGACACGATTATTATGGAATTTCCTGTTCCGGAGTCGCTCACCTTTTTGGAGAAACTAACGCTATCGTATACTTGTACAGGGTGTCTCAAAATTCCTTCAACATCCGGAAATGGGATGTGGGAAATGGGGTTCATTTCCTATTAAACAAATAAAAATTATATTTCTTGTATCAGATGGTTAAACGAACTTATTCGTCAACACATTCTGTCGATGAATAACAAGTTTCTTTCCTGTGTTATGGTAGAAATTGAATTTTTTGGACGTCATCTCCAGTTTCTTATTTTCTTGATCATCAACGAATGGTGTGTTTCGCCGTTAAAAAGAACAAAGATACAAAATACCCGTAAAAATAAAAAGAAACATTAATCGTAAGAGGAAAGCGAAGTTGCGATACGATTAAGAAATCGAGTATATGAACGAGTTATCTGGATATCATAAAATTAAATGTTAATTATCTTGACGAATAATGAGTAGACTGCGGATTTTTGTATGCATTTATGAAAAAATTGGCTGGGTGAAATATAAAACAGTAAAAGGTTAGAAAAATCTAAGAATATCGTTATGATCACATATTCAATGGAAAAAATTTGCTCGGAGATGAAACAAAATTTTATTTAGCTTCTGGTGCCTACAATCGGTGCAGAACATTCTTAGTTTGCATACAGATCCGCAGTCTAATAATCGGTATTATTAATAACGCTCGGACATACGTCAACTTATTTTTGCTGTGCATTCGCCAGAAAACGTTATTAAACGTAAAGTTTAATGAAAAGTAACGATCCCGCCACTGTGGCCTCTTCTTGTAAGCGGTGTCGAGCGAATAACTCAAAAAAGAAAAGAAGAGGGGATACCGATTTTCTTCTTTTGAAATAAACAGCGTCGTCTTATATCGGAATAAAACTCTACGCATTGACGGTCGCTCGCGACGGGTCACGAATGACCCCGGCATAGCATACGGAGAGTTAACACTGACCGTACCGGCTACAAAATGTGTCGGATATACACTGTTTTATAAAAATTACAAGACTGAACATATTTAGATTCTTCACAATTTTGATGAATTTTTAATACGCGATTAAATAAAGAAATTTATTGAATAATTTCTGATGGAAGCACATTTTTATAATTTCAATTATAAAAAAATAAAAACCGGTTGCGATACGGTTAGCGTTAATAGCAAGTAGAAAATCGAGAAATGAATAAAACTTTTCAGGACTTGTTACAAATTAACCCTTAGCGCTCGAGTGATGATTCAGCGAGTAACCACTAATAATTGCTGTACCATTATACAATATATTGTTTACATTATTAAATATGTTGGCACCTAATCAATTACTAAACGTGTGAGTATCGTATGAGGTATTATATGAATTTTATATTAGAATGGACTTATTCTAGGTCGAACGAAATGCTTAATTTTCAAGTTAAAATAGCACCGAGTGCAACGGGTTAAAGCATTCGTTGACACATAGAAATGAACCGGAAACTTGCGAATGCGGGAGTCTTCAGATATACAGTACAGATACGAAGAGCAAGATCTTCGCCATTTCAAACAATGAATCCGTACGTAAAAATCCACGAACGACAGAAAACAAACTGGAAATGAAGTTGAATAATTCTCGGACGGGATTGCCAGCCAGCCGATATGTACATTGACGGCGGCAACGATCGGCTCGAAAAGTCTGGCGGAACAATTAGAACTCTTTCGGAGCAGGGACGGAGATGGATTTTCCAATTTCCACTGGCAGAGGAGTCCCGAGATTTCGTCGGGTGACTCGTTAACCACCCAAGAATAGTCAAAGGAGAGTCGAGAAGGAAAAATTAACGGGTAGAGAGGAAAAAAGAAAGGGCGGACGATCGAGAAGGGACGAAGTCTTGGCAAAGGGATCGGACCAAAGGAAGAGAAATGGAGAGAGAGAGAGAGAGGTTAATGGTCGGTGAGTAGAGAGCCGCGCACTCTTCCGTCTTCTCTCGTTCGAGAGAGCAGCAGCAGCAGCGTCAGGCCTGACGGTGCCGTTGCGGCGCGGCGCGGCGCGGCGAAGAGCTCGAAGAAGAGAAGAGAAGACGAAGAGAGAGGCGCGGGAGACGAAACGAACCGATCGATAGGTATGTGTATGTATGCTACGTAGGTATGTATGTACGTGCGTGTGTATGTGTATGTACGCGTTATGCATATAGGCGCGATCGATCCGGGCCTAGGCGCTATGAGAATGAGCGATATATAGGTACGTGGGTAGGTAGGTAGGTAGGTAGGTTGGTAGACCATTGAAAGCGTGCAGGGATGTACCGTTAGCCGCGTCACCCGCCGATATATGACTGTGCCCATTGAAATTCCTGTCGTCACCCAAAAACGAGCAGCTCTGCTCGCGGAATTGCCAGCGAAAGATCGCGCAATCGTTTCTGCGCTGCTCGGTGACGCGCCACCGCCGTTAAAGGGCAGACTTCACTTCGATATTTCGTCATTGTCCTACAGCGTATTACTTCCAACCTTAGACTATACAGGGTGTCTCAAAATTCCTTCGACATCCAGAAATGGGAGGTTCCTGAGGTCATACGAAGCAACATTTTCCTTTGCAAAAATTACGTTCGTGGCTTTATTAAGGAGTTATTAACGAAAAACAGGAACCAATCGGAGCGCGACCTAGAGGCGTGTTGGCACAGTCGGCCCGGCGCGTCTACTGTCAACTGGCCGACTGCGCCAACACGCCTCTAGGTCGCGCTCTGATTGGTTCGTGTTTTTCGTTAATAACTTGTTAACAAAGCCAAGGATGCCATTTTTGCAAAAGAAAATGTTGCTTCAAATGATCTCAGGAACATTTCCGGATGGTGAAGGAATTTTGAGACACCCTGTATACGCTACCGGCCAAAAGTTTGGAATAACGGCATCAATTCAGAGAAACAGAAGGTTTATAAGAAGAATGAATGCCTTTGGAACAACCAAGGAAGATTAACTTGTTAAAAACCTTACGAGCAGTATGTTTTACATTTCGTATTATTCTTTTTTATCAGATTGCACTTTTATTAAAAAACCGCATTTATTTTTAATAACAGCCCGACATATTCAGGGCGTCCTAGCAATTAGTTTTTCTACTGTTTAGAAATATTATTCAACCGGTTAAAAATTTAAAAGTTTATCAGAATCGAATAGATATATTCGAGTTTTACAATAATCGGCAAGCGATTCGAAACTTTTGGACGGTAGTGTACAGTCTAGCTTCCAACTATACAGTGTATTGCTCCGAACTGTCCGGCGTATTACTTCGAACGGATCCACGAAGTTTTATCTACCAGATGTAGAAGAAACGCGTGATAGCGGTCATTCAACGTTGACTGTCGCGTCGTCGCTCTTCGGTTCTATGTGGATGACACGATTCTTCGTCTAACTTCGAATATCAATTTTTTCCGTAATATCGACACTTAAACCGAACTTTCTTCGGATTTCTATGAAACATAGACACCGGATATGTAGGCGAAATCAAAAGTTTCTACTAGTATCGCAACTAACTGACATATAGAAATTTATTGTGTAATGTACCAGTGATATTAAATTCGTTCGACGTTTCTTTTATTTTGATTAACGATTACCGATTACGAGTAATGTACACGATGAATGAATAACTTAAGAACTCGAAGTATATGTACATACGACATAGCAATTGATTTTCTTTCTTATTACGTTTAACATGTTGAAAATAATGTAACGGTATTTTTAGACTGCGATTAGACTGGAAATCTCTATGTATTTATAGCTTGTAAAACTTTCTAAAGGAATGCTAGAATACGAAATTCCATAGAATTTAATACGATTTTTATTTATTTCAGATCTACAAATGGTACCACTGAAAATAAGATTCTTTTGTTCCCACTTTCTTAAAATCTGCCTACGATGAAAATGAAAGTATGCGATATCGTGAAAATAAAGTCTACTGCTGGAAGATTACCACTAAATAATATATTTCCAAAGACATATCCCTATTATTATTATTTGGTTTTGGTAGAAATAGCTTCGTCGTAACTGTTGGTAGTTCTAGTGTGAACAGGACAAGTGTGCATCGAAATCGGAAGAATGGAATAATCACAGGCGAAATATCGTGATAAAGAGATTGCAAGGCAGTTGGCGCGCCGTACACTTCGATCAACTTTCCACTTGCAAAACCCCGAATTGTTTCGCGGGAGATGTGGCGATCGTGTAAGAGGCTCGCTCGTGAAAGCGGCGTATCGCTTAACCCGGTGACTTCACCGGGGATTTTTGGGATTCGCAGAGTTTCGCCGCCACGGTGACCGCTTCTCATTGTCGCAATCCAACGCACAGCCACAGTCCGACTGCATTCGAAAATTAATCGTCTGCGACGATAACTCTTCGGACGTAGTATTCCTGAACAAATGGCATTGCTACAATTCAGTTCGAAAAAATGTAAAATATTCTACCCACGCTACCGGCCAAAAGTTTCGAATCGCTTGCCGATTTTGAAACGATCCATCGTTCTTATATCAAATATTAACTAGTTGATTTCAGCATTTTCTTATGTCCATTATGCTTTTGTATAGTTTACACACCCAGTGTAAGAGAATGCACGGAATGCACTTTTGTAGAGGGACTTTAGAAATCTTTGACAACTTCTATAAGAAGCATGGAAAAACAT
Organism: Lasioglossum figueresi; assembly: GCA_028455805.1. Lineage (NCBI taxonomy): Eukaryota > Metazoa > Arthropoda > Insecta > Hymenoptera > Halictidae > Lasioglossum > Lasioglossum figueresi. Next base: position 1,674,973 of record CM052196.1, on the reverse strand, counting down.
CGAATTAGATAAATTCGAAAAACAAATTTTCAGGATGCCCTGAATATGTCAGGCTGTCATTAAAAATAAAGGCGGGTTTTCAATGAAAGAGCAATTCGAAGAAAAATATATACCTTGCTAAATAAAGTAATTATTGTATAATAGTTTAATATTATAGTTATTAAAAGATTCACCAACCAAAAATAACATTTCCTCGTTAAACCGAGTTAAAATCTTCCATCGGCATTTACGATAAAACTTCTCCTGTACACTTCGTCGTTAACATAATTTACAACATTTGAATAGAAGAATAGAAAAATGAAGTCGGATGGAAAAACAAACGCGTGGAAAAATGGTTTTTTTATAGGCGCTTTCGTAGTCGCGCTAAACCGAAACGTTGAATAATAAAGAAATTTTAGTGGATAACGCAGTCGGTTGAAATGTAAACGCAACAATTGTTCCAGATAGAAAGAGATTTGCGATACAATTGTATTAGAAATTTTCCACTTACTTTTTCCAGACGTGAACGATTCGACTAGTTTTGTAAACAGTCTGAAAGCACAAGTGCATCTGTTTGATTCTGGTTGACCTCTCCCACGTATAATTAGAGAGGGAAATCGACACGAGTTTCCCCTGGTCGGAGACATAAACGAAAGTTAGCGTGGACGGTGCCTGCTGCCTCTCCAAAATTCATTGCCGTTTGCAGTCAACGGTATACCTGACGGTCGCGAAATGAGACGAAACATTGTCGTAGACAGCTTTCTCGTGGGCTCGTTGCGCCGCGCCGCGCCGTTTCGGCACCGTTACGACACGCGAGGTGAAATTTACAACGTGCACGCTCGTAAATTCACTTGCGACGAATGCGGATTTGACAAGTCGTCTCTCGGCCACCATTACAGCGAAAGAATACCAGACAGCATCCTGCTGCCTCGAGATTCGACGACTTTGGATCGCGAACTTTGCTTCTGGGCTTCTTTGCGCTGTCGTCGCTACCCTAGCAGCATTTGTGGTTTGCTTTTGTAGGGCCTTCGTTGCAATATTCATTGGCCACCCGTTAGAAATGTCGCCTTTTTATGCATGTGGTCCAACGTCATGGTCAACGATTTCTGATCTTCTCTTTGACGGTTATTTTTACAGTATATAGCTGCTCTTTTCTTTGAGTAACCAGAAATTTTTGCCTTTCTCCTATCAATGTTTGCCTTCTTCCTATGTTATCCAGTAGATTTGGACGAAAAGATGCGAGAAGTCCAAGTTTCCATCCTGGAGAATCTATTGTTCAAAAGTTATAAGTGTTTAAAGTTGAGCGTTTTTCAGTGTTTTTAACAAGCTAGCGCCGCCATGTTGCGTGTAGTGACGGTCGCGCGCCGCTTACTGAGCGCATATCTGACTAATGTCACGTGACTAATCCGGTACTGGCAGAGAGAGGGTAACTATTTTTATGTAATTACTTTTATAATTGATTCCGAAAAGTAATCATGGTAATCGTCATCATTATGATTAATATATAATCATTAATCGGTACACTGTAATTTGTTTGTAAATAATTAATTTATCTTTTATTAAATCAAACGCGATGAGGTTATATTTGTTTCAGGTTACTTAAATTATTCCTTAATCAGGATTTCAAACGCAATTATTAACTACGAACATGATTTCATGCCAGTTGTAATCATTAATAGTTAATCAGATTACTTTTTGCTCAACTCCGTTGTTCATCATTCTTTTGTATGTAATTAATATTACAGGTTACTATTTATGATAGACTGTGGAGCATTATGCAAAATAAAAATTATGTAAGCGTGTGAAGAAATGTTTGTTCTTGAAAAGAAGTTGCCGCAAAATTGTCCTTGACCTGAACCGTAAGGTTAGGTTAGGTCAATTTTGTTTGTATTGTATTGTATTCTACGCATCATAGGAATAAAAAATGTGAAATGTGAACCATCAAGAATACATCAACGGTAAGAAACAGAAGTGAAATTAGCCAGTGCTTCTTCTTGCAGCAATTTTAACAAACGCAAAGAATGTAACGATATTTTCAATTTTACCATAAATACATAAAATCCGCAATGACAAATGAAACCATAAGATCTTCAATAATTATCTTAATTTTGTGTTCAGAATTTACATTTACCGAGCGAGAGATTCGATTACATCAAGAAATATTACTTTGCAAGTTGGTCTGCTCGAAATGCAACGTTCGAAGGTAGCGTTAACGTCCCTGCCAATAAAATATGTTGAAACGGATGGTTGAATTCCGTGAAAAGAGATTGGCCGCATCTGGACGAAATTCAGAATATCTTGTTTATTTAATTGAACGGTTCGTTGACTTGGATTGCACGCGCGTTACGAAACATAAGGATATTTTTAAAGCTCCCTTGAATCCGCGAAGTGATTTCAGCGTCGAATACGCTTTGAGAAGCTCGCACCTTCGCCGGGAATCTGTTCGCGCAGAACAGTTTCAAGTTTTACCATGGCGGAGGCAACCTGACCGTATTCAGCAGGCGATGAAATTAATAATAAAGATATTTTCGCACGATTCGCGAGCAGATTCGCTGGTCGATCTGGCTCTGTTCGGGTTTCTGCTTGCAACGAGGCGGGAGCCGAACGAGAATGAGCGAGAAAAGGGCGAGAGGGGAGTACGCGGTGTGCAGGCGTGAGAAGGATAGAGAAGAGAAAAAGACCGAGACTGCGAAAGAGAGAGAAGAGAAAGAGGAAGAGAAAGAGAAAGGGAGTATATATTTAGTCGAGTTGGACCGATGCCAAGCTCATCAACGAAAATGAAATCTGGGTCTCTCTCTTTCTTTCCCCTTTTCCTCCCGTCCTCTATCTGTCCTTTCCTTTTTTCCCTCTCCCTTTCCTTCTCTGTTTCTGTCTTTGGTCTCTCCGGCATCGTCGCCAGCGCTAAAACGTCCTCCACTCGATATGTGTACACGTACGTGTGTAATGTGTATACCGTATACGTATGCGGACGACCTGCGCTTTTGAAAATTCGACTGTTGCCCTTCTGTCGTCCACGTTCCCGCGATTCCGTCGCTGTGGTACACGCTGAAACGTAGATTTCCACCTTTGAGGCCGAGTAAACGCGGCGCACGGTCCATTTTAAAAGGCAGTTTCAAAATCGAAACGGGTAAAAGGAACAAGTTTTTATTTCACAGAGACCTTTCGTTCCGGAGCTGGCACACAAACCGGGTGGAAACCGGAGCAACAAGAAGAAACGGAGTTCTGTGCTCCTGATAAATGAAACGAAATACATAAATTAACTTCCGACGTAACGAGCGCCGAAATAAACGAGCCCAGAACCAGTAATTAATCCCGACGCGGCGCGGCGGCTCCTTTTTAAACCCGATTCCGCGATCGCCCCTGATTCCGTGCCGTTCCGCACCACGCAGTCGCTTGAAACGCGAAAAACGCGGACGGAACATACTTTTCTGACTAAAACAAATATTGGTTATTTGAATAAATCTGCGCAGGATTAAATATATGTATACAGGCTGTTTTGTTTATCTCTGAACGGAAATATCTCGTGACGCACTGAAGATACAAAAAAAATTATTTAGAAAAATTGTTCGGTACGAAGGGAATAATCGTATGGTGTCATTTTATTCAGGACTATGATGGTGGGCAGGGGGTATATAAAAAACAAAGTAAGTTTTTTAAATGGAACCATATATTTTTTTGTCATACTACGATAGTCTAAAAGTCTCTTCATTTTAAGTCTTTTTATTTATGTCTAGAATCTTCATGTCTGCTTTCCTAAGTTTTTTCTGATAACTTTCCCAACGGTAAAACACATTAATTTAATATCTCTCTTGTTTATGGTAGATTGTCCAGGACGTTTGTTTTTCTCGAAAACGCGGAAGTATGCGAGATTAATTCTTTTTACAACGTAATCTTGTTTAGTCGTTAATTGACATACGACATGAATTTTATTGAGGAGAGTTGCAGTTTACTTAAAAAAAGTTATTGCATCGTACAACGTTAATTTCGAAGAAAAACTTTTTTACAAAATTTAGTAATAACTCTTACAGTTTCCAAAAGACGTTGAAGAATATCGATTGACACAAAAGTTATTTACTTCGAAAGAATAAACCAGAAAATCACAATACAAAATCAGCGATACCTGTGATGGAACCTGTAAATTGTAATACGCCATAAAAATGTTTATCTTCGGTAAAAGTTTATATTTCGATAAAGTCGAGCTATTAGGTTGTTGCATACGAAGTGTCCGATTTTAGAATGCAACATCTACGAAACGTTTCGATCAAGAAATGCTGTTACAGGAAAACTTTGAGGGACATAGCTAATCCTAAACACTGAACGTGTACCACGACCGGTTCTAGATTTTTTTATTTCGCAATTAATGAACTTATAAAGATGCAACTACGTTTTATAAGGCAACCACGTGCCCGTTACTTTCATAGTTTTATATTTATTGTATAATTTTACTTTTAAATAAAGTTTATTTCAACGTCAACAAACGCGACAGTTGTGTGTTCCTTATAACAACATATTGACGATAGCATTATGTGATTTTTGGTTAAAAAAAACTAGTCTTCGATGATAAAAAAAATTACAAAATCTAGATAACAATCTTGTAAATGAAAAACGCGAATGACCATAATACATCTTATATTTACCGTAATACAATCAAGAAACTTAAAATTTCTAAATAGAATACGTTGGGTATACAAAATTTTGTTTGTTTAACGTCACTGCTAAGAATCGGAAATTTCATATGCAACAACCTGATAGACTGCGAGAACGGTCCACCGTGCGGCTGTTCGAAATTCGAGGCAGCTCAATTCTGCGGTAAGCGGAATATTATTTCATAAAACCGCGCAGGCCTTGCAAAGTCAATGTATAATTGGTCGGCGTGTTGTTATCGCGTTATCGGCTGGCTCATGTTATTTTATTGTCGCGAATATCATGTATTAACTATTACGTAAATGCGTGACGCAACCCGTTCAAACTCTTGCAGACCCGTGTACACCGGTTTATTTTAATGAAGACAGCCTCTCAACGAGTCTGTTTTGTCCTCAAATTTCCCCGAAATGCAATGACTCCTCGCGGTAATTTCACTTCTGATTGCCTCGTTTCAAACTGCACGCTGCTGATCCGTTCGGACGAAGACGTGGGAATATTCGGCTTCGGTCAAATCGTTTTAGAGACACGGAGATGCGCGAACGATGACCCACAGGCGTTTTGATTATTTTCGACCACGAGTATTATATTGGTATGTCCCAAGAAAAAAAAAAGTTGTTCTTCCTTCAAGGAGCTGATTCCTAAGGTCATTAGAAGTCATTTCTTCTTTTGTTCTCCGCGGACGAAAAACACGGACCAATCGGAGCACGGCAACAGCGGGCGGCGACGGGTCATCGTCATTGGTATTGGGCATGCCGGAATAGTGTCCGTTGTATCCGCGCTTTGATTGGTCGTTGTTATCTCAAATGACCTTAGGAATCATCCCTTTCATCCCCAACCGGAGTTTAATTTTCTTTAGAATAGCTTTGTTAATCGGTTCGTGTTTCTCGCGAATAGCTTCACAACAAAATCGCAGAGAAGATTTTTGCAAAGGAAAAAGTTACTTTCTAGGAAGTATGTTTTGAATTACAGTCACATTGGAATTAATCGGTTGGAAAATAATATTCTTTGTTTCGGATAAGATGAATTGTTTGAATTTTATTTTTGAATTATTCGCTCAAAACAATATTTTTCTCGAAAACAATGTTAATACGAAATCCATGCGAAATTATCTGTATTAATTACATGAAGGAGGAGTTACTTAACAAATTGATTACTTCTATTAATAATTTTGACGGGTTGCTAATAATGTACAAGTGGTATTAAATTCATTCGATGTTTCTTCTATTCTGATTAATGATTCCCGATTACAAGTAACGTGATATCATGTTCATGATTTATGATTAGGATTACTACGGTAATCATGACGAATGAATATCTTAAGAAGTCGAAGTATATGTAATCATTGGTCATGATCAACTCAGTATAATCATAAATCATGAAATAATTACTTTTCTTCATTGCGATGTAATTACATATTCATTTATGAGATTGTACTGTATATATAACTACATGTAACGTTAATTTTAGTGAAAGATATATTAAGAACTCATTCCGCGATTATAAATTACTGATTAATGATTACAGATGCCGAAATGTAATCATGATTACTGATTACCATGATTCCTTTGCATCGACAAGAAAATAATTCATTACTGCCCAACATTTTCCCCCTTGTACGTATAAAGCGGGAACAATTAAATCGGAATTATATTTGTCACGTGTACGAATGCAATCTACACGTATATACTGTATAATGGTCAGTTTTTGTCCTCTGTAACGGTAAAAAACCCCGAAACATAGAAGACGCAGAGAGCAGAAATTTGGTACACAGGTTGCCGTTAGCCCAAAAGGTTGCACGAATGTGTTATTATCCCGGAAAACCTTCAGGATCGAGTACAGAATTAAATTAGTGTTATTTAAGTTCCTCTATAACGGTAAAAAAAACTCAAAACACAGAACGCATAGAAAGTTGAAATTTGGCACACAGGTAGCCGTTAGCCTAAAGGGATGCACCAATACGTTTTTATCCCAGAAATTCTACAGGACGAAGTGCTAAAAATAAATTAGTGGCCCACCTTCAGAAATAAGCCAGCCGTTGATTTTTCAACGGGAATTACGCTGGTATCTTAATAAACATTAGCGGTTCGGAAGACCTATAGCAATTGTGCGAGTACCAACTAAAGGGTTAACGATCTTGTCTGTTAATTAATGTATTCTCGAGTAAATTCGATTTGATTCTGTGTAGAAACGAAACTCTTGAACCGCGTCGTTACGAGCAACAACGCGCGCCGCAAATAAATAAATAAATATATAAATCACCGGTGGTCGTCGTCCTCCACCTACGAGCAATTAATAGAAATGGCTGATTTCAATTCCGTCTGGGGTCTAATATACGAGATTCGCCGCCAGGAGGAAAGAGGGTCGCGAAGAACGGTATCGACCAACTGGCCGCAATTTGTTAATGGATCCGCGGGCCCTTCAATGCGACCCTTAATGAAAGATTCCTCCCACAGAGTCGAAGACGTCCCCGGCCACGTGAACCGCCGCGCCGCGCCGCGTCGCGCCGCCTCCATTCTTCCCATTGAAGAGGCGTCGTTGTTCTCCAGCGCGCGGGCTCTCGCCATGAGGCATCGATCTTGTTCACCGCTGCGCCATAACAAAACCAGCCGTAATAGCGTCCACGGGCGCGAAAGTATTAAGGACTGCGTCTCCTAGACAGACGACACTCGCGCGTAACTGCATACAGTTACCACAGTACACTCGCACACCGCTAGACCACGTATACGTACGCGAGGATTGCA